>NNCF01127605.1:943111-987802 GCA_002313205.1 Laupala kohalensis | reverse complement strand
ATATAAGTGTGTGTGTGCGCGCGCGTGGGTGTGACATCCCCCCTCCCTCGAAATAAAATCCTGTTGCGACTGCAGAACGGTCATTTTCGAAACTGGAGCTTAATAAAAATTCCTTGAGAAATTCCAAAAATCTACAAAGATTAAGTGTTTTATCCATCGAATATGAGTTTACAAATGATAATAAAGCAGAGTAGATCAGTTAGTAAAAACATTTGCTGAAAAGAAAGTACGTCGAGGGAAAATATATATGTATCATTGGATTTTTTGAATAATTATCTCCTTTGAAAGTATATGGTATGTAAATATTATTAAATTAAATTACTAAACCGTTACTAAGATATGTTGTACTTTTTACTTTAAACATTCATATTATATACTTCTAAATCTAACTGTACTAAAATACTGAAACTATGGCTATTAATGTACCCCGAGCTACATTTTGCCTGGGGGCCCAGCTTGGATAGTTATGCTACTGATCCACATTCACCTTTTGTTGAATAATTGTGCTTGTCCCGTAGTACAGTCATCGCGGATACTTAGCATTTTGATTCCCCCGACAAGACAAAATGCATTGATGCATTCGTAGATCGTTCGTATATTAATATACTTTTGCTCCTCGATACCCGACTGAATGGGGTAGTGATAGGTATTTCTCCTTCCATGCCACTCCCATGTGCTTTCACACACACACAGTTTTCATTTGTTCCCTCAAAAACACAAAATTGCCTCCATTTTTTATTTTCCTTCATATATTAAAATGTATGTATTTTGTATGATGGATAAGAACGGTTGATTCCCAAATTTGCCATATGAACGTTTTCGTAAGACTTCAATGTAAGCTCGAGAATTTTGTCGGGAAGGGGAGAGGGAGTCAACCGATCAATAAGGGAGTTCGAAGCATCGGAGGGGAACTTGATTGATCTGAAGGGAACACGAAGATGTACCCATAACATTCCTTGGCTAATAATTTATGAAACTTATTTATCAAGTTGCAACACCTAATTGTAAAGCATATCACCTGCTATTGCTTTCAAGACAGTAATGTGCCATTCTTAGCCCAAAATTGTATAAGTATCATCCGTAACGCCAAGAAGGCGCAATGCTACACCGGCCTATCCCAAGCAGAAAACATGTCAATCGGTGCTCCCACTCTTTAAACTAGAGCTTTATTATTATTATTGGTCTGAAGTCTGAAAAACGATTATTAAGCGATCATAACGAGGGATAAGACAATGCAACTGCATTTTTCAACTTTCGTTTTTTCTAAAACATCGATAAAGTGCCGCAAAATCGAGCGAAATAACAACAAAAATTGGTTTTTTACCCTGAGATCCAATATTTGTATAAAAACCTTTCTCGAGTTGGGTTATTTATTACTTCAGGTTCATCTTCATAGTGTGTAACATTTAGTTTATTATATCTCGAGATTCGGATTTACCTTTTAAGATATCATCATCCACATCTGTCTAAGCACCGCCTTGATGAATACGAATCGTTACGTACTGTAATAAAATTATAGTTCCGTGTAATGTTGCTTAGGAATACCGTAAACCGACCGAATATTAATTATTAATGCAACAAACAGGTGACATTCGAGAGAATGTGCTGTGTATGTACGATTATATCCGGTCGTGTCATTTTAGATAAGATGGCGCTCTCTAATGTATAATGCCTGTCTCTTGTTCCCATTTTTTATTCTACATGCCCCCATCAAATTCTGTCATGCATGGATTAAAAGTTTAATTTCTGGTGCGTGTATCTGAGGCGACAAGTCTGCGAATCAATTCCTTGCGTTCAAGATCAATCAGAGGATTTCAGGTAAGTACAATTACGCTTTCACATTTCATTCTTGCATACAAGTGATTTATATGCATCTCAAATTTATATACATGTCAAATTGTAAATCTGAATGTAAAACGGAGAAAAAGAATTCAGTTATTATGCTGTTCATCTAGAATAAGTCCAACGAGGCAGAAAGCTGGGAAGTATCCAGGAGAATGAACTTACGAACCTGTTAACAGGGTAACTTCGCGAGAATCACATTTTTAACCACTTTAAACGGAATATATCAGTTTGAAAGTTGATACAATTGTGCAAGAAAAGGTTAAAGTAAAACGTTCGAGGTCATTTCCGCAATATTTTCCATTCTATACTATTTACCCAGCAATAACGGATACAAAACGAACTTTACTACAGCAAGACATCAACACATAAGTCAATCTCAAAATGACGCCACAAGCATCATTCACAAAAATAACAAAAGTGTTACTCACGTTCATCAAGACTTTTTTAAGAAATGAAAACGATGTCGGGGAATCCACAGTGTTAAGGAGATTCACTTGCTCACTATCGCGATACAAGTTTTAAGAAGAATGCGGTACTTCTTATATAAATAGTTCACAACAGGATCGTGAAAGATATTCCATCTAATTCACTTTATTATATCATTTCCTGAACTACCCTTTGTATACGAATATAATACCCCATCATTCTCGTCACTTCAGTGCAGAAAGAAATTTGAGGTGGCTAAGTCGATTGTTGAAACTCTTGCAAGGCAAGTGCTAGATGTGAAAGAGAAAAGAATCGCAAAACCGATATGGGAAACGAGAATTATCGCAGACGCAATGAGGCACATAATTGGGAAATGGAAGAACATGCAGAAGTGAATTGTATAGCTGTATTACATTACTACTCTGATTACGTTATTTACGAAAACTTGTTCCATGTAATCGCGTTCCACTTAATAAGACCCTATTAATATTAAATAATTCTTAAACTGCGTATCCCAAGAATAAAACTTATTCGATTATTAAAACAAGTATTTATAAGTATTGGAAATAATACGGCACTTACAACGTACTTTTTTAACATGATTTTTTGGGTATTATTTGTTGCCGTCGAGGAAGGCAATATGCACAACTATTAATAAAAATGTCTCGATCTATTATTTAGTCTTCCATTTCTATACATGAATTAAACGTATTTTATAAACTTATGATTAGGTGTTTGTTTAAACTTAGATTCAGCTGCGATGGAAAAGCAAGGAAAGTTTAATCAATTAAAGTTATTACAATTGGTAAATTACAATTTATGAAATTAAAAAGTACTCTCAACAGTTCTTGTTTATTTCTATTTCACGTTGAAAACATGTTTCTCTATTCGAAAGGAAGAAAGGCAATCAAAGGCAATCGTGTCTAACTCAGTCGAATGAGAGCCATCGTAGTATGTGGGAGGTATTTTTTAAATAGTTATAATCAATTCTGATTTATCACTAAGATTAAGCACAATAATTTTTACGACAATTTCCTAGTCTTAGAAAATGCGCGGTCTGGTGATAAGAAAAAAAAAACTACCGTATTGAAGCCCACTCGAATCCTATAAAGTTCTGAATAGGGGCTTGTAGAGTTCCTAATATAGGATGCTGCTATCCTATCCTCACGCGATCGCTTGTAATAAGTTTAACACAGGTGGCCAGCGATTTGCTCTTCGACGTTTGGTACGGGCAACCGTGGACAACTGCGTGCAGCGTAGAAGATAATGGGGTAGAAATTGGAGCGCCACCACTCTCCCTTCCACTAGTATACAAAGCAGGAACAGAGGAAATGAAAAAAGCAGGTTTTTTAAAACTCTGATTAATAACATATTGGGAAGAACGGTAAGAGAGGGGTTATATTGCGTACTGGTGATTCTGGGTTTTCATTCACACGTTTCTTTTTTACACTACCGTTCAGCTATTATGTATGAAAGTTAAAGAAAACTATTTGCTCACTATTCACATTTAGCCGAGCATCGGGTTGTACATATCTAATTTTCAGATTTATATGAGAAGTCACATATCTGGAAGATGTTTCGGAAGTTTTTGATACATTTATTTTCATTGCTCGAGATTTCAGTGTGATTATTAAGACCCATAGTTACTCTCAAAAAGAAAACAGAGAAAATACCTTGATTAATCACAAAATAATAAAAAGGAAACAAATTCTTGTGGGGAAAATAAAAGAGAGATTAATGGAAATTATAGACGCTGTTTCTTCATCTCCATTGTTAACGAATGTATTAAATTAAAAAATCAATCAAGGAATCAGAACATCTTCGATAAATACCTTTGCGAGGCGAACTGGCTTGAAATACTTATTCGCTTCTCTGACATAATCACGAAACAATTTGCACGATCGTTATTGCTATAAGAGCGATATGCAGCGCGCTGGCTGTCTCCCTCCACCCGGTCGTCCCCTTCTCAGCGAGGTGAATTGCCCTTCGTCCGTCCGCTTAATACCCGCGACGGGCAGCTGTAATTGCAGATTACCATTATTTAACTTAACAACGTGGAATTTATTTCCCAAATAAATAGAAGCGGCACATTTGTAATTTGTGAATGTATCCTAATGACTCTGCATGTAGTGCATGTAAAACATTCGGTTTTTTCGTTTTCTATAGAAAAATAGAAATCAAGTGAAAATTCCACTTCAAGTGAAAAATAGAAATCAAGTGAGATTCAACATGAAGAAACTTTAGATGCTCTAACGCCGGATTTGAACTAGATGTGCAGGAGATGTACAATGCACTGTCAAGTCAAACACTGATCAGAATCTCTGCAAAAGGAATCTTACCAGATTTTTCACAACTGTTCTGGGCTGTGCAAGTCAAAGTCATTGCCCGCCATCTAATACTCGTACAAATATAAAAATCATATTAAGAAAATTGTTATAGAAGAGCGGGTCAAAATATATGAAGTGTCAGTGAGTGATGTGAAAAATAAAAAATAAAAATAGCTTTTCAATTTTAAAGTAGCTTTAACGTAGTGTGACTGCCAATCTCAAAGATGGAATGATTTCTCTAAATCTATTTTCTTGTTCCTTTATTTTTCCGCCCAAAAGCTTCTTCAAAACCACTTGGGGTATACGGCTGAAGTTTCGGAAACCCATGCTGTTTTCTAATTGCAAAGGTGAATGTACAACTGAAACAGGTCCCTCCGCAAAAAGTTCACGTTTCCATTTCGATATTTTCACAGTCCATGATTATCACCGAACAAGCCGCGATCCCAACAAGGTCAGCAACTAAGACATTCAAGTGTGTACACGCGGAAAAGTCTCTAGACTGTCTACATGTCTACATAGGCAGTCCCTCTACATGTCTCCAGACAATCGATCGACAATGTATATAAGTGTGTACAAAGCCTAAGAACGCAAGGATTTCTACTAATTACAGCTTGTTGTAAGTAATGCTTCAACAGTAGGTTAAGTCTAGAATAATTGGCGATGTATTCGCAGAAAGGTATTATACTTACTTTGCCTGTTATACGTTAATTATCATTGTCAACATTGTGAACAATGCCTCGGTAAAGCTGGAAAGGAAAATTATTTCCTACTTCGCCTGATGGTTTCAGGCATTGTTCACATTATCTAGGTAGCACTGAGTTCAATGCCTGATTTCTTAATGTGTTAACAAGTTCCATCATTGGAAAGTGTCTGTGCCACCCATTTCACGCTGGGACACCCTTAGAGAGAAGAGATATGCAAATTTCGAGAAAAAACAAGCAAACATATCACACTTCAAGATGTCAGTGAGAGCTAGTCTGATGTATACAGACTCAAATGTCCACTCTGGAAGCTGAAATTAAAAACACACATTATATATAAATGTGATCCAGTGAGAGATGGGTGGCCCAGACACTTCACAATAATGGAGCGTCTTGATAATTCTCACCCCGAATTTCTCTCGGATATACTTTAAAACTTGATATTATGAAGCGATAAACTTACTGCGCCGCTGATTATGACGCACAGTGTATATTTCCGATCGATATCTTTTTCAATAATTACTTTCTTTGTCCGAAATTTTAATATTCTCCCAAACCATCATGTGTTCATACTCTAATCTACTGATTCCCAAAGTGGTCCTCAGGGGTCGATTGCGACCTGCAAGGGGTCCATGTCAGCGAAAAACAAAATTGGGGGTCCATGAGATGTAAATAGGGGTCCACGATAATATTCATCGTCCCAGAGTGTCAACCACTCTTTGCCAAAATGAACCATATCTTCCGGGAATCGTTCTACATAATTCCCAACCCAAAAATATAAAAGATATTATGAAATTGAATCTTTTCAAATCCGCAGTTAAAAGCTACCTCCTGCACCAGTGGTTCTACAATGTAAAAGATTTTATTGATTTTAATAAAAGTTAAATCCGTCTTGTACTTTATCACGTCATTGCTGTAGTACTTTAAAATAACTTATACCAATTTCAAAAACTATTTTCTTGCATGATTGTATTATGTCTCATGATTCATATTAATTTAGTTTTGTGTGTACTCAACTTTGGCACGGTTGTGTACATTAATTCTGTAGCCCCATCCTGGCCCGAGTTTTTCTCCGGTTTTCCTTTGAGTAGAGGCGGATTTTTATAAAGATTTTTTGTCTTGGGGCGCTCCTATTGAAACAATAAATCATGTCATTTCAATTCTTATGATTTATAAACACAATATTCAAAATAATATATAGTTCACACATGTGAAATAAATTTTTTGTGTTAAATTACAAACTCGATATTGACGCGAAGGGGAGATTTCGGGGTGAAAGGCTAATTTCAAAAGTTATAAAAAATGGAATTCTGTAAAAGGGAATTGTTTAGAAATGTTCTAAGCGGATATGGAAATATTCGTGCGAGAAGCAATGCTGACGGCACTAGCTAGCATCCGGCTAAAGGGTGAACGGCCTGAGATGCACTAATAAGCGGCAGGAACTTTCCATCAAAGCAATGATTCAAAATGTGTAGCAATGATTCAAAAAGAGCAGAATGATTGTTGCTGAGTGATGCTTGAAGACAATTGGGCAAGCGTAAGCTGAGGTAAGAAGGGTGTAGTAGCTCAGAATGGGGGGACGAACGGAAGGTTTGCGGTGGTGAGTGACGAAGGAGAGAGGACTTGATCATCTGATGCGGGGATGAACGGACGTGGAGTGGAGACTTGACGACAATGCGTGTGGAGGCGGACGTGGAAGAAGAGAGTTAGAGGCGGGCTGCAGCTGAGAAAACGACCCAATGATGAATATTATTTGTTGGGTGGGTGACCATTGTATGTCAGAGGTTGCTGGTCAAATAATCTTTCAATTTGAAGGAAAATGGGATTGTAATTCATGGTAGACGTGTGCTAAGCTGGGGGTTGTGTAGTGGATTAGAGACAATGGTGGACTTAGTGCTTAGGGGTTATGAGTAGGGATAGGAATGCAAGGGCTGGCACGATCTGAGAAACTTTTACCTGCCACTAGTTGTCGAAAGGCACAAACTGAGAAACTTCTTAAATTTCACCCTTCGAGAAAGGCACGATTTGAGAAACTCCTTTACCTCTCCATTTGGAACAATAGAACCCTTCTTAACTGCGCAGATAGTCATTTTACCCAGTCCCTACTTGGAAATCAAAAACATTTCATGAGAGCTTCCAGTTGTTGCTCTTTTTTTAAGACTGTGTTTTGATGTATACGTCGCAGCCCAATACTAAAATCAGCCACTCCAACTAAAGAGCCGACCGATAATGTATGAAACCTTCATTCTATTAAATGGCTGAAAATTTTTAGCTTCTTTATTGAGTTCCTGACCTTCACCGCCAGTTAATAAAATGGACTACTTTTTTATTATTATTTACACTTTATAAAGAGGCTGACTCTTGGCCGGCAGATAACCGAAAAGATTTTTTTTTCACCTTCTCAATAAGATTGATTACATTTACTGGAATATATTTAGAACAGTTTTATAATATTGGCTTTAATTTTCAAGAAAAATACATATCATTTTATATGTTTAAACAGCAATCCAGGATTGTAAGAATTTATAGCACTATCTACAATTTAAAACACATGGTCAATTTTCTGGATATTTCACATTATCATAGTTATGATATCAATTTTAAACAGTTTATTTGTTAAATACAAATAACGATCCAGATCGTTGTTCCAACGATATTAAAACAAGTACCAGTTTCGTTAATATGTTCTTTTAAATATTTCTTTTCTTTTAAACAATTTACAATTACTGCAGGTTTTTATCCCTTAGATGGTGCTCTCGTTTTTATTGTCTTTATTTTTTTAATCATAAGTTCCAACCGATGGTCTTTCTCCTTGGCGCGTTTGAGATGATTCTCGATGCCATGATAGTTATTCTCACTCTAATAAATAAATAAATAAATGCTAATTAATGAAATGGATATAAATATATGAAATAATAATGATAATAATAATAGTTATTTAATTAATGGTGTATATTCAATGTATATAAATGTATGTGTCTTATATATAGAATTTTAGAAATAATTTATGATAATTCTCAAATACGAATCAGCCTTTGTGGGTAATATAAATAATGCACGAAATACAGAAAAAATATTTTGGAAGTTAAGTTAAGGTATCTAGTACGAATAATATTGTTTCTAAAGTATTTAAGATCCTTGGTTGCCATGGTGTTATCTTTTGCTCCCCGTTGATCTACTTCGATGGCCTGTCTTCAATTTCTTCTCTCGCTTTCCTCTTGATAGCATTTGACACATGCGTGCGCGTTATAACTCTCTTAGGCATTGGTTCATGGTTGTGGGTGCCTTCCGAATGAGAAAAGTGGTAAAAATCTTCGCTGTACAAGAATTTCTAGTATATACCCAGTCACGTTCCTCGGAAGAAACAACGGGACAGTATAATTTATATTGCACGTTTCTGTGCGCTAAATTTAAATTTCCCTTTCGACTGAACAAAATAAAATAAAATTTTCAGTCTTGTTGAATAATCGCATTAAATTATCATAAATAAAACACATCAATATTGAAATTTCATTAAACTATACACAAATAATTTTAGACAAGTAACCATGGAGACAACAGGTGCGCCAATCACAGCAGCTCTCCAGAGGGTGACAGGAGTATGAGTAATGCGGATTTGAAATTTCCGGAGTCGACCCTCAAGTAAACACGTAAGTTTTTCAATTCGTGCCTAGAAATTAGTAGACCCCTTTCCTCGCGGTCAAAATAGTTTCTTAATTCGAGTCTGACCGGGATGCAAATGTATAGGAGTTTGTAGCAATAAAATATTATTTTTAATTACTGAGGTCTTTGAGAATGGAAAGTGCCCTAGATTTCCTTCCTCATCAGTAGCCATCCCGGACGAGAAGATGACGCTGAGGGGTATGAGACAATATTCTATTAGTGTTATAACATGTAGCTAACTTTTTTAGGAGTTTGCTGAAATTTTTCAATCCGCCTCTGCCTTAGGACCCTTGATCGGAATTGATGGGATGGTCCTTTTGCTTGCTTCCGGAGAGTAAATTAGTTTATTGTCCTCCACGTGGTCATACGCAGTTTGTACTGCATTTTTGACAATAAATTTACTTATTCATTATTTATTCAACCGCACCCCGTGTCTGACCGATCGATCGTGTATAGAAAGTGGATCGCAGGCTATTGTAAGTTGGACAGTGCTGTTCTATGAATACTATCTTTTTTACTATTTTTATTGTAAATTTATATAAGTAATTGTTTGCCAGATTTACGCTTTAAACGTTTTAATGTTATTGCTTCTAAATTCTCTATCTGAAAGTTTTAAGGCTTTATTTATAAGAATGAATACCTTGGGTCTTTTTTCGTATGGTGGAGTTCGCGGGCAAGTAGTTTAAGTATTACACTCGAATAGGTTTCTTCTCTATACCAATTTATTGATAACTTATTGTTTCTTGTACTGACGATTCAAAAAAAATAGTGAGCAATTATTTTTTATGTTGTAAATTTTACGTTCGCATTACAAATGTTGAATGTTTCTTAAGTTGTTTCAACTTTTTCCGAGTTTATGCAAAATTCGTCTTGAACATATCGAATTTATAGATTCTTAAATAGCTTAGATTCCAATGTACTTAAACTCTCTTTGTCGAAATCACAAATTGTGGACAAAATGGGACTAAGTCGTGACATCGGGCTAATCACCACGTATTCAAAATGGTTGGTAACCTTCTTAGCTGACAAGATGTTTTCCAAGAAAATACAATGATAAAACATTTATTGAATTCGAACGGATAATACCAGCGTAACAATATTAAAAGCTTTCCGAGGGATTGAACTCGTTTTCTTGTTCAGTCGGAAAAAGTCGCCTCGACGCGAGAATGGGTGCTGTCTGCGAGTCAAAAGTTTCATAACTTTCCACTCTCAAAAATTAAATAAAGAAACGTTACAAATTTAATTCTATACTTTAAGCAATTTTTTTTTCACTATTTTCCGGTATATTCCTGACGCAAAGTGAAATCTGTTTGGTATTTGCAACACAAATTTGATTTATGAACGCATTTCTGATTTTGGGTGCGAACTCCCTACCGCAGTTTTAAGGGCTTATAGGTTAAATTAAAATATTTTAAGGACAAGTAACATTTAAATTAATAACAATAAAGTGTTAGTGAGAAGTCAGGGCCCCTTGAAGTACATTCTTGGCTACTAGTCTGCCGCCACGAATTTAATAAAACACATTTTTAACTATATCCTTCGACATATTCCCTTCCCTCCGACTATCGATATTTTTAATTACTTGTTTGGGTTTCTACCTCGATTATATAACTCGCAACATTGGTATGTCCGAACCAACATTTCATTGACTGCTTTCTATATAGCCTTTCTATGACAGCTTTTCTCATGTGACTTGTTTTAACAGTCTCATTTATTTATTAATGATATGAATAGTTAGTGGATATAGATAAATGAGTACCTTATTGCAAGTAAACCCCATTTTTGTATACTGGATTGTATATTTCCATTCATATGAGAATGTCCNGTATGTATTTTCTTTGTGTACATTTCCTGTCAATTGTCCTGTTTTCATTTTCTATTTCATATGTGTAGTAAAATATTTCAGTTATACATCCTGTTAACTATTCACAAATGTTAATTTTTGTAGGGAAAGTATTTTCAGCTAAATTATTGTGAAATTATGAAGCATGAGGTCGAGGGAGTGGAGAGTACAGTACCAGGTGTTGGAAGGGGGAGGGGAATCGGGAACTGCCACGCGCCCTGTGGCCGGTTTTTGAACTTGTAGTTAGAGGTAAACAATGTTAGGAGCGCTGAAAGCTGTTAACACACCGTTAGTATGGGAGAGGGGCGTCTGTGGTCCGAACATTTATGTACCGTTATTCAGAGGCAACGGGGTTCAAGGGGGAGAGAGGTGAAGCCAACAACCTCTACTCCCCAATTACCAACCTCACTGTTCCGTGGTGGACCCTATTACTACAAACGAGGCTCTGGTGTCCGAGTATGGGCGGGATAACCTTAACATCTGTCGTGAGAGGAAATGCTTCGACTTCGCCAGAGTGGCAAAAGGCGGTCTGGAGTCAGCCCTGTCTCCACACTAGGAATCTTTGGGCTAATAACTCATGGAAACCCGAAGTTATACTTATTTTTAAAGAGCCAAATAGAAAGAGCCGGATTGATCTGTTGACGAATATTGGCAAAGGAAAAGGTATACGATTTGGCCAGTGGAACGTTCGAACTTTGTATCAGGTTGGTAGACTAGCCCAATTGTCAAAATAAATGGAAAACTATCGTCTGGAGAGTAAGAGAAGTTCAATGGAATCAATACGGAGAAATCAAAACTAGGAAAGGACAACAATTCCTATATTCCGGTATGGCAAGAGCAGACGATATTCACCAAGCTGGAGTTGGACTACTACTTAGTAAAAGGTTCAATGAGGCACTCTTAAGCTGGTCTCCTGTATCGGAGCGTATAATTACTGCAAGATTTAACTGCAGAGTGCGGAAATTGTATACGTATTGATATTGTTCGTTTGATTACCTCGTTTGATACATACTCATAGAAGAATGCAACCACTCGTAGAATGTATTCTCTCTTCGATAAGGAAAGGGACTACCGAGGAAGGAATAGAAGCACGTCTCTTGACACGCGGCGCCGAGGGTGCCTCAGACAGCTCGCCTTCTGTAGAGACCCACATGTAAGGTTTCTACTACAGCGGCGGACTTACTCCTTGCCTAGCGCCCGCACCCGAATTCAACGCTGTCATTAACTATTCTGAATTTAACAAAAGCGATATTACTCAGTTTATCACTATTTTATTATAAAAATTATATCGCTGGGAATGCCTAAAAAATTCGCTAGTTAGTTGTCTCTCAGATAGATACCACAGGGTCAAGATTAATGTTTCATAAGAGGTGTAAACTGGAGTTCTGCAAGGATTTTATGTCCCATACTTTTTATCTTTTGTGATTGACCTTCTAAATGAACTATGAGATACTATTTCTTGAACTGACGATACAGCAGCTATATCTAGTGCAAATACTAAGGTTGAAGAAATAAACCAATTTAATGTTATCAAATAAATTAGGAATTCAGTTAGATTTAAACAAAATGAATATTGAACAAATGTTTCCATTACTTACAAAATCTCTTATCCTAACCTATATGCTTTCCTTAAAATGGTAAACTACGGTGTATTAGCATAGGAGAAAACAAAGTAATCTTAATCTGATACAAAATAAACTGATAAATGCACATGCAAAAGTTATTTTAGTGTTGAAAAAAGTGCAAATTTTCCCAATAGAGTCCCTGACTTCATTTCATTGACCTGAAGAGAATATATAAACATCTCATAAAAGTCATAATAAAAGTATTCAAATATCTGTATTCAAAGATATTAGCCAAAAAATAGTTGTTGTTGCTAAAAAGCTTTTCAACAGGTTACTGTTAGAAATTTGATCACATGAAATGTTAGATGGAGTAAAAAAGACAAAAATTTAAAAAGGAACTGGTTGAGAATGAGGTCATTCCACATGAAATCAACACAGGGTCTAAACCTCACATCTCAGATTTTGATAATTTTTTTAGGAAGGTAGCCATCATATAGATTAAGAAAAGTACTAAGTATTGTGGAAAAATTTCAAACTGTTTGGAAGTTACAGCAATGTAATGTTTAAACAAATTGTCCCAAAACAGCTCCTCACAAAGCTGTTGAATTGCCCTGGATGCTCTCCTAATTGAGATAGAGCTGGTAGAGGGATCATTTTAGTTTATTAAATGGTCTTTTCAATGATATGCTATATAAAATAGGTTAAGAAGAAAAAAATTCATCATGATCAAAATCAAACTTCTGATTCAAGATCAAACAAAATCAAATTTCTCAGAATGCACCTTTGAAATGCAGAACACTTTGAAATTTTTCAAATTAACACTAGAAAAAGTTTATATCCTTGTTAATCATCTGGGAAAATGTGAACGTAGGATGAAAATGGGTTCAGTGTTAAAACAATAGAAGAATGTAGGTTTCTTGCAGAGTACAGCTGGCGGAAGTACAATGTTTCTCTTAATTCTTGCCAAACATTGTGTAAAAAAATTGGTCCAGTATAAGTCAATGCATGTTATCAGATAACAGTCTCATTCTGATATAATTATGCAAAGTTCAAAATAATGTGTTGCTATTGATGTAATATTGCAGGACAAATTTGACAAGAATATTCACTACATAAACAGTGCAATAGCAGAATGCAAATTTTTTTAATTAGGTGTATTATTGTTTGTTACATTCTTCTTGTGGCATTGGGAGGTTTGCCTATTTCTTGAAGAGATGTTCGTAACTGAACCATCTCTAGTTATGACTAAGTTTGGATTTTTGTCACAGGGTCTGTCAAAAAAATCTGCATCTCCTTTGTCATTTATTACGTGTGCTTAATTTTCTCAATAAAGTTTCTTTTCTACGTAGGACAAAAATATTTTAGTCTTTTGCTGTTTTGGAAAACGATTCACTCATCATATGTGCTCTGGCATTTGAACAGGTCCCTTGTTGAATTTTTTACATCAACTATGTCTATTAGGAATGAATCTACTGTCGATATATGTTTTTCAGATGAATTCCTACAAAATAATAGTAAAACGGAATTTATATTTTGTGATACATGTACTTTTCTTTTGATTTCCTTCCTAAATCCTATCAATTCCTTAAATATTGGAAGCCATACATCTGTGATACGTTTCAATGTCAGTTTACCTGAATATCTGCTCACTGTGCGTAATATTTATTATGTACACCTTCTGTATATGTTAAATGCATATATTTAATATTCCTGTTGAATATTAACTTATTTTGAACTTTTCCTTTTCATAATTATATCAGAAAAAGATACTGACAATTTATACAAACATTATATGCAGAAAGAGACAATCTTCGGACAATACATTTTTTTTTTTTACTGAACTAATATTTAACATAATACCGTATTTACCCGAATATAGGCCGCCCTTTTTTACCGAAAAAATCGCCTTAAAATCCTATTAGAAGTTTAGGACGGGGAAACTGCTAATTCAAAGTTTCGTGGGTACGAGTTAAGCGAACAGAAGCCGTATATGTAACGTAACACAAAGAACATCGATCGATGATGGCGGGATTTGACGCTCATTCGAAGTGAAAACTGAACTGGTCCATGTCATCTAGGAATGACCGATTGTCATCTCCGCGCCGATAGTGGCATACGATTTTGTCGAGAAACGGGAATCTTCTTCGAAACAACGCAAGTTGGGCGATCAGTGATGTTTTAACGCAAACATCAAACTGAGTTGTGATGTTTCAACGCAAACATCAAACTGAGTTCTAAATAATGTTCAGACACACAGAAATAAAGCAGNTTTGATGTAAAAACTAAATTGTTCTATCGTCCATCATCATTGTGTTTACCATTTCTTATGATGTCAACAGTTTTCATGGCATAAAAGTTACTTCTATTGGCTTTGCGATACGTTACACATGCAGATTATGTTTGCTACCTCATCTTCACACTGAAACATTAGATGAGCAGCTTTCCCTTTCTAAACACCAAATATAGTTGTTGCAAGGAGAGACTATATTCAGGTAAATATGGTAATAGTACATTGCAAGAATAATGAAAAAATTCTAGTTCAGCAAGAATCCTGCAATTTTTTGTTTTAACACTGAATTCATTTTCATCCCACATTCACATTTTCCCAGATGATTAACAAGGATATAAACTATTTCTAGTATTAATTTGAATATTTTCAAAAGGCAGCACCATGAGAAATTAAAAGTCAAAAGTTTGATTTTGATCATGTTAATTTTTTTGCTTCTTGACCTATACAAGTTTTTCGGGCCCCAATGACCTTTGATGTCGACATGAACGGTAAAGTTTGGACACACACACACAAAAATACCTATTTTATAAGCACATCATTGTAATGATCATTTAATAAGCTAAAATGACACCTCTACCAGCTCTCTTATCTCAATAACAAGAGCTTCCAGGGCAATTCAAAAGAGGAGCCATTTTGTTTAAATTTTACATTGTTGTAACTTCCAAACAGTTTGAAAATTTTCAACAATATTTGGTACTTTCCTTAAAGTATATGGCGGCTACCTTCTTGAAAAATTTATCAAAATCTGAGATGGTGAGGTTTAGACCGTGTTGATTTGACATGGAATGACCCAATGAATAATTATAGTTACATACTTGTCTTAAATAAAAATAAGATTTAAGTATATATTATTGTATTTTTCCGAATACAGTAATGTAATACCCCCTTACTTTAGAAGGCAAAATAGAAAGAGAGAGTAGGAAAGAAAGAATAAAAGGAAAGGGAAAAAAAATTGAGTAAAATTGAAGTCTTTTGGAAAAGGTTCATTCAAAATTCCATTTGAAATGGTTGACCCTGGTAAGTATAATAATAATAATCATCATCATCATGTCTTTAAAATGAAAAGTTTACTGGTGCAGTTCAACTTCTCATCTTGAAATCACCAGATCCTCAAAGACCGAATGCTCTACATCGAATTCTTGTGCCACTGATATGTGTCTAAGTAAAATTTAGAATTTGCAGGTTCAAGTTAGCATTGAAACATCTTCGATTGCCCAACTTTCATTGTATCAAAGACCCCTGTCTCTTGACAAGATTGTGTGGCATGGTTGGCAGGGTAACAGCAATCATTCCTACAATACACGGACTAATTGTTCAGTTTCCACTTTGAATGAGTGTCATTTTCACCTACAAAACTTAGAATTAACAGTTTTCCCATCCTAAACTCAAATATAGTCCCTCCAGGGACTTTTGGGAAATTTTTTCAGGAGAAAAGTTTCATGTAAATACAGTAGTTTATTAGTCACCAGGACCACATATATAGGTATTAATAAACCTCTATACGAATAACGACATAATACCTACTAAGTAATATTTTCAGGTATAAAATGGAAGATTCAGATGATAGATAATGAAAAGCACACACTTATATGTCACTCAGATTGGTTGAAAGTTTCATTTCTTTAACAAGGGTTCTAATGACCTTGACAAGCCCTGAAGCCCAACAGAAAAAAAATTCTTTCATGGTGAGGAATATATTCATAAGACATAGATAATGCAACTAAAGGGACCCCTACTCGCAATTTATATACAGAATGTCCTTGAATTGAATTTTATTATTGAAATCTCTCTGATTGAGGGACATTGATCCCCTCACAATGCCCCACCCCCCTTGAAAGAAAAAAACAACAACGAACAACCAACCCGGGATCTGCCCAAATATTTTTAACAAATTGATGAAATGGATTTGTATTCTCAATTGTTCTGTACATTGGCGTTATCTAGTTCTTTCATCTGTTACTGCATCTCAGATTTTTCTTTCTTCCCTTAAGGCATCTTGATAATCTTACACATTTCATACAACATGAAGTATGAAGCGTGTTTCTTACAAGTTATTAGCAAGCGAGAGAGAAATTATTTCCATTTATTTAATTTTTGTTTTCTTCTTTGAATAAATCATTGTCTAATATACTTCTAAGTGGAACACTCCATTGTTCAAAAGTGTTAAGTTTCAAATAGACTGAAATAAAAGTAATTACATAATTTTGAATTAATTTCATTAATTTGAATTGATCAAAGTGGTTATTTCATAATACTGAAAAATACATAATATAATAATAAAGTTTATTGTCAATGTTGCAAACTGCATATGACAAAGTGGGGGATAATAAACTAAATTACTCTTCGGACACAAGCAAGAATACATATAAAATTTGGATGTTTAGAAAACTTTTTAAAAATATTTAGGTTATTACCCTTATACATTAAAATGTGTAAATTACTAAAATACTCATTAATTCTCATAACTAGTACCAATAATTAGTTTATAATGATGGTTCAACGTTACTTAGTAGCTATGTAGCTGTTCACTCAAATAGTATGATGTTAAATAATTTTCATATTCTATTATCTTTTATTATTTATTTTGAACATGCTACCAGACTGTTTATAAAACATGTTTACAATTGGTGATCTGAAAATAGTATGTTGACTGATGTTCTGATTTCTTAAGTGGGTCATTGTCAGGGCTCTAATGATAATCTAAATAGTCTAAAACAAATAAAACTTTTTCATGCAATAAGTTTGATTTATGCCATTTGATTTATGCATTTTTACTCTTACATCTCTGCATAAGCACAATTTAACATACAGACACACATCCAGAGCAAATGAGAACAGGCAGAGTGTACTTGATCAAGTATTATGAAAGCATGGATAACGTGAAAGTCGCGAGATACAAAGCAATGCTTTTTTAGTGGCATGTTGAATAGTTGACATACCTACAACACATTGAGTTACCACTGTGAACACTCTAGTAAGTATATACGATGCTTCTTATTTACAAATACTTTTCCAGAAAAAGTTTGTTAGCAAGAAGTGAACATTAAAGAAGTGAAAAAGTTTGTTAGCAAGAAGTGAAACTCAGAAGCTAAATTTAATTTTGCTCATTAGCAGTTTGGCATTCATGAAATTCGAACACAACCTTAGTAGTAATTATTTTTATATATATTTATACAGATATATAGTCTCTGTATTAAAGACTTATATTATATTTATACAATTATATTAAATTACAATAATTTAGAAATATATAGTACCATATTTACCCGAATATAGTCCCACCTTTCTCCCCGAAAAAATCACCCAAAAATCCTGGTGGGAGGACTATATTAGGAGTTTGGGACGGGGAAACTGCTAATTCATATTTTCATGAGTAATAACGAGTTAAGCAACATAACACGAAGAACATCTATCAATGATGGCGGGATTTGACGCTTATTCGAAGTGGAAACAGAACTGGTCCACGTCATCTAGGAATGACAGACTGCCATCACCATGCTGACTGTGATGCACGATTTTTTCAAAAAACGGGGATCTTCTTCGATACAACGAAAGTTGGGCAATCAAAGATGCTTCGATGCCAACATCAAACTGCAAGTACTGAATAATGCTCAGACACACAAAAATAAAGCAGTGGTACGAGAAAATTCGAAGTAGATTTTTTTTTTTGTGGGGCTTTAGGGCTCGTCAACATCGAGCCCTTAAAACTTGTACAGGTAGGGAAAATGCTGTTACGCACTAGGGAGAGCCAACATGACTCTCCCCGTGTGTGGGACTCGCCGAATGATTCAGCCAAACCCACTAAAAACCCTCCTGAATTACAACTCAAAACTCAAATCCTAACATCTCACGACTTTACTAAAAACATTTAAAAAAAGAAGAAGAGGAAAGAGGAATTCGAAGTAGAACCGAAGTCTGTGTGGATCTGGAGATGTCAAGAGAAGAATTTTAGCTACACCAGGTAGCTTTTAAAGTACTTTTGATTATACTTACCAACCATTTCACATGGAATTTCGAATGAACATTTCCCTTCAGAAAGACTTTTTAGAAAGTTGATTTTACTCAACTTTCATTTTCTCTCTCTAAATTTTGCCTCCTAAAATAAGGCAAATAAGACTATATTTGGGTAAATACAGTATACTAAATCATAATATTAATTTAATAGGAGTTAGGCCACAATGACTTCAGTATGTTTATCAGAGGTGTTTGTTTACCAGAAATTTTATGTATTTATTTGTTGGAAGCTCGCTGTCGAAGCCATACCTAATGTCCAATAAAATTCCTTCCATGCTTCAATGTGTTATCCTAATAACATTTTAGAAGAAGTGTAAAATTAGAATACGTATTCACTGAACTATGAGTTAGGATAATTCAGAATTATACCCAATTTCTAGATCAGAATGATGACATACAAGATTATTTTTTATCCGAAGTCAGCATATGTTCTGAATGAAGAGAAGAATTTATTGTCCTATACAGCAATAATCCTTTCTAACAATTGACAATAAGGATGGAATCAAAGCAAGATTGTGGAATTAATATTTTTTTAATTCTCCAAAATAACAAGTAGTATAGAAACAAATTGTATAGAAGTAGATATAAGAAAGTACAAGATTCATTTTCTTCGAGACATAATCAACATTTTTAAGGAATGAAATAAACTTTATATTGATCTTGGTCTCCTTGCGTCAATCATCTTTTAAAAGCACTTAAGATTAAAATATTCAAAATAATCATTATGTTTAAAACCATTTTATAAATGAACTTCGTAGTTTTAAGATAAAATGATAGTGAAACACAATCAATCATGGGTATCGAGACAATATGAATGTAAACGTAGAAAGAAAAATTTGAAACATTGAGACAATTCTTTCCACAGAAACTTCAATAAAACACATTAATAACTGCATGTAAATTTTCTAATTTGGGTAAAAAAAATAATAATAACAACTTAAATTAACAAAACCATTTCATCTGCTACCATAACTTGATTGGATTCTGTGAGTTGCTCTAAAGCCTTTGCAACTTCACTTTCAGTGTAATGGTTGTCCGGTTGGTCTGTATTTGCTAACTCAACAATATGAGTTTTTGGTAATGCATGAACTCTTGCCTCTCTAAATGCCTTAGCAAGGCTGCTCTTGAAGTTCTTGAATCTGAAATAAAATTGTTGCAAAGAATTATGCATAATAACTAAAAAAAATATTTTAAAACAATTTTTCAATGATGCCTTCATAATAAAATGAATGTTATTAATCATTTTTCTTCCACGCAACTTGAATACATGGTGGAGGGGGTGGTGGAGGTGTCGAAGGTGGTGGAGGAGGAAGAGGAGGAGGTGGTGTAGATGGTGGTGGAGGAGGAGGAAGAGGAGAAGGTGGTGGAGGAGGAAGAGGAGGAGGTGGTGTAGATGGTGGTGGAGGAGGAGGAAGAGGAGAAGGTGGTGGAGGAGGAAGAGGAGGAGGTGGTGTAGATGGTGGTGGAGGAGGAGGAAGAGGAGAAGGTGGTGGAGGAGGAAGAGGAGGAGGTGGTGTAGATGGTGGTGGAGGAGGAAGAGGTGGTGGAGGAGTTAGAGGAAACTGTAATACAAGTGATATGCAAAATATGTTAGGAGGTTGAGCAATGGCAGCTGCTATCCTTTAAGAAAGTATAGTAGATTGAAATCATTATGTATCATTCACTCTAGTAAAACATGTGGTGACCATAATGAATTAATGGAATTGTAAAGTTTTAATGTATGGGAAGCATTTTTAGTCATTATTCAATAACCACACATATTACTTGTAGTAAGGGATATAAAAAGGATTCAATTGAGCAAAATAAGCATGCCTTTGATGATTAGAAGAGACATGGGCTGGTTTCAAAATTTATTTCCAGTCTAGCACTCTATTCATTATGCCGAAACTCCAAAACAGTACAATTGTACCACATGTAGGTAAAATATCACTTATAGGCTATAGCAGATGTACTTGTTAAGCTACTATAAATATTTATTTACACTAGTTTAAATCTGATAACATAATTATTTTCACAAATCAAATCTACATAATGAAATCAAAAACCATGCTTACATAATTTTAATGTAATAATAGGTCTGAGATAGGGTAAGTCACTTTATTAGACCATTAGTCATGCGACAGATTGTATTCTCAAATAATGGACTACTGTAATTCAATGTAGCCCCTGAATTGAATTGACGAATGGAACTAGTATTGAAAACCAATGCATCAAAATATGGATGCAAATTCTGTTTCTCAATATTTTTCTGAATATTCAGTCAGAATATATATATCTGAAGCAGAGATTTGGAACAGAGATAAGAACTGGAACTGATCCATCCCCACATTAAAAGGGGACCAAAACAATTGGGAAAGCAAGTGATGTGACATTACGCAATTTAAGTTTAATAGGATTATATTCTATGAAAAACCTTTACAACAAACTAACAAATAATTTAATGATTCAGCAATAAATTTACCTTGCATCAGATATGGCTGCAGTTTCACTTTCACCAGATGGTTCGGACTGTTCCATGGGTTCACTCCCTTGAGGAATAGATCCTACCTCATTAGGGGGCTCAGTTCCACTAGAAGTTTGGGACCGTGTAGTTCTACGTGTTCTTTCCCCTGAAGGTCGTGGAGTTCTTTCTACACTCGGATCATCTGAATCCCAATCATAAGGATCATAGCCTTCCTCACCAGGTTGAGAGCGTGGCTCCTCAAAAAGAAAAGAAAAGTCTATTTCTCAGAAAAAAGCAATAAGAACAAAATAAAAAATACGGGATAAACCTTAGATCATTCACCCACTTAATTTCAGACACACACAAGACACAAAAGAAGCAAATCATTTTTATACTAAGGAGATACATAAACATAGATATTTTTAATATATGAAATATAAATTTTGAAAGCTTGAGATCCTTTTTTTCCCCAGATGCATCAAAGTAGTATTTATAACGCTTGATGCTGCGGGCTTTAAAATTTGTACTTCATATTTTAAAAACATCTCTTTATATATCTCCTAAGCACTTTCACCTATGATGCATGACCAAGTTAAGGACTTTTTAGTAGTTACACTTTCAGTATAATTTTCAATTATACTGAAAATTATTTAATTCTTTTAGGTACAGCACATTTTACAAAAAAGCTTGTTTTTAATATATATTTTTTACATTAATATGGTTTATACTTTTTAGCATTAAAATTGTTTTATTTATTAGTAGGATGATGACAAACTCTACTGCCCTACTATTTGCCATATGGCATTATCAGACTCTCGTGTTCGATTGAGTTAAAATTTTACAGACATGAGTTCTTTGTTTTGTTCATTTATGAAAGATGAAAACTTATCTTAAAGTCACAAAATTAGGACAGTTTAGATTTTACAAGTATGTGAATTAACTTTAGCAACAGCCACTGCTGCCGCTGTGTGTTGCCTCTGAAGGATAATTGATAAGAAACAATTATAACTAATAATAAAGTCAGCTTGATGTGATATGAAACTACAAATTATATCATCCCTAATATTGATTATGTAATGTTAGTTTTACAAATTGCCCTTCCCAATCCTAGTGATGAGAGTTCTGTGCTTCGATGTGATCTTATCAGTAATTAATAGTATAATTATACATTGACACCCTGACAACTATGGATCCAATGCAAATCAGTCCTTTTCAATTATTTTTTTGTTCATCCCCTTTTCCTCTCATCCTTTTTCTCCATGGGGGCTGAATTTAGGCCTATAACAGTATAAGGGGTGACACCCTTTTTCTCAGTGACACTGAAAATGGTGAATTTGTGTCACATATGTCTTTTTCAATCATTCTTACATATCATCCCCTTCCCTAGGGGTGCTAGTAGTATATGGAAAATGATCATGGACTTAACTGACATTGAAAATGACACTTCAACAGTCCCCAAAATTAATCCAATTTCGGTAGTTTCCGATTATTTCTACTTGTCACCCTATTCCCACCCCTTACCCAAGAGGAGCTATGGGTGTATTTCCCATGGGAGCTGAATTTAGATACACATGTTATTAGGATGTAAAATTCAGTTGCAAGATTTGACCAACTAACAAAAAGAAGAAGTTAGATAAAAGCTAGTAATAGGCAAATTCCATACAGAATGAGATTATTATGTAGCATATTTTTTATCGACCATTGCACTTTGTAATTGGTCTTTCTTAAATTCCATGATGTAAAAGATTTCTCCAGCCACTTAATGAGACTGGATAATTGTACATTTCTTGGGATATTCAATATCTTCGATCTGATAATACTTATTAGCATTAAGCACATGGTTGAAAGAAAAGATGTGATTGGTTGTGTTTGAGAAACAATTAGGCTTTTAATGCCTCAATATTGTCAAATTACAAATTATAACAACTGGACAAATGAACATGATATAAACAGAAATATAAACACAAAATATATTTCTGTTTTATCATGTTCATTTGTCCCATTGTTATGTTTATTGTTATAATTTGTTATTACTTGATCATCTGACGACGGCATAAATCCACGTTGAAATGTAGTGAGCTCTTCACAAACAATAAAAATATAATTTGTCCATAAAAGGTCATAAGTTTTTAATGATTTATTTAATTAGATTACATAACGGACATTAATAATGGTACAATTGACACAATATTTATTAAGTGAAAATTAATGCTTATGGTAGTAATTATCAAGATATAAAGAGTACAAAGAAAAATATTACTTATTAAACATATTATAATTTCAATGACACAGAACTAATGCCTTAAATGAAAATTGCAATTCTAAGAGACTGATACATACCAGCATTCATTCACATAATGTTAACCAAAACATTTTATTCTCATTAATGAAATCTTTGATAAAGAGAATACTCACTCTTCGGGAACGTTTTTTACTTTGATGCCCTTCACCCTCACTTTCTTCACCAGACACTGCTCTATCTACATGATCTCCAGAACGTCTCCTCTTTTTTTCTTTTTCCAACACTTTTTTGAAGTATGCAAACTGTACCAATTCAATAGCAGCCTGAGCATCCTCCATGTTAACCGTGCGGGAAAGGCGAGCTTTAGCATGAGCAGTGGACAGACGGATCAATGTTTCAAGGGTACGAGCTGTCACTGGTTGAGTCTAAAATTGAATATAGGAATAAATATAACTAACATGTGTGATTTTAATGTTAACATGTACTTATGCTTCTTTTGTCTCTATGTGCACATTATTCTCGGGGATTCCAGTAGAACTGTCCTTTTACATTCCCAGAATTTAAGTTTTCCTGCCATTAACACAACTCGCCCCACACCCTTCAAAGCCATGTTAATAATATAATTATACCTCTTATTTACCCTTTTTATTTAACTTCCTGCAATTTACATTTTCAAACTGTACTAGAGGGTTATAAAAATGATTGGCCAACGCTCTTTGACTTTTCCCGATAGTTTGGAGTTTGAACAATAGTGTAACCATATATACTGGTTTTGAATTAATTGCAAGTAAGAATAGGCAGGAATTTCTGAGAATGCAAAGAATATCACACCCATTGTTTATAAGTTTTGGATACAATCATGCGAGTTTAGTCAATTTTGTAAGTACCGCAAGTTTCAAGTGAACATACAACTAATTTTTTCCATAACCTACTGTGGGTTTTCACTTTTGTGACTGTCATGTTTATAATGGGTAGGGCGAGCAAAAGTTTCTCAATTGAGAAAACTACAATAATGAAAAAAAAAAAGGTTTGAATAATGGTACATAAGCTGCACTCCAAATGAGAGGTAAGTCATATTGCATGAAAGACCTATTCTATTGAAAATAAACTTTTTAATTACACCACTGATTTTGTCTTTCTTTTTCCATCCAGTATTGAAAATACATTTCAAGTATTATTATATTTAGAACACGAAAAAAAAAAAAAAAAAAAAAACAGGTTAATTGTTACTGCACATGTGTGTACATTTTATTCTTGAGTCATTCCACATCAAATCAACACGCTGATTGAGACTAGATGTCTCCGATTTTCATGATTTTGGTATGTAGCAGTATATCAAAGACTTATGGAAAAATACCAAATTTCAGTTCTGTAGCACAATTTGTCATGACACATGATTCTGTTGAGAAACAGGGATGTTCTTCAACATAACAAAAGTTAGGTGATCGAAGATGCTTCGGCGCTCACTTCAAACTGCGAGTTCTAAAATATGTCACATGGAAGTAAAGCTGTGGTAGGAGAATTCGAAGTGGAGCCGACATCTGGGAGGAGGCGATGTCAAAAGGAGAAATTGAACTGCACCCTTTCAGTGTAAAATCCTTGATTATACATGGAATTTTGAATCAGCAAAATTTTTATTTTACAAACATTATTTTTGTTCTTAGTTTTGCCTCCTAAAACAAGGGGGAGACTATATTCAAGTATATATGGTACAAATAATCCATACCAGTTATAATTTTTAACTGTTTCAGGCATAACATGACAATATAACAATAAATGCGCATCAACAATCGAACTATAACATAACCAACAATAATTATAGTGAGGGAGCCACAAGCTTCTGAGGTCTTTCTGCAAAGAATGGAACCAGGTCATGTGAAAGCAATTTGTATCATTGGTTGCATTTTATGAGCTATCTAAGCCAAGATGTAAATGATTCCAATTGGAATAGTAATTAACATTTTTGCAATACAATAGAACACACAAACTAAAGCATTCACTTATTCAGATATGGAGCAAAATTGTAATTAAAACAATTATATTTTGATAATAAAACAGGTCTGGATAAATGAAGTTCTACTGTACATACAATATAAAAGAATCGAACAACAATACTAGTCTTTAAATGTTACTTGAATAGGAGTTTATTAGGTAGAAGAAAGTAACACGCAAAACAAACAGAAGTATCATCTTCATGTCACATGAAGACTAGAGAGAGTTCTAAAAAATGTGTAGCCAAAAAAACTTAAAAATTGTATGAATACATGAAGGTCTGCAAGTTGCTTTATTCACTACAAATATTTCACACAAACACACCAGTTTCATTTTCACTACAAACACAACATTTAAACACAAAGGACAACATTTTCTCCATCCTCAACTGAACTGGACTGAGATACAAATCTGAGAACAATCAGGCAGTGGATGCAAAAACTTACGAGTTAAATGCTACTCAGTTGGTATTCCATAATTCGACCATCACAATTAAAATTTTGAAAAATATTACGTCAGACATTTGGTCATGGAAATATTTCATTTATTCCATATGGATTCATCACTAAATTGTGCTACATTCCAAAAATTGCTATATCTAACACCATTAATGGAACAATTTTTAAATTAAATATAAAAACAATTAACTTACCCTTGCCACATCTGATTCAGCATTATCTTGTGATCTCAATTTAGAATATTCTTCTGCAATAGCAGAGGAGGCTTCCTCAGTAAGAACAGGTTTCATGCACTTAGCAATATGGATGTATTTTCTCATGAATTTCATGCTTATTATTTTCTCACTAGTAAGAGAACATCAGCATCATAATTATTTAATCATATCAGCTCAGCTTAAGTAATGTTTAAGAGTACTGTGTTTAGAACCAACATTGGTAGACAAACCAGGAAAATAAACCTACAAATACATATTGATGTACAATTGTACTTCCTCCTAGTGTAACAGATCTTCAACCATTCATATTCAATACCCTTTCACTACAAGGAAATATTATACTGATTATCATATTTTCAGCCTACATATTATCCTTATTACCCACAAATATCCTTATTTGTGAAATATAATACAACACAATGCAACAAACCTACCTTCGAGAACGTGAGTTCCCATGGAGAAGGGCATCATATTTTTCATATATGGGTGTATCTTCCTCCTCATCCTCATTGTGATCGAGATTTTGGGTCGCTAACATGTCTGCAGATGCAGACATAGTCAGTACCTCCCCGTCTTGTTCTCCAGGATTTCTGAGAAAAATTTTTACACACAAAATCAAAATGTCAGCAATACTGTATATATTATTTTAATGTCTTTTATTAACAGCTATTATTAATGTCTTATATAACAACAATGGTATCACAGATTAATAAATAAACCTTGGGAAATACTGGAGTCACCAATCATTCAACATACAAAGAAGGGTGAACTTAAGAGAACTTATGTTCATCTAGTTATGAATATATCCCTCCATGTCTTCAAAATAAACCCAAAACATTGTTTGCAATCGTGTCACTGTGAACATCCTCAGCTGTTTCCCAATACACTCGAGTATGAGACAAAATATTGTAGCCAGAGAGAGGGGGAAAAAATCTCCAGAATAACTTGCAGCTCATGTTCAGATGTGAAAAAATTCATACTTTCGTTTTCAATAGTATAATGTTTAGAACAGTTAACAATACACTCAATAACTTCAGTATCAAACTCAAATAATAATTTCTTAAAAGCTTGTGTTTTCTTTTTCCTTTCTTCTCTCCACTAGCACTGCATTTTCTTTTCAGATTTATATTCCTCTCCAAAATTGTATTCTTATTTTCAGGCATTCTTCTTTTCTTGAGCTTTTCTTCTTCTACATGTTATTGATTGGTTCAGTTTAATTTGTACATTTATTACCTGACTTGCCATTGTTTTCAGATAAATTTTCTACCGTATAAAATTTTTCTTCTTTTCCAGCTTCATCTATTTTATTAAAATTATCAGGTTGTTTCCCTGAACCACCTTCAAATGTTTTGATATATTAAATTTCACCATTACTTGCATCTTCAAAATGAATGTTTTCATTTTCACTTTGTTCATAATTGTACATAAAAGTACATGAAGTTCTAAATTTTATTAAATAGAGAAATTCTTAAAAATGCTGCAACAGACAGCACATGCTTCTGACACAGTCTATAATGCTGGATATTTCCTTTATACTCCAACATTTTCCCTAGCATTTCAAATATTTACATACAAAGATGTTCCATATTTGATGACGATAATAATAACAACTTCGAATGTGAGTTGAAAAGCCAGAAAAATATATTTTAATTGTCCATAAAAAGATTGTAAGTTTAATTTATTTATGTATCTTGATGATATTATTTTATAGCAACAGAAAAACAATGTTCCAACATTCTCAGATGATTGAACATCATAGTGCATAGGCATTTAAATGAACCCACCACTTTATCTTAGCAAAAACAGGGAAACTCTTATTTCTTGGTTGTCCATCCTTCTCCAGTGAATCATACATTTTTTCTATTTCAGTTATTTTAATTGAATTGCATTATCTCTTATTGTAGAATCCAATATAATCATTACTCAAAATACCCTGATTTTAGGATTAATTTCCCAGAACTATTATCACACAACTTTAACATGTTTGCAAAAATTACATTAATAATTGATTAACAAACATCCTTACAAGTGAAATCTTACAAAAGTTAAGAGGTAATTTCATAAAAGGAAATTATCAATACCTCTTCAATATTAAAGCATCGTCATTTTTAAAAATCTGTAGTGGTCCCACTCAACTTTCCAAATACAACTCGTATCAAAAACTTGTGACACTCAACTCCCTATAAACCACTAAAAATTTAAGAAAAAGGTATCAACACTTCCAAAAGACTATATAATAATAATTAAACAAGATATTATACAAATATTTCAATGATCAATCAGTTTCAAAATATTTATCATCACAATACATAGTAAACTCCTAGATATAATAACATAAGCGAAAATAATTGCATATCTATTGCAATTATCTTCCACATTAAACTCTTTGCCATAGCCTTATTAGAAGATTTAAAAATAGCGCCTCCCAGATAACACCTTTTTCTACGTATCTTGAAAACAGTGTGATGTACAAGAATGCGGTTTAGCAATCTGTACACAGAATTCACAGACCAATCAAAATATTTCTATGCATATTTTCAAAATTTTGAATATTAAGAAACCGGAAGAGGATCACGGTGTGTAAATGAAGTTGGAATGAGTTGTCCAGAAATAGGCTTCTATTTCCAACACATTCAAAGTCAAATCCCAAGTTTGGTTTCAATACATCAATTTGTTTGAGTTATTGGGGGAACAAAATTCATAACATACACTAACACATACATACATACACACACATATGATATTAGACATCATTGTGAAAATTTGAAAACAGACTCTCTTGGAGCCAATTTGCAAAGATCCAAAGAGATCTCAAAAATTTTTTTTTCAACCGATTACTCTACTTTCCTTACACACTCTTTGTAACTGGAAAGTAAAAATTAAAAAACAAGCACACTTATCAGAAATATAAATAAAACAAAGCTCAGTATTAGGCTGACTAAAGACTGATGAAAGGAGCCTTTAGCTCTGTCATAGTTGAAACGACACTGAGGCAGTTTGAAAACAAATAGGTGGTTGTAGGTGCAATGGGTGGAGCCAGCTTACCCAGTGCAGTATGACAATGCTGTGCTTTCATCCTATTTGAGAACAATAATACTTGCATAACTTTCTTCCAGGTTACAGTCATCTCATTTATGATGCAATCATGACATGAGCAGTCAGTGAACCATAATATCTGCTAAAATGAGGAAATAAGAGGTAGGAGAGGTGTAGCCATCCACTGTTACACACTCCAATAACTCAAAAGTAGTTGCTACAACAACACAGCATTCTATCACGTCTAGAAGTGGGTCATTGCAGCTGTATTGACTCAGACTAAACAGCTGCACTTGAAACAGTCTCACTGTTGTGTTGTTGCAAGGTGGTAACACTTCTGAAATCGGTTGAAACAACAAATAACAAAACACTCTAAAAACTATTATTCTCAGTTTAATCTCCCTTATGGTCCCCAAAAGAATGTCTTCTGATGTAGAAATTACCTGCTCTAATTTAGTAACTTCTTTATAATCTGGTAACGTTAAGAATAAATTACCTTTCTTAGGAATATTACTAGATTCTATGTTTAGATTCCACTTTTCATTTCTAATTTATGTTTCAACCTTATTCTGTTAATCAAATTAATCATTTTCTCCTTCTTTTCTATTAACACAACTTCTCATTAATCCTTCTTTACCAAAACGCCCTTAGTTCTCATTATACGTAATCTTTTTATTCTCTTTAAATTATTTAACTTGGTCAGCAACAATCTCTTCCACTACCTGTTCTATAATCTTGCTGTTTGTTCCATGTTTATTATTTCCTTCGCTTCTATTAATCTTCTTTTGACATCATCCACAATATTAGGTCCTGTTGCCGAGTGCAATTTTATATTCATTTCTAAAAGCATATTTTGAATCATTACCTGCACTTTCCTTCATTTCTTGACCTAACATGTTTAATCTCTCATCTCTAACATTTGTTTGTTCTATAAGATGTCATAAAAAATGTTCCCAGAAATTGAATTTCTTTATTTTTTTTGCTTATATTACTATTTCTTTCACATACTGTACACTATCCAATTTATCCATATTTTGTCTAAACAACTTTTTTTTGTTCTTGGAAGTTAACTAAAAAGCTCAGCTACACCTTCCCTGATCTATTTCAGTATTTTCCCTGAAATCTTTTTATACATTGTCCCTTCTAAAAACATCTCCTACTCTTTCCTGAGTAGTTTTTTTTCTTTACTTTTGGTTTAATCAAATTATAGTTCCTCTTCTTTCATGAAATTCACTCTTATATCATAATTATCTTTTCATAACTTCCTTGTTCTCCTTAGTCATCGCCTCTCACACATTAGTCATTTTCATTAAAATTGCTAATTCTGGGTAACTCAATTGATTCTTCCCTCATTGCTACAGGTTTTGTTCTATTTTCTTCTCGTTAGTTGTTTTGTGTCATATTCCTTTTATCATTTTTAGATATGAACTAATAATAACCAAATCCTATAGGTGTCCAATTTATGCATTTAACACCTTCCCAAGGTAAAAACTCATAAATAATTTCAGTATGTAACCGTACAATAATCCTCTGATGTACAATAACCATACACATCATAATCTTCCATTATTTACCTTTATATCATGTCACTCAATACACTGAAGCAGTCTCATGAGACGTCTATACCAATCTAGAATCATAGTTACAGAAGCATACACCAGTGAATCATACTGTGAACAGATGTCATGCATTTCATGATGTTGATTCAGGAGTGCACAATGTCTTGCCAGCCATAGCACAAATCCAAAGGACCTTTGGCCAAGGAGTACTGGGTAAAAACGGTCTCAAGCTTTTATTAGGGAAAATTTACAGTAGGAATGTTTTCATTTGTAGTTCATTTGATTTATGTTGTTTTCCATTTGCTGCTCTGAGTGTGAACTGGAGCACCCCAAATGCAAAAATGGTGATTCATTTGACAGAGATGCATCAGTGCGAGGATATGGTTGTTCCATTTGTCTATCAAGGGTGCACTCTCCACAAAATGTGAGAGCAACTGGACTCAGACAATTTTCTCAGTAGAGGGACTGCATTGGGCATTGTTGAGGTTAGAGTGTCCGTGAATAAGGCATCCCTGATGGATGCTACGAGTTTACTGCAAATATTGTCTTTGTCTGAAAGCTCCCAGCAAACATGGGCTGTGTCTGAATTGTACATCCTGTGTGCAACTGAGATGTTCCATTAACATGCTGCCGTCTTCCGATGGAGTGGGGAACTCGAACAGAGCAATGGCATATTTTTCTGCTGCTAGTGCACTCACAGCAGTAAATGAAAAACGCAATTAGTATTATATTTATAATAGTAAAAAGTGTAAGGGATAAGGATATTGTTACTGCACTTAAATGTACATCTTATCATTATTACAAACTATAACAGCATGGTTAAACTCCATAACCCAAAATTTATAATTCTTAGTAATTTACACTAATGGAATTGTTTTGGTACCTTACAAAACTGGTAAAGAATAGTTCTTCTGAACAATTGTTTCAATTAACACACCTGTATCGATGCATTCGCACAACGTGATCAGCAATCATATTATCATATTCAGTATCCACCAGATCCAACATAACAAACAGAAGATCAAAACGAGAGAGTAGTGAATCTTGCAGTCCAATATTTTCCATAGGTGTTTTGTATTGGTCATACTGAAAAATATTTCGCATTATTTTATTGAAAAATTAACTAATTGTGAATAGTTTTTTATTTCATTTTAGTAATTTTCAACAGCCATTATAAACATAATAAACATTTATAAAAATAGAAAGTATTTTTATAAATTACATTTATAAAAATACTTTCTATTCTATTTTTCATCAACTTTAAAACTTTTAAATAAATAGATACATTATATTATGTATATAATAATATAATGTATGATGGCAGGATTTGACGTTCATTCGAAACAGAAACCGAACTGGTCCAAGTCGTCTAGGAATGACCAACAGCCATCACCATGCCGACCGTGAAACACAATTTTTTCGAGAGATGGAGATCTTTGAAACAATTAAAGTTGGGCAATCAAAGATGTTTCGACACTAACATCAAACTGCGAGTTCTAAATAATGCTCCGACACACAGAAATAAAGCAGCGGCACAAGAATTCAAAGTAGAGCCGAAGTTCGTGTGTATCTGATGATGTCAAGAGAAGTTAAACTGCATCAGTTAGCTTTTAAAGTACTTTTGATTATACTAACCAGAGCCAACCATTTCACATGGAATTTTGAATGAGCAATTCCCTTCAGAAAGATTTTTTATAGAAAATTGATTTTACTCAACTTCATTTATTTTATTCTAAATTTTGTCTCCTAAAATAAGGGGGGGACGACTATACTCAGGTAAATACGGTGATCTCTCTCTTGCATTCAGCAATGAGATATGTTGTTAATAAACAATAAGAAAAATAGCAGACAAAGATGACTACCCCTTACAACTCCTGATGTGGTTTTTGCTAAAATATCACACAGAAAAAATTTGTTAGCTCACAATACCATGGCAAAATAATGTAATTTATAGCACAGTGAAAAACATTGGTAAATAAATGAAGGGTTGTATTCTGAAATACATATAGCTTGACATACCCTTCCATAAACAGGGTTAGCAGCAGCCAGAACAGAACATCGAGCATTTAGGCGGGCATGGATTCCAGCTTTGGAGATAGTAACACGTCCTTGTTCCATTACTTCATGGATGGCTGTTCTATCCATGTCAGACATTTTATCAAATTCATCAATGCACACAACTCCTCTGTCAGCAAGCACCATGGCTCCAGCTTCAAGTCTGACAAAACAAAGACAAAAAATCAAATTCAAAATAAGAAAAATAAATTATGCACAATACCCTAAAGCGTTGTTTACAGGAGACAAAGTAACTTTTTTACTACAAAACTGGAAAAGTAAAATTTAAACAACATTCAAGCAGTTCCAACAAAAGTCTAAAAGTAAATTTATGAAAACTATATTGAAATTAATATTGATGAATCTATGAGAGATTGGAAAAAGAAATAATAATCATAACCCTTTCACTCCACAAATTATCACATCAAGCTCTCTTCCATCCTATCTGCACATTAGAATAAACCAGAAACAGGACAAGTATCATCACATACATACACCTTATTTATATGCCAGAAATTTAAAAAAAGTTTCAAACTAAATCTGTGGAAGTCAAAGAGAACAATAATGATTATGTTATGTCATTCAACTGACCTCCTTTCACCAGTTTCAGTATCAGTAGTAACAGCAGCTGTTAAACCAACTCCTGAAGATCCACGTCCTGTAGTAGGGATAGCACGAGGTGCGGTACATAATACATACCTCAGAAGCTGTGATTTGGCAACGCTTGGATCACCAATGAGCAGAACATTGATGTCTCTGAAATTAAATAACTAGGTTTAAGTTTATTGATAAGGAAGAAAAGAAAAAGATACCACACGATGGAAAATCCAAGCAGATAATATTGTGTAAAACTAAGGCAGTATTTTATACATTACACGTGAACAACATAAATCTTGTAGTAAATACCACAAACATAAACTTCATTTCAAGACATCTTACCATTCAGTTGATTTGGATTGATTGATTCATTTTTGGGTGTAATTAATAGATAAATAATTAATACCAAGATTTTACTATGAAGAAATACTTTAGAAACAATCAATTACATTTTACAAAGTTTCATATGGGTCATTCTTTTCATAGTTGACCAACAAAATTCCCAACCATCTCGAATAATGTTTCTTTTCTGGTTTGTTGTTGGTAAATTTTGATCTGGTCAATTGTTGATAAACTAATGAAAATTACCTACTTATAATATTTTCATAGATATTTCACATGAAATTATTGCAAACCTGTTTTTCGTGAAAATCGGACCCATCCGTACTATTCGACTAGAATTAATTGTAAAATAACTTTCAAATTCCATAAATCATGTATGCATATGTTTTAGATTCTTTGGATTTCATTCAAAAGAAAAATTAAGAGACTGATTTTTTTTACACACTTGCAATCAATTTTCATGTGATAATGTTAAAAACAATGTAAAAATTTTAAAATCTTTTCCAAAATACACCATCTTTGATTTTCAAGTTAAGTAGCTTTCAATGCTTGGAATACACTAGTTTAGGGAACAATTTTCAGCCATGGTATTATGAATCAACCGAGATGAAGTTGTTTCAAGTTGACATTTTAATTTTTGCCCAAAAGCAATAAACCATTTTTATCCATAAAGATAATTCATATTAATGTTACTGATATAATGATATTTCATATTATTAATTAAAAAGTGAAATTTATATCAACACAAACGTAACTTAGAATGCCTGTTGCAAGTGTTCATCATTATGTTAAATATAATAATTTTTTACAGTTATTTATTTTTCTAATACATGGTGAAAAGTGTTCAAGATTAGTTTAGTTCAAATATACAACAAAATAATAATTTCCAATTTTAACATACAAAAATTAATACCTACAAATAGAAAAAATCAAACAGGTGAAATGTTTATCTCAAACTTCATATTATAAACATTTACAGCATTTACACTTGGTTGTTCCGAGAATAATTCAAGAACTGTGTTATCTTTCATCAATTTGTTCAATTACATATGCTACTGTGCATACTCTGAGTATGTTATAAATATTCATAAACAAAGATACTGAAGTAATAATAAGATAATTCATAAAAGACTTAAAAATTTTTAATTATTGGAATTTGTTTTGCTATAAACATTCAATTAAAATATAATTCAATTGCTATAAACATACATTAATTGTTGACAACATGAGCAACATACAAATGACGTTTAATTTATCATTCTTTGATAATGTTGCTAACGCTCCACAATGACCAAGGTTCATTCATTATTGTGCCTAAATTAAAAATTAGTTAAAAAATTAAAAGTGGAAAATATATTATAGTCTTTAATCTTTTCAAAATAAATTATATCAAGCAAGAATTTGGTGCACAGCCCATTATATCCAAACATTCAAACTTTTTTTCCAACCAAACAAAAATAAAACTTGCAGCAAAGCAATGATCTGCAAACTGATTACTGTAGCTAATTAAATAAGAAAAGAAAACTCAATTTCTTTTTTTTGTGTAAAAACAAGGAAATGATTTTTTTCTTCACTAGAAAATTGCCCTACAAATTTCTCTTTTGCATTCCAGCTTCTCAAATATATTCTCGTTACACTTGCATGAAATAAAAATTAAATCCCATTTTGAACTATACTTACCCTCTGAGACGGGTACCATTAGGAAGTACTTTCTCAACACCACCTAGAAGCAAGCAAAGAATAGCCTTCTTCACGTATTCATGCCCATGAATTGAAGGAGCCAGGGAACGGCTTAGGAGCTCAAAGATGTCTCCTGTATGCTTATTTCGAATGAGTTTTTTACACTTTGCTACATCTTCACGGGAAACATGGAGAGAACTCTCTTTACTTAATTGCATTATGTTATTTGCAATTAGAATAGTCCTGAAATAAAATTCAATAGTAAAACAAAAATACTTCAGTAATTAAAACACACTGTTAGAAGAATGTCTTATTTTTATCTTCACACATTCCATAATAATAAAAGAATGAATTCTAGTTTACATGACATAATAAAAATAGATGAGTTTTTGTATAACTGGTGAATAATAAATTGAATTGATTTAACATGGAATCCAGAGAGTTACTTTTCAATTGAAATAAAATTTTTGGTAAGGAGAAGGCAAAATATTTATGAAATTTTATGGAATTAGGCACACGACTAGTTTTGATGACCTGATAAGATTTGCTAGCATTATTTCAATAGTATCATCCTGGCCCGGGTTTTTCTCCGGTTTTCCATCGGGTAGAGGCGGATTTATCATACAGGTTCTCTAGGCTTTGTCTAGGGGCGGGTCTATTGTAACAATAAATCGTGAATTTAGTGTTATTTCAATTCTTTTGATTTTTAAGCACTATACTCAGAATAATCTATAGTTCGATAATAACTTACATGTAATTTTTTGCTTAAAATTACAAACATATTGACATTCTATTAGTATTATAACTCGCAGCTAACTTTTTATCTTATCTAGGAATTTTTGCTGAATTTTTTGAATCCGCCTCTGCCTTAGGGCCCTTGATCGGAATTGATGGGATGGTCCCTTGCTTGCTTCCGGAGAGTAAATTAGTTTTTTTTCCCCTCCACGTGGTCATACGCAGTTTGTACTGTTTTTTGACAATAAATTTATTATTTATTTATGTGTTGAATGATTCCTATTGGACAACAGTGATTGGCTTCTTTCATTACTTAGCTTATAAGTAAAATTTTGTGGAAGTGTTCTGTTATGAAAGATATTGTAAGTAGAATAATACGAGTTGACATCATACCTGGTCATAGCAACAGGTATTTATAGTTTCTAACTTATCACAAGTTTTAATCTTTTCATATTTTGAATAATATAAGTCTATAACTTGCAAATTTTCAAACCAAGTACTTGTTTTTCAATAGGCTCTCAATAATGAGCAATACAAATTTTATTATTCAAATGGATTAAGTAGGCAGCACTCTCTCAGCAATGCCAATGCTGTGGTAATTGATCCAAATTGTGTTATGTTCATAGTTTAATCACTATGATAGTAAAAAGATAGCGTGGACATTTACATCATCGCATGGTTAACATGTAACTTTTTATAACTTACATGTAATTTTTTTCTTAAAATTACAAACATATTGACATTCTATTAGTATTATAACTCGCAGCTAACTTTTTATCTTATCTAGGAATTTTTGCTGAATTTTTTGAATCCGCCTCTGCCTTAGGGCCCTTGATCGGAATTGATGGGATGGTCCCTTGCTTGCTTCCGGAGAGTAAATTAGTTTTTTTTCCTCCACGTGGTCATACGCAGTTTGTACTGTTTTTTGACAATAAATTTATATTTATTTATATTTTATATATTTATATTTCATGAATAGGTTCTGTCCCATAAGCATGCCCCAGGGTAAATCATTGTTACTCGCTAAGCCAAAAACATTAGCTTCATAATTTACATTGGGTTATGAAGATGTATTTACAAGTTGCGAACCCTGTTGCATGCAGTATTTCTACTGGGCTCTCACCTAGTCATGACATTTGTCTACTCAGTGGCATATTACAAATAAAATAAAAAAGCAAGCGAGTTAGGTATATAAGCATGACACATGCAGACTGCTCCTTTCTTTTCAAGGTGGTTCTTCAAGCATTTTTTGATATTCATGTAAACATTCCTAGTTATTTTAATTATTTGGGAGTTAAAACTATTTCAACAGAACCTCTCCATATAATTATATGGCACAGAACAGCTTAAATTTGGATTAAATTTTATTTTTAATGCACTATTAGTTGCAACATCATTCCGCTTAATCAGGATTTTGTCTCTCCTGTAAAAATGTTTTTGGCACTTACATTTTCCATTTATTTGCCTCAATTAAATAATAATTTAGGATCAGCTGCCCGAAATTTCTTATCCAACATTTATCAATGAGGACATAATGATGAGTACATCAACAAAACAATTTTTTTTTTAGTTTACTCAGCCTAATTCCTTTCTACATGTGTCAAATACAGCTCACTATTGCTTTCACTTTCCTTTCTAAATTTCAGGTCACATAAACTAGAATTAAGCCAAGTAAAATGTTCTTTTGTCTAGCAACTAACCGAAATGTTCCAGAAGTGACATTCCCTTGCTTAGCAGGCAAACATCGATAACTGCCAACTATCTGCACTCTGTCTCCTGGTTTGCAAGAGTCCACCAAATCGTTATCAAGAATAACATCTACAGAGCGAGGAAGTTGACCTGATTTGGAAATAAAAAATCTATAGCTCTTACATCCAAAAATATAATTTTATTTTGGAAAGCAAATCTACCTAATAAGAAATTATTCAAATCATGATTTAAATCAAATTATTTTTTCATCCAACAATATTTTGAAATTGTTTTACCCTTTATAAAGACAAAGTAAAATATGAAAATGGCACATATTCCAAACTTTTGACTCCCAGAAATTATAACACAGTTTCGTATCAATGTGTAAAAGAAAATGTACCAATGTCTAAAAGGGTTGAAATTGAAATATTGTAAGAAAAATTTGCTTCCTAAAAGTTTTTCTCAATACTTTGTTCAGAGTTTTACGATGCTCCTTTCAATACAAGGAAAACATTATACTGATCGCGACAAAATATATTTATTTTAATTTTTTTATTGATTTTTTTTTCATCCATACTACCAGATATTTTGTAACATTAAAAACCTATACCAAGCTGTAAAATGCTTAATTTCAGTTCTAAAAATTAATAAATTTCCCTTTTTATCAATTGATATGGTTTAGCAATAGTATTAATACCAGCTGGTGCTTTTTCAGGCATTTCTTGAATCGTTAGAGACTGATGATCTTTATACACCGATAACCCATATTCAGTTTCCAATGGATTACCATCTTCATCCTGAAAGTGAGATATAAATAAGAGTTGAAACTTAATAAATTAATACATATGTAGTGTCAAAGTCAATGAAGTTTGTTCATGTAAGAAATAGCCTGAAATGAGGAAATTGAAAAAACAACGAAACTTATAAGCAAAATAAATATTTTATTAACATAAGATACGTTGAATACAACATTGTAACAGCATTTGTGTTAGTTTAAAGCAAAACAGATAGTAATGATAACCAATGCAAGTGTATTCCTTTGCACAACGCAAGTCAAAAATGTTTGTTCGGTTCAATTACCAAGAGGTGATGTCACCTTTACAGCAGACAACAATAGCAGGACATTTAGACATGGAAGACACTAGGCAGCTCAATGTGTCTAGGAAATTTTCCCCAATCCTACCACAGATAGTCCTGTAATTGTTGTATATTGTGGAGACTATGCTGAACTCTCATCCTCTTAAGAATTCTTCAAATACTCCCTATAGAAAAGAGATCCGAACTGGATGCTGGTCACTCTAAAACAGAGACATGTTTCGTACGTAGTCATGTTTGTATTATCTTCACATTATGTGGCCTTGCGCTGTCTTCTTTGAAAAGAAATCGTTTTCTGCCAAACAACTGCTGCACTGATGGGGGTAAATTCATGTCAAGAACGTGTATCAAGTCTGGAGCCTTTATCGTACCCATACAAGAATGCAAATTGCCAACCCCATTCGCAGCCATGCAATCCCACACCATCACAGAGTTTGGTTTAAGAACCACACACTTGTAACAGGATGGATCCTTTGCTTCATCCTTTTTCTTAATAACCTTTCGGACAATATTTCCATATGAAACCTGGAAATTGGATTAATCTGTCCACCGTACCTTTTTCCACTGAGATGGAGTCCAGCTGCGAGATTAGACCCATGCAACATGCCGACGTTTATTCAAAGTGAGAAATGGCTTACTTCAGACTATGTGGAATGCGTAACCACACTCTCTGATATATCGATGCATAGATATTTTTGAAATAGTCTTTCCAAAACTTTGCGACTAGGTCTGTGAATGCCAAGAGCCTATTTTGACGAATATGTCAACAAAATAGGCAACATGTCAACGTTAGCTTCCGACCAGGAGCCTTTCCTAGACTGCTATTTCCAGTTATAGTGAGATTTTTGTAATACTACATGCTGTAGATTATGTCAAGCAGAGTGTTCGGCCAATTTGATGCTGCAAAATACCATCTTGGCGCTGTTGCACATCGATAACAAGCTTGAATTACTCACCCTTATATGCTGTTTGCTTCCTCTGAATCAGAATTGTGTGCAAAACGGCTGGAATATTCTCATTCTTTCAACTGAACGAACTTTATTGCGAAGTGTTGGTATCCAGAATGCCCCTTTTAGACCAACTTCCAGTTCTTCCTTTGTTTTTTTCTTCAGTTGTGACACTTATATTTAGTCTACAACTACATATAACTAAGCATTTTAAAATGTTTTGATGACCTCGCATTTTATTCACTACAGAAACCTTAGTGAACAAACTTCATTGATGTTGACGTTGTGCAAGATTAAAGTGTATCACAAATAAGAATATTCATAGAAAAGTAATAGCAAAACAAATTAACTAACCGCTGTAGGATACACAGCGCTGGAAGGAAAAGCATCCAATGATGTCAAGTCTGTATAACGTCTTTCCATTACTTTTTTAGTAATAGGACAATAGTGGACACTCTTCACAATCTTTGGACGAATAAGAGAACCTTAAAAGGAGGAAAAAATTTAAAATTTCTGTTCAATTAATAAGAATTTTCCAACTTAACATAAAATTTAATGCACCCTTACATTTAGTCACAATTCCTTCAACACATACAAGCTGTCCCAAGTACTTAGCCATTAGTGTTCGAGGCGTCACATGACGATTTCCGAAGCTTCCCTCAAAAGCTACAAAGAAACTTTCTACATCTTTTGAATAGCTAGCATCAACTGAAGCCACAAATTCTTTCAATGCTCTCTCAAAAGCAAGTTGTTCATCAAAAGGATTGTTCAGTAGGCTAAAAGGAAATTCATAAGTAAGAATCAATTTTTAATCGCTGAACATAAAAGAAGGTTTTACCATAAGCATAAGAATAATACAGAATACATAAGTCATCCAACTAGTAGAGTAATAAGAACATAACAGTAATTTATACCTTTTACAACGTTCTGGAACTCTCTTTCTCAAATCATTAACATTAACCAATAACCGCCTTTTCTTCTCAGCTACCATACTCTTCACTCTTTTACTATAATGTCCTTGCAACTCCTGACACATATAATTCAGTTAGGAAAGAAGCATAAAAGGAAATTTTCCTCAGTCAAAACAGCTAAGAACAAGTATAACATAAACCCTTTTCACACACACACAAATCTTTCAAAGAACACAAATTTAAATATAAAAATTGCATAATCCACTCAATAAATATAACCTTAGATTCAATAATACTATTTAACACTACACTATGCCTCAATCCACAGAGCATTTGTTAGGAGCTGAATTTATTCTTTTGCAATAAAATAAAGAGATGCAGAGATAGGTTCTCATCATGGAGACATAATGACCTTGGAGCAAAAATTAAGTGACCTGATAGTTCAGATAGAAAACCACTAAGCTGCTAAGCCTAGGGATGCTAAAAGGATTCCTGCCCACAGAACAGAATACTTACTCAAAAATGTATGAAATAATACAGAATTTTGTATCAAACTGTAACCAGTTCAAAGCTTCTTCTCCCATCTTTTAGGATATTTTTAAATTCAAAGTAGTTAATCAAAAATACTGGACATGGTAAGCCTCAACAAAGTATCACACAACAAAACTCACTCAAGGACCCCTAGACAAAGCATTTCTGAACAACAATTATCATTGCTAAATTATTTAATAAATAGTTTAGCTCTACCGAAAACGGGGAAAACTAGCATCCTAAAATTAATTGATTTAAAAAACAATATTTAAGACATTCCTAAGCCAATCAAATAGTGTACCAACTTAATCTATAGTATTATCTTCCATCAACCATACTTACAGGAGTAGGAGGCTCAATAATTTTAAATCAAAATTATGATGAGTCTAAGAAAGTTTTTATAACAATGGATGTAGTAAATAATAAATTCTTACTTAAAAAAATGTGTTCATTAAAATAAAACTAAAAGAAGTTAGGCATAGGGTTAATTAAATAGTTTCAGGGTAAATTAAATTAATAGACACAGGATTAAATATGTCACAGAAAAATAATATTTTGTGTATATTTTACATTATATAAGACAGAGTGAATTTTATTTTTAATTTTAATACCAACAATTTGTATCAAATTTGACCAAATACTTCAGAAAATGTCTGATACTTTCATGCTGAAAGAAATCTACTCCATCCATTGAAAGAAAATTAATTGCAAATAAATTTAGAATTATAAAATCTAAGTTTTTAAGACCATTAAATGGCTGAAAAAGACTCTGAATTAATTTACATGCAAAAGAAGACTTCTGAATATAAATATTAGACATCCCTGAAAAAAGTGTTTGAAGCCTCGAGGCATTTGTATCGAAGGAATTTGAGAAAAATGTACAATAACAATGCAACAAGAAAAAAATATGTCCAAGAACATTTAACATCTCAGCATGAAGGAATGATACAATACAAAAATGAATAATTACAAGTCTCAAGAAGTTTAAAAGATATCAACTGGAAGAAAAATTTCACAAAAAGCAAAAGAAACTGAATTTTTTTTCTAAAATTTGTATTGTGTGCACAAATTTCAATTAATAGAATATTCATCATTATCAGAACGACAAAAGTAAATTACAAATTTTTTACCATCATGATTATCGTACAAAAAAAATGGTACTTAAAGAACAAATTTTAACGAACATGTTCATGTCTTTTACATAAACATCTCATTAGAATTACTACAAATAATTTTCATAAACATAATCACTTATTTTCTTTGTATTGCGGATGTCATCTTACCTCATCATCCAAAAAATCCAAATACTGACTCTGCCATTCCCTGACACGCTGATCAATATCTAATTCATCCATATTATAAGAAAATAATGCAGCAGAAATGGTATTCTAATGGTACTGGGATTACAAGCACGGTCTGTCAGCTAAAAGTGAAAAATTTAACGCGTACAACTCAACCACGGAGCTCTCCTAATATTCCAATACAATTCTGGCGGGAACTTCGTGTTGGGTCGCGTGTGGACAACTGAAAGCGTTAGTGGCGCGCTTTTCGATAAGGTGGAAGTCAAGGATATCGTCTTCGCGCCCTCGAGAGAGAAGCAAAGATTATTCATAACACGTATCGCTAGTGCTGCACTCTGGCTTGCATAAGATAATTGAGGAGGTCCATTTTTGAACGAAGTTCTAAGAACCGTGGGATTCTTTAATAAAATAATAAATAAAAAATATTTTTAAAAACAAGCTTTTATTTAAGCAATGTACTAAAAAGAATAAAATAACTTAAGGTTTGTATTAAAGTAGTGCAATATCAAATGTTAATACCTCCATATATATTTCACATTAGTGGATCCTAACAAAAATAAACGTACTTACTATCTTAATCGCTGAAAATGATTTAATATTTTATGTTGAATTATTTGTCTCACAAAATGTTCATAAAAGTGGATACCAATTAATTTCACTATACAGAGACGAGTTGGTAAGTACTTGCCGAAGTATGTATTTTATTTACGATTCGCGCAACAAGCTTTTTGTTAAGTGTAATTTGATTCTCTATATGATTCAGTTTTCTATTTATTGAAATTTAAGGATAAACTGAATGAGTTAATAAAAAATTTAATTTAAATGCATTATTCAAGGAAAAAGAACTCTATTATTTAGATGAATTGTGTACTGCGATGGGACCAATTACTTCAGCTCTGGATCATTTAAAAAAGAAAAAGAATGTTTCTATGGTATATCGATGCCGACATTATTTTCTTTACAAAAAAGATTAGAAATGTTGCTCAATATTCCAATTCGATATTTAAATACGTTGTTGCATTTGTATTTGAGTCTTTGCAAAAACTGTAGTAAATCATTTTAATTTATCATTTGAAGTAAATTTTTTGCTGCTTATTTGCAACCAGTATTTAAACTTAAATGGTTACAGGAAAAATTCCATAATGAAATGGTTAATATACGTAAACAGTGTCTCCAAGCATGTATCGAATCAACAGAAATTACGTATAATGCCTAGCCTGCTCCTGGCGTTAGCTGCGGTTGTGAATGAGCTCTCTATATTTTTCAGTATAATCTTTCTAATTATTTTATTTTTTCGAGTTTTTTGTGATCAGTAGTTGTATTTAGATCCCAACTTTCATTGTAGTGTAAAATTCTTTGTTCTGTGTAAGTGTTAAGTGAAAAAACACTAAAAACATTTCCTAAGGTTTTCAAACTCAACGGACCAAATATAATTTCGGACCAATTTCGCCTTATGGTCGAACGCCGTAGAAAAATAACCTTATTCTTCGTATATCCTTCCGCGAGTGCTGCTACCTCCACCATCGCCTCCATCTTCACACGTACAACATATTTTCTTAAAACTAAATCGCCGGGTCTAACAAACCTAACATCATTGTTCATGGCTAACCTAACATCATTGTTCATTATAATTGTTCATGGCTCGCTGTCGCGAGCCATATTATAACTAACATACCCCTAACATACTAACATAAACGGTGGCGGAGAGAAGAAAATAGTGCGGAACATTATTTCTTTATAACTACCGTAAATATGAAGAGCGAGGAATACGACTTATATTTTCGGAACCGTAATAATATTTGTAGTATTATGACATTAATCATTTTTTCGAACCCTCTTTGGACCACATGGCGAAATTTGGCCTCATAAATTTAACTTCTTGGTGCATTAAAATTAATTATTTTGCTAATTTGCTATTATTTTGCTATTTTCTGGTGCGTATACTATTACATCATTATTAACTTACAAATAACGTACTCTATTGTTGCACTGCTCAAGTTTCGTCGTCGTAAATAGAATTATTCCAATATTTTACCATTTGTTTTCGTGATCTTTTTGTAGTTATTCATTACAATTTAACATAATATTGCCTTAGTTATTGTGGAATTAATTTATCTGCAGTTGTCATCCTAAATTATTTCTGTGATTTTAGTTGTCGGTTTGTTTATTTACTTATTTAAACCCTGCCC
>NNCF01127605.1:924178-934693 GCA_002313205.1 Laupala kohalensis | reverse complement strand
TTCAGACAGAATTCATTGATAGTTGTTCCAAGGACTCAGCAGTCTCTGAGGTCTCACCAATGTTTATTTCCCGAATTATCACCCAAAACGTCTAATGAGCGCATTGTGTACCGAGCATTGTCCACGCGATCATTAATTGATCAGTTCGCGACTAGTAATTGTCAACTACGTATTAGCACTCTCAAAGAAACAATTTCCCAAGAACAGTTGAGCAAATCATTCAGCAGTCATTGTTCACTACGCTCTAACTCCAAGCTCCATCACTATGTTTTCTCACTAAGCTCTCGATAGTTCCATGATGGTAATTATAATGGTCTGTTACCAAGTCAACACGAACTTTTATAATGTCCCCTTTACTCTCCGCTCCTTTTACACGACTTATAGCCACGCCTTTGACATACGTGATCATTTCTTGGTCAATCAATGCTTGTTATGAAGCTCAACGTAATTTCACATTATCTTTTCTAATTGGTCCGCGATCTCTATGTCACATATTCTTTCAACCAATCCTATTCCTAGTTCCAGGTAACGCGGCGTTTTCATCACAATACATTTGCCCGTGTCACCATCGGTATCTGGTTAGCATTTTTTTATATCTTCATCTTCGGCTAAGCGTCCCGAAGTCGAAAGTATCTGGCTGTTTGTATATCGTCATCGAATTTATAAAGGACTTCCAATTTTGTTTTCGACTTCTGATATGGCGCAGACTAAGCGTTTTCCCTTCTCAAGAGGGTGGGTGGGTCATGACTGTAGTATGACAAACAGTCCCAGCTTTCCCTTCTTACAGTCTGACGATCTCCACAAGCTGTCTATTGACGATCCTTAGCACTCTGAATTTTTCCATTGTCCCCTACTGCCGAAAAAGAGGTTGAAGTACCCGTGTCTCGGTTTAAACTAACCAGACATCTTATTTTCCCCTCTCTCAGTTAATCCACATCAACACAACCCTCGTTTATCCTCAAGTCGCAATTATATTTCAAGATAGTTTAATTAATTTAATGATTTTAATTTTAGTTCAAAATATGAATAATTTTAATGAATTATTAAAATAAATAAAATAAATGTTGCAGCACGTATGTGAAAAAGAATGAGAATCAAAATTAACGTTTTTATGACAATGTAATTTGTAATTAATTGTTATTATAATTACATAATTAATTACATTATTTAATTACAACATAAAAAATAATTAGTATTTGATAATTAATTGCATATTTTNTAAACACATTAAAATGAAGCTAAAATAAATTTGTTACTTACCTTAATTATATCATTGACTGATAATAAAAGATTTTAATTTAATAAAATTGACACTAATAAACAAAAAGAAAAGGATTTCCTAATAAGGTCATAGGTTCGGCTATTACTTTGTCGTGAAACACACATTAATTCTTCGAAAAGAAAACACATTATTCCAAGATAATTGGTATAATTAACTATTCGTTACAAGTAATACATAATACATATCTCCTCCTCACGCCCACACGAATTAAAACATAAATTTACCGTAGCACATTCCTCCAAAAACAAAACGCACCAAACAATTTTACAAATACTAAGCAAACTACTATTTTAACAGATTTTTATTTAATTACATAATTATGGTTCCTTAAAATTTACTAATAACTTTAAGAACATATTTAAAGGGCATATGTCATATAGCTGAAGGCTATCGGATCACATTCAATATTCCTTTAACTAAATTATTTTACTTTCTTGAATCGCATATAGTTACGTTGCTTGTGCCCAGACAAAAGTTTCTTTTATGTGATAGTACCTTTTCATGTCGACACAAGATAAAATTAGCACTAAGATCCATCACTTAAGTGATACACTTAACTCCTACCTGACAGTGGTACAATCGTGGGATGTCAGAACACGCAAGAGTGGTGATGATGTTCGCTGAGCAATGGTGGCGGGAATGAATGAGCGGTAGCATTCAGACAGAATTCATTGATAGTTGTTCCAAGGACTCAGCAGTCTCTGAGGTCTCACCAATGTTTATTTCCCGAATTATCACCCAAAACGTCTAATGAGCGCATTGTGTACCGAGCATTGTCCACGCGATCATTAATTGATCAGTTCGCGACTAGTAATTGTCAACTACGTATTAGCACTCTCAAAGAAACAATTTCCCAAGAACAGTTGAGCAAATCATTCAGCAGTCATTGTTCACTACGCTCTAACTCCAAGCTCCATCACTATGTTTTCTCACTAAGCTCTCGATAGTTCCATGATGGTAATTATAATGGTCTGTTACCAAGTCAACACGAACTTTTATAATGTCCCCTTTACTCTCCGCTCCTTTTACACGACTTATAGCCACGCCTTTGACATACGTGATCATTTCTTGGTCAATCAATGCTTGTTATGAAGCTCAACGTAATTTCACATTATCTTTTCTAATTGGTCCGCGATCTCTATGTCACATATTCTTTCAACCAATCCTATTCCTAGTTCCAGGTAACGCGGCGTTTTCATCACAATACATTTGCCCGTGTCACCATCGGTATCTGGTTAGCATTTTTTTATATCTTCATCTTCGGCTAAGCGTCCCGAAGTCGAAAGTATCTGGCTGTTTGTATATCGTCATCGAATTTATAAAGGACTTCCAATTTTGTTTTCGACTTCTGATATGGCGCAGACTAAGCGTTTTCCCTTCTCAAGAGGGTGGGTGGGTCATGACTGTAGTATGACAAACAGTCCCAGCTTTCCCTTCTTACAGTCTGACGATCTCCACAAGCTGTCTATTGACGATCCTTAGCACTCTGAATTTTTCCATTGTCCCCTACTGCCGAAAAAGAGGTTGAAGTACCCGTGTCTCGGTTTAAACTAACCAGACATCTTATTTTCCCCTCTCTCAGTTAATCCACATCAACACAACCCTCGTTTATCCTCAAGTCGCAATTATATTTCAAGATAGTTTAATTAATTTAATGATTTTAATTTTAGTTCAAAATATGAATAATTTTAATGAATTATTAAAATAAATAAAATAAATGTTGCAGCACGTATGTGAAAAAGAATGAGAATCAAAATTAACGTTTTTATGACAATGTAATTTGTAATTAATTGTTATTATAATTACATAATTAATTACATTATTTAATTACAACATAAAAAATAATTAGTATTTGATAATTAATTGCATATTTTAAAAGTAATTTGTAATTAATAAATTTTTTGGAGTAATTGCGCAGCCCTGATACGTGTTTTCAAAAGTTATTATTCTATTAATATTGAAAAATATGTGTCGTTTCCATGGACGTATCGAACTCAAAACAGGCGGCTTCCTAAATTCAACTTGATGGGGAGGGAATACCATGTTATAATGAAACATAAAAAAGAAATAAAACTATTTTCCTTTGGAAGATTAGAAGTGAAACTTTTACTACAGTTCTCTTGATTGAAACATTCCATTGACGATGATGGGAACTAAATCATCAAAACGGTAAAGGCTAAGCAGACACTCCATCCTAGAGGTTCAACAGGGTCCAATATACCATTCGGCTCAATCATAGACATAAGTATAAATATGCTCAGCGGGCTTATGTACCGGTTGTCCGGAGGAAAAACAAACGTTTGGTGTCTCTACTTCTTTCGCACGTCGATTTGGGTACGGGAACTCGATTCACCTCTGCGACTACTACGCATAAGACATTGCGCTCCTACCCCCCTTCCCTTCTCCAACCGGGTATGCGAGAGAGAGGGTTACTTCTCACAGCATTTTCAGTCCCATATTATCACGGGCAACCTACAGTAGAGATCGCTGAGTCTATATATTCAATCGACCGTAGCTTAGGGCGCGTTCCACTTGGCGATCGCAACGCCCAAATCGCCGGTCCACTAACCTGTCGTGGGCTTCGTGGTCGTCATGGTAACGTCATTGCTCGCGATCGCTTCAAGCCCACGACACCCGTGCCTCCTTGGTGGGTCGGCCCGCCCGTTGGAGAGTTATTCCCGCCAAAATTGCTTCTATTTGAAGTGACTTCCGCAATTCTGTCTTTTGACAACTATGAGACGGACGCGCATGTTGAAATCGAAGCATCTGGAGAAATTTATTTTTCAAACAACCTTAGTTTAAAAAAATTATATTTGCATTTAAAGAGTAAAATGAAGAATATCAACACAGTGGAGTTAACAATAGATAACTGTTTTTACTTTAAAAATTATCCAAACCCAAATACTCCTTTTTAGCTCTTTTCATTTCACACTCTGTCAACGCTCATAGAGCGTTTCAATAGAGCTAACGATCGCAGCGACCACCCTTTGGTCAGTCCTCATGAGAAGTATACGTAATGCCACCCACCGAGTGGAATAGATGCGTGGAATATCGCGGACGTGGGCTTTGCGGTCGCCAAGCGGAACGTGCCCTTAGAGGACGCAATACTGGATAAAAGGAATTTGCTGCAGTCAAAACCAAGAAAAAATTACTCTTGGTCATCTATTCAAGTTAGGACTCTATTTCATTTTACGTCAAAATATGACAATATTGTTAGCTTATTTAATATTATCAATAAATAAACTTTATTGTCAATAAATAAACTAAGTTACTCTCCGGAGACAAGCAAGGGACCATCCCATGAATTCCGATCAAGAGTCCATGGAAAGTGGCGGATTTAATATTTACAAAAGAAATTATTTAATAAATACGTACTGTTATCCACTTATTATTCAAAATAAATTGTAGATATCAATACAGTAAAAATTCGAGATTAATAAAACACAAGTATTAATGACATTCTCGTCTAAGGAAAATCCGCCACCACCCGGAGGAAAACCGGAGTAAAACCCGGGTCAGGGTGGGGCTACAGAGATAATGTACACAACCGTGTCAAGGTTGCTTACAGTTAGAAGTAAACTATTAATAAACAAAGGGGGCAAAAGCAACATGCATGAAAAATGAATTTAATCAATTTCTAGAGAACAATAACAATGGTGTGATAAAGTATAAGAGATATTAACATCACTTACATCATCCGAAGTCATGTGGAAAACAATATTTATTAGGAAATTGAAACTCTCATAAACTTCTTTTATTAAAATCTGTAAATTCTTTCACATTATAGAAAAATAGCACACTAAAAAGCTTTTAACCGCGAATTTAGAGAGATTCAATTTATTTATATCTTTTAGATTTTTGGGAAGGAATTATATAAAATTATTCTTAAATGAGAAGGACCTCTTTGTGCAAAGAGTTGTTGACACGCCAGGACGATGAATTATTATTACCAGTGTGTATTCGTGTACTATTTCTTCTAAAGCTGGGGTGGGATTTTAATATTCCGTCTTAACAAACACGACTAATATGCAAGGGATAGGGAGAATATTTAATTCTCTAAATAAAGGTTTACATGAATTTGCGGGGTGAGATTTACATATCATACGAATTATTTTCTTTAGAATTCTAAAAGTTTGAATACTCTGAGTGGATTTGCCCCAGAAGATAATTCCGTACCGTAAATGAGAATATACATTTGCAAAATACAAGCACCGAGAAATGTGTTGACAAACAATGTTGGCTAAAATTCGGAATGCATAGCATATTTAGCTTAGTTTGGAATTCAAATTATCAATATAGCAATTCCATTTGAGGTTGTCCTGAATATGAAGCCCTAAAAATTTTGTAATCTTGACTGATTTTATTTCGGTTCCGTATATATCGGAGGGATATAGGAGGAAGAGATTTCGTTACGCTATGGCGAAATGACATAGATACTGTTTTATTGGTATTAACGACGATTTGAATAAAACCAAGACGAGAGGTTAGATAGAGCTTTTTGCGCATTGACATGTTTACATAGTAGATTTGTGTCATCAGCAAAGAGAGACATTTTGCAATAAAGCGGGGTGGATGACATATCATTTACGTACAATAAAAAAATAGGGTCTAAAATTGAACCTTGAGGAACTCCGCAAGTAAGTGGCTTTGTTTTTGAAAAGTAATATTGATATACTTTATTTTTAACATGGGAAATTTCAATTTGCTGATGCCTATCTTTAAAGTAGGAAGTTAGCCATTGATGTGCCAATTAACGAATGCCGTATGAGTGCAGTTTTGAGAGAAGAATTTCGCGATCGGATTACATCGAATGCTTTCGAGAAAGCAAGAAAAATACCTTGTGGATTATCTCCACGATCAAGAGAATTGGTTACATCATTTAGAAAAGAAAATATGGCGCTGTTAGTTGAAAGGGATTTCTTGAAACCGTGCTGATCGTTTGAGAGAATATTATTATGCGATAAGAAATCTAAAAGCCTCTTATAAAAGAGTTTTTCAATGATTTTTTAGAAAGTTGGCAATAGTGATATAGGTCAATAGTTTTCAACATGACGTTTATTTCCTTTCTTTTGTATTGGTTTCACTTTAGCTTTTTTAAATACGTCAGGAAACACCATCTGACAAGGAGTTATTGAAAATGTGAGAGTGGATTTAATATAAGGTGAGAGGAAGTTTTTGCTATAAATTCAGGTAGATCATATATCCCTGCTGAATACTTATTTTTTAAAGAACTGATGACACTAGATTTAGTCTCGGAAGTGAACATAGAACGCGGTACGTGTGTAGATGTATTTTGTGGACATTGGTTTTTAGGATTTCGATATTTTACCTATTTCTGAGAAATAAGAACTAAACAAATTTGCGATGCCCTTTGGATTTGATACAATTTTGTCATCGTGTAGTGCGAATTGTTTTCTTGGTGATTTTCTGAGAGGGATGTATAATTCTTTATAATGTTCCATAAGGTATTAGTCTGGTTGTTCGATTCTATTATCTGTCTGCCATTTTCCATTACTTTAGCTGCATAGACCACTTTCCTCAGAATGGATTTATATTTACGGAAATAATCCTGAAATTAGGATGCTTGGGTATTGAGTTTTGAAAGATAATATAAGTACCGTTTGTTTTTGGAAGAAATTCTAATCCTTTAAGTTATCCATCGATAGTGATTGTTTACTTTAACTAACTTGCGTTTTATAGGAAAGCAAGAGTTGTAATACTTCAAGAATATTGAAAAAAAATACATTGAATTTATCATCGGCGCTTTCACAGTGATACACGTCATACCACATCTCCTGATGTAAATAGTTTTTAAAAATTGTGAAGTTTTTTTTCGTTAAACTGTCTAGTAATCTTGTAGAGGATATTTCGTGATTTTAATCTATCTTCATTAGTTTAAATTTGGGCAAAGTGGTCGCCATACCGCGGTTTAAATACTTGAGAAGTATACATGAGTCTATTGTTGACAATTATCTGGTCCAGCAATGTTTGAGATGAACCAGAGACGCGAATTGGGTCGATTATCGTAGTAACAAGATTGAAGGAACTGATTAGATTATTGAACCGATTCTTGGTATTGTGCGCGGAATCCGATTCATTGAGAAAATAGATATTGAAATCACCACAGATAACATTAGATTTCGTATATTTCAGTGTTAGATATTTTAAAACGATTTTGAAATTCAGAAAAAAAATTTCAAGATCTGATTGAGGAGGTCTGTGAATACACAAAACTACTTTGTCTTTATCGGTGAAATGAACTGCAGAGAGTTTGAAAATACCATCTGCGCAGAATTTCTCGTAACCTAACAGTGGGGAAGATAAAATGTCATTTCTAACGTAGATACATGTACCGCCGTGAGAATACTTACCTTTGAAATTTTGTCGACAATAAGAACTAATTAAAGAATAATTTGAAATAAAAGTACTTTTTATGTCATTATCAGAAAGCCAATGCTCTATTAGAAATAACAAATCAAATGGATAGTCTAGTGAAAGAATTTCGACATCTATTACATTGTTGGAAAGCGACTGAACATTATGATGTAAGATATTTATTTTATTTTCTCGAGTAATGCAATTGAGTTGAGATGGTTGAGGAGAATTTATATTTAATTGTCATCTTCGAGCAACACATCGAACTCTCGACCCCAAGTTATATCCGTGTTGAGGCTAGAAGGAGTCGGGGTTGAGGCCGGTGAAACAGATTTTAATGGGAGAGATGAGATAAGGGGCGGAGACAGATCAAGGACAGGAGAAGAAATGGGAGTTGGGAGAGATGAAGAAAGTGACGAGGTAGCTGTAGGCTGACGAGGTAGGTGGGTAGTGGAGTGTGGTGGATTTGGTGGAGGAGGTGAGGTAAGGTATGTAGCTTAGAGAGAAGCGAAACGTTGTTTTTCCAGACGGTCTCAGAAAGATGAGATTGCAGATCAACAAATGTGACGTTTGTGTATACCAGGTGTTTAAAACAGTTTAAATTGGAGGACCACATGGATAACCATGTTTTTATATGAAAACAAACAATAAATCAATTGACATACATATATTAATTGTTTTACAAAGGAATGACACAAAAACACGTTCCGTAATAATCCCACCAAAACTTTATCCTAAACACACAAGAAATCAATGGACATACACGTAAAATATCTAATACTAAAACTTACAGCTAAACACATGACATTAATTTAAAGATAAAAGAGGCATTATTAAGCACAACATGGTTCTGTTAAGTGCTATTGAATTCATCAATGAAGGCAGGTTAAACTGATCATGAAAGATCATTCTGTTGGTAAGATTTTCACTGACCGGTGAAAAGTATGTGAGCTCATTGTTATGTTCTTGTAGCATTTGACGACGCTAAGTAGGCATACAGCGTTCCAGGCCGTTGGAAGATGCAGGAGGCAGCGACGGTGTGTAGATCCATCAATAGTATTTAAAGTTTATATGATCACAATAAAACCATATTCACGACAGTTCCAGATGGTCACATCACATGGTTGGTTAATTGGATAGTTTTACTTCACGCACAGCACGCTTCACAAATTTTCATGACGGACGCAGTTATGGCCCGATGTTGACTCAACGAAGAGAAAGTGAAGCTTGAACTAGTGGTTACGGGGTCTTCCCATGTTAACTCGAGGGAAAATACTCCCGCCCAAATACACTATTATTTAATTGTTCGTGAGCAAATTAATGAATTTGATACAAATTAAAGAATTGGTTCAATTTTACATTAAAATTAGAAAATTGAGATTCAGAATTCATGTGGCGATTTTTCATGAAATGAATAAGTAATATATGAAATGTATATTTCATCGTCGTTAAATGTCTGGGTGAGAATAGAGCCCTCTAGTGGCATATTGACGTAGTTAAACCTTTTAGATCTATTTATAGTATTAGATAATATTATTAGTTTCTGTAGGAATTGCAGCAGGAAACAGCCCGTTAAAGCCAAGTAATGGTTTCCCCAGGTATCTTCGTAGGAAAATTATGTTCAGGGGCAGTTCGTCAAGAGCAAGTACCTTCACAAATACATACATTAACCTGTCTGTCCGTCGAAGATCAGATTATGATCTCACGGGAGATGCTAGATCAGAGGGATAAGTATGTTATGTTCACTAGGGTTGAATTGACCACACAAATTTATATTTTTTGTGGGGTTTTACAACTCATGTCGACATCAAAGGTCATTGGAACCCTAAAAAGTTGTACAGGTAGGGAAAATGCAGTTATGCATTAGGGGGAGCCAACACGACTCTCCCCGTGTGTGAGACTCGACGAATGACTACCATAAACACTAAAAACCTTCCTGATTTACAACATACCAAAACATATCTCGAAACCAAATATCAAAACATTGAGGACAAACAAATGAGGGGAGACAAACAATGAAGGGGAAATAACATGAGGGGGGACAAAGAATAAGGGGGGCAAAAAATGAGGGGTAGGACAAAAAATGAGAGGGATGAAAAAAATGAGGAAANAGACAGCCTTAATAACGTCGAAAAGAACAAGAGGTGGCTCAGGAATGTCAGAAAAGAGAAAGGAAGGATCCTAGCACAAGTAAGAGGAAGTAATTCCAAACAGTTCGGGGCCCCGTGTTTGCCAAACACGTACTTACTGGATGTAAGTCTCCTGGGGAAGGAAAATGATAGATACCCTAGCCCTAATGGCGTCGGGATCGAAAAGAACAAGAGGTGACCAAGGAAGATCAGAAAAGGGAAATGAAGGAGCCTATTAAAAGTGGAAGCAATACCAGTCAAATTTATATCGTTTTGTCTACCAATAATTACTACCCGCTCTGTGAGTTTTTCCATGTGGGTGTCTAGTTCTCTGATAACTTCAGTCAAACGAGCGTTTCGCTTAAAGAAACCGGATACATAGAAATGGCTGGGAACAATTACACGCATTTTGGAGGACACTTGGCGGCCATGGGAATCAGCTAAATTTAAAACGGTGGATTTTTGCGTGGAAGTGTTGTCTTTCACAGTGTTGGGCAGCACAATTTTACGTGTTTTTGGACGCCTGTGCTGACCAGTGCGGGGAGGGGGGTTAACGGGTTTTGGTGCGGAGTAGGATGGGGTGAAAAAAGTGGGAGGGGTGGGTAGAGGAGAGAAATGGGACAAGTCATCACACGCTATACCAATTTTGTGTCAAGAATGGGGGTGGTGTATGTGTTTTTGATGGAACAGGGTGGCGGCAGTTGAAAGATGGGCGAAAATCCCTAACTG
>NNCF01127605.1:855854-907737 GCA_002313205.1 Laupala kohalensis | reverse complement strand
ATATATATATATATATATATATATATATATATATATATATATATATATATATATATATATATATATATATCATAATATTCATAACCTCTGGAATGTTCTTCCAAGAGATCGCGTCGTGCTCTATTTGGAAATCTCCGATAGTTTGGACAGGAGATCACCATGTTGTCTGCTTTCTGGAAAGATGGCGAAAGTGAGTTGACATGATCTGCACATTATGATTTTTGCAATTGTAGACCAATCTCTTTTGATTGGTTTTTTTGTGGACAGGACATTTTCCAATGATTTTTTTGTATTTTCGTTCTCAACCAAGTTGCACATTGAAGTTCCCCAAAAGAAGTGTCACGTGGTGTTTGGGAATTTTGGCGAGCTTTTCATCCAGTAGGTCCCAGAAAATATCCACTTCGTCCGGGTCAGATCTGTTCTGATCATTAGTGGGGGAATGTGAGTTAACTAGACTGTAGATCTTGTTGGCGCATTTGACTGATAATATGGATAATCTCATTTATTGGTTCGAAATTTACGACCGATTTAAGGATTCTGGTTCTCACAGCAAACACAGTTCCAAGCATTACAGAACCATTGAGGATTCTTTTATGAGCTCTAATTTTGAAGAAAAGGTCACTTTCAGTTTCAAAGGTCTCTTCGTCTTGGTAATGTGTTTCTTGTAGGGCAATTATAGATATCTGATTTTGATGTAGGGCTTTGGTGAGAGTTTTCAGTTTGCCAGTTTGTGTAAGGGAGTTTATGCTGAATGATACCAGAAAGGTTTTTGATTTAGTTCCGAGTTTCTGACTGGTTGGGGTGCACCGAGATGCTCCGACTCGTGTCTTGCATGATGTTGAGTCTCCTCCAGAATCCGACTGACACTAGTGCGCCGTGTGTTTCACGACGAGGGATTTATCCGAAGACTTACCCCCTGGATATACTTTCTTGAAATGTTTTGCCATCATGCTTACTTGGCTTGAATTTGTTTTGGACGTGTAAGCATCCATGTTACAACTAAGGTTGTTAGTCATCAGATTGCCTCAAGATGTTGTCTGGCTTCTCTCTACTACCACGATTATGAGCCTTGGGGCCCCCAGCACTGGTTTGCTCGTCGATCTAGTTTCCTTCTGGGATTGGTTACCCAACCTTCCACTGGATTTCTCGACATAACTGGGGTACCTCTTACAGGTTACGTGCTGGAGTTGGAGTGAAAGAGGCTGGTTGGATTCTCTTGCTGAACCCAAAAGATTAATTTTGCAGATGTTAGCAACGACGCATTTCACTCGCATTTGCCCCCATTCTTAGTGATTATATATACTCCAATAATATAATTCCCTTTGGGTATCTTAACTAGTTTTATTTTTTCCTGATTATACTGGGCTGATTATTGAAAATTGAACGCTTATTCATTATAACTCTCACTTAAATTTGCGCACAGAGCCATTGTTTCTTTTTTTTTCTTACGCCACTTCCACGCCAATCCACGTTTCTTGTTTCGTATGCTCTAGAAAGACGCAGCGATAGGAGCATGCAGCATCTGTTCATCGCCTCCACCAGCAATGCTTACAAGAATATACGCTGGCTTTTGACAGAGTCTGCATTCCTCTCTCTGGTGTCAGATGAAGTGTAAACGTCGCTAGCTGGCGAGTGCGGTGAATTGGCGACTGAGATGTTATCAGTAGGTCGTGTCCGCGTATTACCTTTACCGTTCAGAGCTGCTGGGACGGCATCGCTTGTTCGACGGCTGCTTACGTCCGTGGCCAAAATAAGTCCTTCCTCGGAGTCTGTGACCGGTCGAAGGTGTTCGTTACATCTACGTTGCTCCACTGGATAGCGTGCGAGAGCGCCGTGACAACTGGAGATCCCTTCGGGGTGGTGATACCGATTGGTCCAGAGTACACTGGTCAGGCGTTGCTGAACTGTGTACACTCACTGAATTACAGGAGTGCGGAGGTAGACTTCGTACGGTGGTGAACTTTCTTGTTCATATTCCGCTGTATCTGACTCTTCGACTTGTCTGCCTGGAAGTTATTTTAAATAATCTTGTCGCCGCGTGACTGGAACCGTCTGAGTTCCTGCCTGTGCACTTTCGTCAGATTGCAACTCGGCGCGCGCACCGAGCTGAGCGTCCGGCAACCCAGCTGAGTTGGGTTCAGTATGCTCTGTAAGTACCTTCGGTGACTGTGATTCTATGCCAAGTGGGAGGGGAACTATATTTTGATAGTTTGCAACTACTTTTTTATTCCGCCGAAGATTACTAGAGTAAGAATTCTTATTGCTGTATATTATCCTAACCAGTGGGTTGCCAGTTTTTTTGATTGACCAGACGAAGGAAAACCAATGCACGGGAATGATAGGGAAAAGTACCCTACTCTTGTTGCATTTAATATCTGAAAACTCGGTAATTAAATAACTCAATTCATCTCTTATTGACTCTGGTGTTTCCTCCGAATTGATGAGTTTAAGTAAATCGTATTCCGTTGCCGTGTCTGGCCAAAGTAATGGTTCATATAGATAGTTAATAATATGCTCCTCACTTTCTGTTACTTGACAACATGGAATATTAAATTTTCTGCGAATTTTTTTCCAATCTTTCGCGTCATTCATAAAATTATGGTAACAAATTTATCTTGTTACCTTTTGCACAATATCGGTAGAATCCCATCCGAAATTTTCCCAGTACTAATTACAGAACCTACTGGAAGATTAATTTGTAAGGAAGTCTTAGTTAGCGTGAAAGGTCGTACTGAAACTCTTTTATAGTACAATGAACTGGCTGGTTCATTTCTTCAACGTTGCAATTGACGCGTGCAAAGGTAGCTGACTCATTTCCGTTGCAAAACAGAACATTGTCTCCTGATATTTCGCGACCATCGTCTAACTGCATACCAATAACACTATTCTGAGATGAACTGCATCATATAATAATCCCTCCAGAAAACTTTTTTTCTAAAACCACTCTTGAAATTTTGCGCGAAAACCTTTCTCTCGTGTATCTATCAAAGTTGACATACGATTCAATGACATTAGGGTGGTTCTGTATAAAATTCTTTGCAGTACCCGTCATTCGTAGTCTAGCTGTTGGCAAAGTTTCCGCTTCAGGCCAAGCGTTAATTTGACTGATCAACTTCAATCTTTCTAAAAAGGTTACTATTGGTAAACCTTCCTCTCTGTTAAAAGCTGTGATAAACATAATGTTCGATGTTAGTCTTGTCTCATTGTATAACTCTTTGCTATATGTGTGGAAACGTTTACTTTCGCGTCTCCCTCGACGACATTGGTTGAAGCGTTTTTTTCTGTTATTGGGTACACTCGGATAAACTTCACTTAATAATTTAGTTAAAAGCTTAATAATGGATCGGTTTATTCAACAATTTATATTACAACAGGAAAAGAACTTCACCTTCACAGGGGTCACTACCAATATATCTCGCAGAAAATACTTACGTTTGTTACATGACATACTGAGACTATGACTGTCAATACGAGGAGCAAAGAAGTTCACATTTAAGAAGGGAGAAAGAAAATTCGCCTCTAGACCAGCGAAGGAAATCATTACATCCTCTTATTAATTTTTGGATGATCCCACCCTTAGTTTCCTTCTCAACACTCCCAACTGTTTGTGGAGGGGGGAACCTGTGTCGTCCGACTTAAAAGGAGCTGGCTAGAAGGAAGGTGGAATATATCCTAATCTTATAGATCTAACGATAGGAAAAAAGGAGTAATGACAGACTCATTCTCAACATTGACAGGTATAGCATTTCCTACCCAAACTCAACCAGAGTGCAAAGGGGGGGGGGTAACGTGGAGCGTCCGGCGACGAGGCAGCAATACTGACAGGGCGCATGACGAGTTTTGTGTAAACTTGTGGAGTTTTGACTTGGGTAAAGCAGGGTGAGAGAGTAGACTGGGACCGTTGAGTCAATTCAGGCCGAAAGGAAGCGATGTAGGAAGAATTCGGCAGAGACTGTACAGTCAGTTCTAACCGAAAAGGAGAGGTCTGGTTCTGCTATGCCTTTCGGCGCTCGTTGGGTCCTATCATGATCACCCTTACGGTTGATCCCCAACTTTTCCTGTTACCTCATTGACCTCCAGTTCCTGAGCTTGCGCTTTTAACTGTAGAGACCCCTTCCCCGTCGATGGCAGCCATCTTCCCCTTGAGGGTTCCAGCCAGCGGTTACCCCATGGGTTGAGGCGTAGAAGAGTGCTTACAAACACCGATGCTTTGATGTCATGCCACATCTCCACATCTCTCAGCATCCGCTCTAGTGGGCCGGGAGACGTCTAGCTTCGCCTTCCTACAGCTATATGCACTAACAGTAGCCGACACACCACAAAATGTCGAGATTTAAAACCCATCGACAGGTGAACGAGTTTCAACGCTACTAAGAATTCTCAGTCAAGGATGAGAAATCATTTCATAACATTAGATTACAACAGCATCATCTGCCCCCGTTCAGCGAGTATTTTCAACGTTTGGCTACGCTCCTTCAAAATCTAGGAATTGTCGAGGAACTGTAAATGCTGCTAAGTTTGTATTTATTTACAAGTAACTCAACTCTTTAACTTTAACTTTTAAATTAGACAACCTTTGTACTATTTTATTGTTTGAAGAATGTTAATTCAAAACATTCTTATATTTTCAAAATCATTGTTATTTCAAAATACTCTTTAATTTTCACCTAAAAAGTAAAAAAAATATATTGATTTTAATCATAATAACCCTAACCATTTTATTCGCAGTATCATTGGAAACATTTCTCTAATTATATTCAATTTATTAAATGAATTACTTCATGAAAACGAAGTGTTTGTTTTTACAAAGTCAAATAAAAACATTAAAAAAAACAGATTCATAAACTTATAGGAGGGACATTTTCACCTTTTCCATTCTTCAGTTGGCCCTACCCATCCTCCAGTTTTCCAAAAGGAGGTGGGGAAAGTTATCTAAATGCATTTATTATAACGCGGAGAATTTCATACCACCATCACCCAGCAAACCACCGTTTGTAAGGGAAGGATTTCACGTTCACCATTGGGTCACTAATGTTGGTTCAGGGACCTGAGAATGCTCCAGAAGTGCTCGTTATTCATGTTCTATTACAAGATGGCAATAAAGCTCTACATAAGTATTGTGTATTATTTTAATTAGCTATTCATTCCAAAACTCAACTGAAATAACTACTCAACAAATAAGAAATTAAAGCTTTCAGAGAAAAAAGTTATTTACTTCTCTTGAAATGGAAAAATAGCTATCAGGTTAAGAAAATTGTTTTGAAAATGAAAACCGAAAGTTCTTGGTATCGGATCGGTATCGGCCGATAAATACTGATTAGAATTAAGTAACAATGATTTTAATAGATAGGTGTGTTCCAAATAACGTTTGAATAAGGTCCATTTGTAAAAAAGATTGAAATATAATATTTTGTGAAAAATCGTTCGATACCGATTATACTTAGAATGGGATAGGTATCGGCAGATAAATACCTATCCAAATGTTATATTTTAGGAAAAATAATCCTATTCCGAAAGTGTTTGATATCGGACGAGTAGTATCGTTGCGAATGAATTAATATATATTTTTATAAATAAATTTAATATTAGAGATATGCATAAATACTGATTTTTTAAATTGAATTATTGTATATTACAATTAAAATTGGTTAATCTCTTTGTGTCAGGTTGGATGTTCGTTGTATTGCTTTTATGATTTTCGATAACTGCTTTATGATTACTCTTTACGTATTTCAACAATTTTTTTTCCTAATGACCTTAAATGTTTGAAACACAATGTGTATCGATATTATTTAACTTATCATAAAATGTCCATAAAGCACTCATTTTTCTGGATATTTAATTCATTTAATATTACGAAGTATAATAATAAATTTATAATAAATTTGTTGTCAAAAACGCAGTACAAACTGCATATGACCAAGTGGAGGACAATAAACTTATTTACTCTCCGGAAGCAAGCAAGGGACCATCCCATCAATTCCGATCAAGGGCATTGCATAAGGCAGTGGCGAATTAAAAAATTTCAGCAAAAATTCTTGGGAAGATAAAAAGCTAGCTACGAGTTATAATACTAATAGAATGTCAATATGTTTGTAATTTTACGCAAAAAATTTACATGTACAAATTATTATCGAACTATAGATTATTCTGAGTATAGTGTTTAAAAATCATAAGAATTGAAATAACACTAAATTCACGATTTATGGTTACACTGAACGAAACCTAGAGAATCTGTATAAGAAATCATGTTCAGTACACATAAAACTAAATTAATATGAGCCATAAGACAACACAATCATGCAAGAAAATAGTTTTTGAAATTGTTATAAGTTGTTTAAAAAGTACTACAGCAATGGCGTGATAAAGTACAAGACGAATTTAACTTTTATTAAAATCAATAAATTCTTTTACATTGTAGAAGCACTGGTGCAGGAGGTAGTTTTTAACCGCAGATTTGAACAGATTCAATTTCATAATATCTTTTATATTATTGGGCAGGGAATTATATAGAACGATTCCCGAATGATAGGGTCCTTTTTGGCAAAGAGTGGTTGACACTCTAGGGCGTTATTACTATTGCGAATATTGTGTTCGTGAACGAGACTGTTTCGTATGAAGCAAGGGTGGCACTTCAGTAATTCGGTCTTAACAAATATGACCGTTTCATAAATATAAATGCAGGGAAGTGTTAAGATATTTAATTCCTTGAATAAAGGTTTACAAGAGTTTCGGGGGTGAGATTTACAAATTATCCGATCTATCCTCTTCTGAATTCTGAAAGTTTGAATACTCTGACCGGAATTACCCCAGAAGGTAATGCCGTAACGTAAATGGGAGTAAACGTTTGCAAAATATACGCAACGGGAAATACGTGGACTAACTGCGTTAACTAAGATTCGGAATGCGTAACACAATTTGCTTAATTGGGAATTAAGATTGTCAATGTGACAATTCCATTTGAGGTTGTCTTGAATATGGAGACCTAAGAATTTTGTATTCGTAACAGTTTTTAATTGTGTTCCGTTTAAAGAAAGAGAAACCTAGGGTAAATATTTTGTGATACAATTGTGAAATGACATAGACACTGTTTTGTCAGTGTTTACAATGAGACGATTTGCAAGGAACCAAGGCGAAAGGTTAGACAAAACTTTTTGAGCATTGGCGTGTTTACATAGTAAATTAGTGTCATCAGCAAAAAGAACCATTTTGCAATCTGATGTGGATGATGACATGTCGTTCACATACAATAAAAAGAGTATAGGGCCGAGAATTGATCCTTGGGGTACTCCGCAAGTAAGTGGCTTTGTTTCTGAAAGACAACGCTGAAATATTTTATTTTTAGTATAGGATATTTCGTCCTGTTGATATCTATATTTTAAATAAGAAATTAGCTACTGATGTGGAAGTCCACGAATGCCTAAAGAATGCAATTTGGAGAGGAGAATTCCGTGATCGATGACATCGAATGCTTTGGATATGTCAAGAAAAACACTCTGAGGATTTTCTCCACGGTCAAGAGATGTGATATAAAATAAAAAATCTAGAAGACGCTTATAGAACAATTTTTCTAGGATTTTTGAGAAAGTGGATTGTAGAGATATTGGTCGANAGTTCGTTATTTTATCTACTTCTGAGAAGTAAGAATTAAACAAATTTGCGATGTCCTGAGGATTTGATCAGATTTTGCCATCGTTTAATAGAGAAACATTTTCTTCGGGCTTTCCAGAAGTTGACGTGTAATTTTCAACAATATTCCACATGGCTTTCATCCGGTTGTTCGATTTTAGTACCTGTCTGTCGTTTTCCATAATTTTAGCTGCATAGATTATTTTTCGAAGAACAGTCTTATATTTACGAAAATAATCATGTAATTCGGGTAGTTGGTTATAGAGTTTTGAAAGATAATATAAACGGCGTTTGTTTTTTGAAGAAATTCTTATCCCTTGGACGATCCATCTATTGTATTTCTTTGTGTTAATTAACTTGTGTTTTATGAGAAAGCTAGAGTTGTAATTTTTTAGGAATATTGAAATAAATGCATTGAATTTATCGTCGGTGTTTTGGCAATTGTAAACATCTTTCCGTGTTTCTTCACACAAAAAATTTATAAATATGGATTGATTTGTGTCATTAAAGTCTCTTGAGAACTTGTAAAGGATTTTAAGTGGTTTTAGTTTATTATTAATAGTCAATACTTGAGCAAGGTGATCGCTGTATCTGGCGATAAACACTTGAGAGATTATCCTAAAAATAATACAATATTCCTTAGAAAAATGTAAATTTAATAGTTGAATTATTTGGGAAGCACGCTAATAGTAAATTAACTTTTTTTAAATTTTTACAAATGCTCTATCCGTTTTCTTCATATTTTTCACTCGGAAACGCTGTCACGCATCACGGTTGTGGTCCTCTCTTGTCCAACTATTTTATGAACTGCTGAATTTATTTACCAAGTGGACTGTGTGGGCGCCTACAGTTATCGACTCGTATGTTACCGGATAGCTGTTGAACTCGAGGGTCACCTTTTGTAGACGTTCTCTTTAGGAAAGTTTTTAGGGAAGGCGACTGTTCTGATGATGCGTCGGCTCGCGTGGGCAGCATGTTTCAGCCAGACATATCTGGTGTGAATTTCTGCATGTGTTATTGTTGTATGTAGAAACGAAACCTTATTGTATGTGAATTTTTCCTTGGGATCAATCATTACTGACAACTTTCCTCGTGAACCAGAATTTCGTTTTTCAATTTTAATTTTTTAAATTTATTTAAACATGTATTGGGCATCGAAGCCAATCGATATCTAATCGATACTACGGTCCGGAGTATCGAGTATTCAGTATCGATACTTACTCGGTATCGATACTTTCGTTCGAACCTTAGGCACAACAGATGGTTATAAGACAACACAAAACAAGAAAAAAGTTCCTTTTGAATATAAACTGACTAAGATGAGATCTTGATGGTTTAGTTGATTTTACATCAAAATGCATGGTTAAGTTCTCGAATTTTTTGATAATATACACATTTTTATTATCTCAGTTGTCAATATGTCATAATTAAGAAAGCATATTTTATGTGCATCAATTTGGTGCATCGAAGCAATTATGTGCATCAACACACAATATATTTTTATGCAAGCTATATTTTAACTGCAGTTTGTACAATTTTTGAGAAATGTAAGAGTCAAAAGTTAAAGTGTATCTTTAGTGTCATTTTAATATCTCTCTCTTTTTCTTTTCCATGCAATTAGTAGCTCTCCTGATTTTCCATTACTAGAATTTGTGGGTTTAATAATCCAATTAAATAATGTAAATAATCCATGGGCTGCAGAGGTAAGTAGCCTAGATAATGTGACCCTGCCATTGAAAAACCCTTAAGCCCCACCAACCAAAAAAAATTAATTTTTTTTCTCATGTTTTTAAACTTAAAGATTTTTTCTACAGCAAAGTTCAGAATGAGAGGTTTCCTCTGGAAGTACTCTAAATGTCTAATGCCCTCCAGGAACATTTGATGTTGATATTTTTTATTATAATGAATCACTAATTAGCTTCACAAAATTCTCAGCAGGTAATAGAAGAGAGGGTTTCATTTTAAGAAGAAAGAAAAACTGGATTACTCAATATCTAGGACAAAGAAACTATAGGCATTGAGGACTTGGGGAGGGAGAGCTTCTGCACTGAACCCCAATCCCCCAAAAAGTAAAAAAAAAATTTGCTTGTACTTCGTAAAATATTTACATTATGAACCTAGGTCCATTATTTGCATTGGGTAATAAAATTCTATTCTTACATTAAAATATCCCTGAATTGCACAATTTTACACCAACCATCCTCTTAATTGTCTAAGCCTCTCCATCCTAAAACAAAATCCTAGAAACACCACTGCCCCAGGTCTCTACACAATATTGACCTGAATATAATATGACACCAAATATAGTGCTTCCCAAGTATTTTGATGGAAAACTCAGAAAGGAATACCTACTTTTAAAAATCCTTTTAAGTAACTTTTCTTCTAACTCATGAACAATGCTAGTAAATTTTAATGTTGCTAATATTGAAATTCTCGAAGTGTGAATACAACTTTTGAAGGTACTTATTGGAGATAAAAACGTTGCACTATATTCAAACCAATACAGTACTCTCAAACACTGTCAGGAGTTGCAGAGAGAAAAAAAGTAATTGCTAATTTAAAACTTTTTATATTTCTTATTATTATTCACAGAGTAATATAAAAATACAAACAAATTCTGTTCATGAGTACATTCTCTTATATCAAGGCACTGAATCCTATTAATATTGCACATATTTTATGGACAAAACAGTAATTTATTTCTCCTCAAAATAAATTTTTATCACTTGTATAAGTTTTTCCATTTTCTTGGAAGTCGTAATAATCCTTTACAATGTAAGTACGTCATTGTATCATGTCATTTGTTCGCAAGCAAGAAAAAAAAAGCATATATATATATATAAAAGCATATTCTCAGCAGGTATGTATATATATGACAATATTCTCTATTACTGTTTGTATTAATTAAATATTTGTACTTATAAAACAATATTTCAATTCCTTTGCCTGTTTTCATTATAACCACATCCAGCATCTGCAAATTCATTTTATAAAACATAAGAAAATATTGTCTCATTAGCATAAAACAGTAAGCCTACTAATATCTTCTTAATAATTCCAATTTGTGAGGGCCGAGACATTTTTATTGACTGATATATAGTTAAAAACATTTATTCTTATATGTGTGTATTCAATTCTATCGGGAGAAAATGACTAGCAAGATAAACTGTGTTTTACTTTAACATGAGAACATAATAAAGTAATGAGAGGCTTTCTGTCTTATTCTAAATGTATGAAATTAAAAACTTATAATCAAATTGTTTAGTATTGTTAAGTATTATGTGATGTAATAACTATTATTTGTATAGATAATAATAGACTTTGTTACTATGTTTAGATTTAAGTTAAATTTTTGTGAGATATAGAATGTATAACAGTTAAAACATAATACTATCTAAACATCAAAAATGTCAGACAAATATATAAACATACACAACACAAATTAAAATGGAACATTTGTGCTACACATCATATGACAAGAATATCTTACAAACTGATTGTGAATTCTCTCATCTTAATCTCTATTATATTTTCATACAAATCTCGAAAAACCAAGATAATCTGATGGCTTTCACAACACATTATATAACAGGAATATATTGGTTTCCTTATAATATGTTAACCCAATATTTTGAAAACCTATGCATTAACAGAACATTAAGAACTATTTTATGTTCTCACATCCAAATTCAATAAAATAAAAATAAAATATGTAAACAATTTCTTACTTTACAATTCGTGAGTTAATACGCGTTTTATTAAGAGGTAAATCACTAGAGTCTTTTGTTGTAACACTGTCTTTAGCTGCACTAGCAGCAGTGGGTCTCATAAAACTCATCCCTCTTTGAGAATTTTGTCTCACAACATTTCCAGTAGCATTCTCTTTAAAGCTAGTATTTGCTACCACCGAAGTGCGCGGCCTACGAACTATGTTTCCTATACTGCTCCCACTGCTTGAACTACGACTGGCAGGAATTGATGATTCTGGAATCTGATGGCTATCAGATTTGGTATTTTCTTTAAAGCTTGTACTAACTCCAGTAGTTACTCGTGGGCGATGTATTGTGGGACCAATACTACTCCCACTACTTGAGCTTCTGCTAGCTGGTACTGATTGGCGACCAGAAGTTGATTTAAGTTGAACAGGTACTAGTGGTTTTTTGGATGAACTTCTATTGATACTTCCCTGATATCTCAATTTTGATGACTTTGGTTCAGTTTCTTTACCTATATTTGTTGTTAATGCTTTAATTGCTGTAGTGTAGCCAGCTATTTTACTACTTGCCCTAGATGAACCTCCCACACTTGATCGGCTAGAAGATTTTGAGAGTGGTGGAACATTTTTCACAGTGTTTACAGAAGCTGCACTATTGAGAGAACTCCTGGAACTACGCAGACTATTCCTAGAATTTGATCTTTCTACACTTCTCTTTTTTTGTAGGGGTGGTTGAGTACTTTTAGAAATACTACTTTGAGAAATTGTCTTTCTAAGACTAGCTGACCGCATGGGAATAATGCTTCTTACTGGTTCCTGAGCATTTCCTCTGCGAATTTCTCTACTACTTTTTGAAGTAGAACTACGCTCTAATATTCTATTTTTTGGATCACTGACTGTTTTACTTCCTTGTTTTGCAACAGATTCTGCATCATACTTATTGCTACCATTTCTCACTAATGATTTTGGTGATGTTGTTGTCTGATGTTGAGGGACATATTTAACACCTGACATTGATGGTATGTTCGTACTACTACTTGTATCACCACTGCCACTACTGTCTGCTCGAACTAAACTTGTGGCAGGACTCTTAGAATTGTATTTAAACTCACTTGCTTTTCCTTGTGGTGCATCAACAATATCAATATCGTAGTTATAACCAGATGATGTTCCTTGACTCAGAGTTTCAGAAACTAGACTTTGAGTCTCTTCGAATCCTTCATCATTCAATTCATGCTCAGACCTTGTATTACAAGACTTCACGTTCATCGGAGTTGATGCTTGTATGCGGATTTCAGGAATGAAGTCACCTTTTGGTGATGATCTATGTGTTTTACTAACTCGTTCTACCTCCTGACCATATGACGCATTTCTTACTGGTAAATGGGATGACGTCTTCTCATCATTCCCCGATTTCAAAATTAAACTTCTTCTTGAATCAGACCCTCTACTTTCTGAGAAGTTAGCAGCTTCTTTACTCAATTTCAAAGCTTCTTCCACTTGTCTTGGTTCAATCATACTTTTCACTCTCTCTCTGTGAGCTGCTGAGCCAATTCTAGTTCTTAATCTTGTCGATGAATTGCTCGGTAATTCACTTGAATCAAACTTGTAGCCACTTCTTTGCATTTTCTCCAAGTTTTGCAATTCTTCCCCAGCACTATTGATATGAGCAATTGCTTCTTCAGTAAGTCTTCCTTCATCACCTTCCCCTCTGCCTCTGTATTTGAGACGATCCTGCCATTTCTTTAGTCGTGCATCCTCATCTTCAACTTTCATAGGATTGGAATTTATAGGCTGTGATTCTGCTTGCTGAGTGTGAGGTCTCAAAATTTGTTTCTCTGGTACAAGTTCAGCACAAGATGTGTCTGCCAATTTGCTAGGTATTTGGTCATCTCCCCCTCCTCCTGCTCCTACTCCACTACTAACATGATCTTTCTCACTAACATCATGATTTTTCTTGTATCTTCTTGTTCGACGAGCTGATGAAAATCTATCAAACTGTCCATCTCCTAAAATTTCTTCATCATCACCAGGCTTTTTACCAGGTGTTTCTAGAGCTCTAATAGATAAAATTTCTGGATTTCTGCCGAATTTATTTTCTGTGTACCTCCCACTTCGTTTTTCTTCCTCAAGTATTCGCTTGCAAGGAGTATCGGGACTCACAACCATATGACGAGTATGTTTAACAACTCTGGGAGAATCACTATTATGATCATCAATGCTACCAAGATGTCGAGAGTAAGTTTTCCTGTTTTTATCTTCAGATATATCATTTTCATGCATATTTTTGCGAGTTGCTGGAGGAGTTTCAATATTATCTGAATCTATTTCAATTTTGTCATAAATATTTGTATCTTCTTGAGTTCTTCGCATTCGACGTGGGGCAGAGGGGGGAGTTTCCTGTCCTCCATCAGATTTTAAGGCAGGTTTCTCTCCAACAATCGTCTTCAAAAAATCACCAGGGACATCCATAGAATGACGGTACTTCTGGATTAGCTGTGATCGAGACAATAAGGGACTTCCAGGGTTACTATTTAAACCACTTTCACTAACATCTGAGCTAACTGTCAGCTTATTTTCTGGTGTTGTTGATGGATCTGGAGTGGAAACTGAATGAGTCGTAGCAGACTGATTAGGAGTCTCTGATGGATCATTTGGCCTGCACAAATATAACGTTAGGCGATCAGCTGCTGGCGATTGTCCCAAAGAACCAATAATGTTCTTTCTCTTTTCTTCTTCTTTGATAGCCTACAAATATAATGAATGACATGAGAGTGAAAACAAGTAAATTATAAAGTGCAAAAGTCACAATTAATATAATTTAGAATATGTAGTACCAAAATAATCATTATTGCCAGTCCAAAATATTTAATCTCATATTAGAATATGGATCCAAAAGCCATATTTAACTAACATACCTGCAACGAATTGGCTGGACCAGTTAGGTCAATACTTCCTCTAGACCTCATTCTTCTTAATCGTCGATTATCAATTTCTGTTTCTTCTGTACTGTTAGACACATTGAGGTTAGACTTCCTCCACGGTGATTTATCCTTTACTGGGGTTTGAGGCTGGACTTCTAAATAAAAAATAACATTTGCTTAGTACTTGAGATGACAAAGTTTATCCCTAAAGAAATTAATCAATTTAACAAAAGTTAAATCAGCTAACTTTTTCAAAATACATTTGGTAGCTTAAATGAAATTTAAAAGAATGTTTATGTGAATGAAATATTCAAGAATTAAAAAATACTTCAGCTAACTTGAATGAAATTTAAAAGAATATGATTGTTCCTCTGATATCCACCAGGAAAATTTAAAATTTTGTTTTATTCCCAGAGAAAACCTAAGAAGAGAGTGTAACTTCATTTTTCTCTCATAATGTTTTTAAATGCATTGAAAAATATGCATTTCCATTGTTTTTAGCTGTTATTTAAGTCAATGCATATTTTTCAATGCATTTAAAAACATTACAGTAATTACAGAGGAATTCTGTAATTATTTATGTTTTTCCTACCACAACCATCATGCATATATGTATTTTACAATGAAAATTTTGCTGAACAATTTACCAGAAAAATATTTTATTATATATATTGTATTTTTTAAGTACACAACATTTCAACTTGTGATTTGTGTCATCATTAGATGTAAAAAATTGTAACAAGAAATATAAATGGTACAACAGAACATGATATTAAATGTAAATATGGACTCAAATATGTTTGCAAAAAAGCAGAAATCACACAAACATGTTATAAAAGTGTATTGTAAATATTTGATAGTTTCCCTGAGTCAGTGCATAAATTCAAACTACCAATAGTATATTTTATAAATATCATTTCAGATATGTAATGTTTGTATAATTAACTTCTTTGTCTAATATTTATGTTATCCCAATCCACCAAGTGATATTTATTAATATAATGTGATATTACTACACTTTGTTAAACTGATTTTAAATTTTGTTTGTGCCCCTGTATTGTAGTTTTTAACACTCTTTATTTGACCTACTTACATTACAATTTCTTTGCATTTTATTTTGTATATTACAGTATTGTTATTATTATTATTATTATTATTGATAGTAGAAACAATACATACATTAAAAATCTCTTTGCTCTAGAATCATGTTGAATTTTGGTTTATTGTGGTAGTTAATCATATAATCATTTTAATTATACTAGTAATAATTCACATTTAAATTACTGCCATACTTGAGAAACTGTGTTTATGTTTATAATAAGGCTTTCAATTGTAGAAAGTTAATTACTCCAAGTCCATTAAAAATAATAAACCTCCATATTACATTAATTTTTATTAATTATATTTTATACCTTCAATGGCTTCCATAGCTCCAACTACATCTGTTTTTTCAATAGTTGGACACCAATCAGGGTATACCCTTTTGTAAGTATACTGCTGTATAGGTTGAGTAGATTTTTCTTCTGGTAGAGTATCAAGAGTACCACGACCTTCACTTTCTGTAGAATGTAAATAAATAATTTAAAAAATAATTAATATTTTTACAAAAATACATGATAATTAAATGATTTATGATAAATAATTTGAACAGCTTTTATTTGCATAGTAAAATATTTTAAATACTGAAGTCAATACATTTCACAAAATTTCTATATATTTTGAGAAAAATAAAGAGACACTTCTGAAAGAGGCAAGGTCAGGTTCTCATGAAAATGATCATAATCTCCACCAATTTAAGCTATACTGCTTTCTGAGATCCCATCTACCATTGTTGTATAGATATTTTCAATATTATTGCAGTTTGTTTATTTTGTGTGAGAAACACCTAATACACTAGAAATATTTGATAATACATTCTATTCACAGAGGTGGACACAGGAATATTTGTCCAAAAATGGCCATTCTCAACTGTATTGAGTGTAATTAGAAGAGGGCATTCTCAGTAGCAGGGAACATGACAAAGTAGTGCATTTCTTTCATGATTAACAAGGCATGTGTCAGCAGTGGCAAAGCATGCACCTATGGTAAAGAGGTCCGAGGTGCAAGTTTTTTTGGAGACACCATTATTCTAGCCATTCACTGATTTACAATTTGCTTCAAACAGTTTTTATTAGTTACAATATAAGCAGTAGAAAGGCACTATACCTGAATCGGCTTCAAGTGAACGCCTGTTACTCTGTACTCTTCGTGAACGTCTTCTATGTTCTTCACTTTGTTTCTCTTCCTTCTCATTTTCCTGCAGCCATGCCTCAATCTTTTGCCTCCATGCTCTGCACAGATATCATTCTTGTAAAACACACTACATTAATATTGTTTTACACCATTGGTATTGCCTTTTTCTAAGCACTATTCCAGCTTTTTCATATAATTTTAAGATTGGGGCAATTATATACTCACAATCTATTTACATACATTTAACTCATTGTAATTCTAATTTGATAATCTGGTTCTATGTATCATCTCACATGATTACTTCTGATGTGAGACAAATTGGATGTGATCATTTTATTAATTATTACTAATTTCTCCTGTAAAAGCAAGAAATATTAACTTACTTGGGTTTACTCTCTGGCTCAGTGGAAGGCAATATTGGTTTATTTTCAGCCAGAGGTGATGGTGAAGTAGGTCTTTCCCTCTCTCCAGAGAAATCAGCACTTAATAATTCTGGTCTCTTGCGTCCACTTCCTCTAGCACGCCTTGCCCAAGATCGGTCTTCCAAAGTTTATTTAGAAGACAAAAATTGTTAAAAGCAGCACAAAAAATTTGTCATAAACACCTGAAGTTTCTTGCGTCGATATAGTTTAACTGGTATTCAATGATTACAATAAATGAAAAATGTTCACAACAAATTTAAAAAAGTTTTAGCAAGTTTGATTTACTTATTTCATAAAATTAAAAAAAGAAAGATCTGTTAAAATGTCAAGTTGGGGTTAAATCATCATTTTTTAATTCATTGCTTAACTAAATTCCCACCAGTTTTATAAGAATCAGTTATTCTTTCCAAGAATATGATGATCTATTACCTCATTGGAATTCTATGTTGTTAATGATATAAAATTTTACACAGTTTGTGTGAATATCTAATTTGTTGTATGATTTCTTAATGACAGCCAATAGGTAATTTTCATCCCAGATATATTCCTTCAAAAAATCTGACGTTAAAAAGGTCTTAACGCCAAAATCTTAGTCTTTATGAAAACACTAGAAAGGCACCCCAGGCCATCCTGGAACTTACCAAGGCTACCCCAGGACTTTCGTTCACGAGTTCCATCATGTCCAGAAGATCGCAAGAAATCCATTAAATTAGAATCATCGTCTTCAGATGGAACTCTGCTTCTCCGCCTCCGTAAACTTCCATTTGGAGTCACATCTACAGGTGCAAAATTTATAATTAAATAAATATAACAAAAGTTGTAGTCATATTGATTAATTTAAAATTTTATAAGTATGAAATTTTACTATTTGTAAAAAATTCTAAGTTCATTATTGATTTAACTAAATTTATTATTTGATAATGGTGATTCCATTATAATGTCAATGACAATGTTTATAGTTAAAAAAACTTTTCTCCACACAATTCAATGTTTTCCTTTCTCTGCTAAGAAACATTTGTTTCAATATCTTCTTTTACATCCTTGTTTCAATTATTTAAATGACACAAACAATATGTCCAGAGTTTATGACCTAATTAATGAGAGCTAAATAAGTATGAATAATGTTAATTTAAGATTAAGCTATGAGGAACAGGGAATATCTATAGTTATTACTTAGAGAATATGTTTGAAGGGTGAAAGTTTGAAAGTTGAAAGTACAAAATATATATCTTTTCTAACATGAGAATAAAGCTCTTGAAATGCAAGTATTATGCAAATATTAGAGATTGTACATTATTATTTTTGGATGACATAAGCACTTCCATTCACATAGTTATCTGATTGAACTGAGGTATCCAGTCATTGAAACAGCAATATTTATTAATAAAGTTTACCATGAAAATCTGTACTTATAAAAATATGAAGTGTTGAAAGGTTTTCAACCTTATAGATTAACGAAGTATTTCTGGGATGAATAAATCTTTCAATCAAGAGATATTTTGTAGTCATTTGTTACATATAAACATAATGAAAATAGCTCATAATAAAACTACCTGTTCGTTCATAAAATTTAGTTTCTTACTCGAATCTTGATGTATAAAATATAACTTAGCTTAGATCCTATTCCCAACCATGAATATGACCATGAAAATTTTGTTTCAATTGAAACATTCAGTAGTTTTTGCATTATTTGACAAATAATATGTCAGCATAAACACATACACACACATACATATAAAATAAAATCTCATAAGTGAAATCAAGGGTGATCAGTTAGCCACATTAAAACATTTTTTTTTAATTAGACAAATAATACATTAGAAGAATTAACAGAAGATAAACACCCAGAAATCAAAATACCCTAATTTAATTTCTTTTTAATTTAAACTATGGTTGATTGATTCCTATATCTGACATTTTTGGGAATGCCTACCTGGTGAACAATTATCATCTTTGCCTGCATTGGGATCGCTAGGACCGGAAAATGATCCCATACGTCGACGAGTAACCAAGGGTGAACCAGTAGTGGAAACATCTTCTTCAGAGGTCATACTGCCAGTTTGGAGTCGTCTCATCTGCAAATTAATATATTTTTACAAGGGTTTTTGTAAGATATGAATTTTATATGATAAGTGTTCTCTCCTCTAGTGAAACTTTAAATGATAATTTTTGTTTAGAATTGATTTGTACTGGTAAAAAATGAATCAACAACAAAAATAGTAAATTATGGGAAAAAATGTAAGACTTGAAAATTATAATCATGCCTATTCTTTTACCTTAAGTAATACAATTTATTTTATTTTCTCACGTGTATCCTGGTAATACAACATTAAAGTCAATGAAGTTCGTTCACATAAGAAATAGCTTGAAATGAGCAAATTGAGAAACACAACGAAACGTATATGCAAAAGAAATATTTTATTAACATTTGATTTGTTGAATACTACATTGTAACAGCATGTGTTAGTTTGAAGCAAAGCTGATAGTTATGATAAACGATGCAAGTGTGTTCCCTTGCACAACGAAAGTCAAAAATGTTCGTTCGGTTCGATTACCAAAAGGTGACGCCACCTTTACGGCGGATAACCGCAGTACGACGTTAAGGCACGGACGACACTAAACTGCTCAATGTGTGTCTGTAGGAATTTTCCCCATTCCTTCCGCAGATAATCTTGTAATTGTTGTATATTGTGGGACGACGCTGGGCCATCTTCCTCTTAAGAATCTTCCACATAAAATATAGGAGAGATCCGGACTCTAAAACAGGTAGCCATGTTTAGGCCAAATATAAGAATATGGTCCTATCAGGGTTCGAAAAAATCATAGATGTCATATTACTACAAATATTATTGCGGTTCCAAAAATATAAGTCGTATTCTTCGCTCTTCATATTTACGGTAGATATAAAGAAATATTGTTCCACACTATTTTCTTCTCTCCGCCACCGTTTATATTAGTATGTTAGGGTATGATAATTATAATATGAACAATTATAAACAATTGTTTGGTCACAGTCGGCAATGTTAGGTTTTATAGTTCCGGGATTCTGTTGGAAGAAAATCTGTTTAAGTGTGAAGATGGAGGCGATGGAGGAGGTAGCAGCACTCGCGGAAGGGTATACTTAGAAAAAGGTTAGGATAGGACCACAATGTTAAATTGGTCCCATGTTTGTGTTATCTTCGCCGTATGTGGCCGTGCGTTATCTTGCTGGAAAAGATATCGTTTTCTGCCAAACAATCGCTGTACTGTTGGGCGTATATTCACGTCAAGAACGCGTATATAGTCTGGAGCCTTTATCGTACCCGTACAAAAATGCAAAATGCAAAACCCCATTCGCTGCCATGCAATCCCACACCATCACAAAGCTTGGTTTAAGAACCATGCGCTTGTAACAGGATGGGTCATTTGCTTCATTCTTTTTCCTAATAACCTTTCGGCCAATATTTCCACATGCAACCTGGAAATTGGATTAATCTGTCCACAGTACCGGGAGCCTTTCCCGGACACCTGTTTCCAGTTATAGTGAAGCGTTTTATAATACTGCACACTGTAGATTGAGTCAAGCGGAGCGTTCGGCCAATTCGGCGTTGCGAAATACTATTTTGGTGTTTTTGTATAATTTGATTGCAAGATCCGTAGTTCGTCCCCTAGCCATATTTCCGCTTAGCACTGATAACAATCGCAAATTGCTCGCCCTTATATGCTGCTTGCTTCCTCTATCGTCACTGACTCAGAATTGTGCGCGAAACGGCAGGAATATCTTTTTAGTTACAGAAAACTTAGTGAACGAACTTTATGGACGTTGACGTTGTATTTTGTGGATACTCGCACAATTTGTAAAAATAGCGTACCCACTATATGGCTGAATTATTTCCACTACTTGTGAAAATATCGAACCCACCGCGAGTTTACTATTTTCACAAGGTGTGTGAATAGCGATACACTGCGTCGCTGATATCTAGGTTGGTATATATTTTGGGATAAAAAAACAATATCTTATTTCCGAATAGGATCTTTTGTTCTATTTTCTTTTACAGTAAGACATTTTTAATAGATGGATTCAAATATCACGTTTACACTGCGAAGTGCTCAGTAAATAAAATTCCACTTGTAAATTCCACACTAAAAAAATAAACCCATCCAGTGGGAGAGCTTTTTCCACAACTTGTGCAAATATCATCACTATTTTGATTGAGTAATTAGCTTTATATTGTTAAGATATGTTTCAAACCTTTCTGTTCTGATAATTTCATGAAATATAATATACTATAATATTTACATACAATACTCATTTACTCAATTTTTACATACAGTACTCAATAGAGAGGTCATATGTTGATTAACTTTTCACAATTGAGGATTTTCTAAATAAACTTACCTTCATTTCTCTATCAAGAGGTTTGTTCTGAGTAAACCCTGCACGAATGTCATACAAAAGAGAATCAACAAGGTTGCACTCTGGAGAATCAGGACCACTCATTTGACCACTCACTGAAAATTCAAGACCTTTTTAATGTAATTTCGATACATTTATTGCAAAATGAATTTGAGCCAGTCTTACATTGTCTACGTTTAGATGCAAGTTGTTCTTCTCTCTGTTTGCGACGCATGTTAGCCTGTTCCTCTTGAATTCTTCTTCTTTCATTTTCCAGAGCAGCCTGGCGAAATTTGGTACAAAATCCATGCAATATTTTGAAACATTCTTCTACCTTGAAGGTGCCTACATCTTCACAGAAAAAGTCTGAAAGTTGTTTTCTTACAGCTTCAAGTTCTTCCATATCTCTTTGAAGACCAGTAACTTCTCGTTCTGCTATCTAATAAATACATTTGAGATGAACAAATAATTAAGGTAACATGTACAATAGCAATGAAATATTTTCATGTGAGGGTTACTTTGCTATGAAACTCGTTTTAAGAAGTGTCTAGAAAATATACCAATCATATCCCGTATACTGTCAGAAACAATATTATATACATCCGAGTTTGAAGCTAATGACAAAATAACTGAAGATCAGATAAGAACCCATAAATCAGATTTTTCTTGAATTAATTCTGTTTAACGGATATGACCACCTGTATTTTATGGGATCATCCCTTGTTTTGTAAAAGTTTCCTGTTGTCCTGACAAAAAAGAAATCATGGAATGTATTTTTTTTAATTCCATAAAAAATATAAGCAGATTATGAAAATGTGAACAGGTCTATAAATGCAGAGATAAAATGCAGGCCACAAACTACCATATGTAGAACTTTGCCAAGATCTATGAAAAGATATTACACACTAGATTAGTTGGTTTTTATAGGAACATTAAGTTATATGTAACTATCAATTTGTCTTTAGAGCTAATGTGGGGACTGCTTACGCTTTCTCCCTATATAATAATCTGGATAAGAGGCACTGATAGTCCCCACCTTCTTAGATTGTGCAAAGGCTTTTTCTACACTCAACTCAGATACTCCTTCAGAAGCCTTTTGGTTAAGGAATTTAAGGTAATCAAAGAATAAATGGTGAAACGGGGTTTTTGCACTGATTCATCATGACCTCTAGTAATTCAGAAAAAGGATTATTTCTTGAGCATAATCCATGACTGGCTCTCTGAAAATTAATTGTCACTGAGCTTTGCATCTGTTTATATTGCTTTAGGAAATTATTATGACAGTGTTCTCCCTATTTGTAATGTTTTTGAAAATGGTGTGAAACTTCATTGATTATATAAATAACTGTAAGTACTTGGGATGATTGTGGATAGTAGACTTAGATGGCAAAACATTGTAAGTACTTAATATTTGTTATATATATCTTTGCAAGATTATGGATACTAAATCACTCTTTATGACTTATTAAGGTTTATTTTTCAGTATAGCTACTTCCAGTACTCCAGTAGTTATATTATAGTGTTCTTAGTGCTATTAGTAACATTAAAAAAAGAATATTAAGAATACCATCTTTCAAGCATTTGCTAATTAGTCAATCCTACTCATTAAATTGTTATTGTGTATTATTATTGTGAACTTGAAGAGTGTGTATAAGAAATCTGAAAGTAAAACAAAGAAAAACCTTATCCCTCTGCCTCTGAATTCTTTGAATGTTGGTAAAAATAGTTCTTGGTTTCATGCAATTGAACTATAGGATAGCTTAGCTAATACCCTTAGAGTTATCGCTTGTAAAGTGGATATTGTTTCACGTTCAATAAAGACTGATTTATTCTAATATACTTTCGCTTCATTACTTGTACTTCCAGCTTTTTTGTACGATGCCTTTGGATTTCACTTATCTGTTCAGACAGTATAACCCATCTATTTTGTATCAATGTAAGTCTATAATTTTGGTTTTTAGATTTTATCAATTTTAAGTATTTTAACCTTGCTGCAATACTTTAGATGGTTACCCCCACTAGACTCTTTCACATAGTGCCAGACCTGCACAAAGATTCTTCCCTCTACAGGTAGTATACTTCACTGTACCAGGTATTGTAATAAGTAAATAATAATGTAAAACAAATTCTCACAAAACAAATAAGCTATTTCCATGTGCATCGGACAAGAACAGCATTAAAGAAAGGTCCGGCATCAATGTGGAAGGCATGGTTTGAGTTCTCCCTCTCCATTCTGTATATTTATCTCTACTTACTCTTATCTATTATAATGTAATGAGCTCCTAACTTTTATTTTTCATTGTACTGGCAATGTAGAGGGTAGAGTTGGTATATTTGACTAATATTGAATGCTGCTTAAATTGTTTCTTTTATGTGGATTGTAGTGTCACAAGAGGAAACAACAATTGCTTCTGTTTCTCATTTCCTTGTTACTTGTATGTCTATTGCCTATACGTGCCAAAAAAGTTAAAAATTGCATATGACCATGTGGAGGACAATAATTTAAATTATACATATTATTGGACAATAATTTAACTTAAATTATACATATTATTTTATGTTATAAAGGGTAGATAACTAAATGGCAATTGTATCTGCATTTGTTTAACAATTTAGCCCACATTAAATGTTACATTTCCAGATGCAAAGGGATAATATGTAGATATAACTGAACATATCAAGCCAAGGTCATGTAATTTCATTTTTTGTGCTTTTATTTTAGTTTTATCCATTTATCTGTTATTCTGGACTATACAAATTTTTCAATTACCTATTAACATCTTCCGATGAGATAAAGCATTACTAATATATCAAAAGAATTACTATCTTATTTCAATCAGAATATGAAGAAAATGAGATCATAGCATCATCATAAGGAGTAGTATTATACTTATGCATATTGCACATTTCTGTATGAACAATATATAAATAACGTCTGATGGTAAGGTTCAGGCCATGAGTCTGCTTTTCCACGTAACCATATGGAGAGTTAATTTGGAAAGAGATGTTGGATTGCCAAGGAATGTAAAGTACTGATCTGGAGTAGGTGAGGGACACCCCAGATGAAAATTATGTAATTTACCTGTAAAAATTCTGCCATTTGTGATTTTATTTCAATTTCAGTGGAGGGAAGATCAATTTGCTTGCGCACTTTCTTTATCTTTGAATCAAGAGCATTGATTTCATTATGAAGTTGTTCCACTGTTGTTCTGAAATAATGTTGATTAAATACGAAGTAAGAATTTTACAAAACATAAGTTGTATTTCACGAATAAAAGGAAAGAAAATGAGACTAAATAAAAAAATATTCAAATGGTACTAACTTGGTAGCTTCTTCAAGAATTGTCATTTCCTCTGGGAATTTCAGCAAATCTTTTCTTTTCCGCTCAGCTTGCTAAAATTTTAAAATAGGCCAGGTAAGTATTTAGTACAAGTATAAATTATTAATAAGAAGTAGCAAAAGTGAAGAAGACACTTCAGAAACAAACTTAAAATTAAAATTATAAAATGATTTCTTTTACCGTAGCCACAAAATGTATCAAATTCATTCCAGGTTTATTGGCTCTAATATCAGTCAACTTTTGTAGTGAACTGAGTTTCACACCAGCAGCATTTCCAGCGTAACCTCCCTAAAAGTTTTATAATTTATTATTAATAGGCTAAAAAAATTTCATAAATAAATTAAATACAAAGGAAACTTACAGAGTTCAGAAAGTTACCTGCCACAATGACCATGTACAATACTTCTTGAAGGTTTTTATTGCTCATCACATCTGAAGTACATGAATAGAAACAACATTGAAAAAAACACTTTTGAGTAGCAACTTTCTTGAAATATAATTAATTACAAACAAAATTTAACTATCAGTAAGTTTTCAAGGTTCAGAATCACTGTATTTGCGGATATCAGCAATTTATTATTACTACAATTACATTTTTAAAGATCTTACCTTCACCAGCAACAATCATGGCATTTATGCTTGGTTCGAGGTAACCCATATTAGCTGCAAATTCCTCTTTTAAAAGCATACTCTCAATTCTCAGTTTGTAACTATGAGAAAGTAAACAAACTATTAGATAAAATTATTTTGATTTTAAAAGTTAATGATTGATGAAACTTACTTTGGAACTTCAATTAACTGAAGAAGGAATTTTTCTGCATTTCCCAACTTAGTCTTGTCCCCGTCAAATGATCGTAACATTTCTAACTCATCGACTTCAGGAAGTATTTTCAGTAACCCTCGTAATTTCTCAGCCCCGATATCATCATGTTCACCATTACGAATGAGCAGAATAATATCTTCATTGCAACTGAAAATTGAAATTAAACATTCCCGCTGTTACATTGATTCTTCCTAAAAAGATGAAGGACTATTCACAATCTTTCATACCTCAATATATATAAATTAATAATTTCCTAAAACAGTTTATAATTTCAAAGAATAAGAAAAAAATCATAAGATTAGGATTTTATTGTTTAGGGGTCATTAACATAACACCTTTGGGGGCATGGGCAAATATTTGTAATATGCTTTATGCCACATAAACAGTAGTGTATTGGGGGTGGAAAGCAGTGGAATGACGTTCTCTCACTTTTTTTAAGGGAATGCGTTCTGAGATAATTTTTTGATAATTATTTGACAAATAATGAAAGAGTAAGTATTATTAATAGAAATCAATATTTAACTAGTTTAATAAACAATTTCAAACAGATTGCAGGCATAAAAATTATTGACAAATTAAGGATTCTTGAACCAAATGAATGGCCTTCTGATATCGATTTGCGATTAGGAAAATTTGAAACAGAATCATTGTGCAAACCTTTTGATACACCATTAAAAAATACTTTAAATGCGTACTGAGATTATTTAGGTAATGGTGGTTGTTCAATTCCTATAGATTTGGAAGAATTTATGTCTTGCATGAAAATGATTGCATGTAGTTTTTCAGAATGTGAACATGGTTTTAGTTGCATGAATTTAATATTGACTGTTAAGAGGTTGTGTAATCTTATTGATCATGTTCAAATTTATTATTTATTTTAATTACATGGACCACCCTTAGACTCGTGCAACCCAAGTTCATTTGTTAAAACTTAGTTACTTAGTCACAGATCTGCATTAGATCCGCAAACAAAAACATGCACAAAAAATTATGTACATGATCCCTTATGGGAATTTTTGCAAAAATAAAATATTTATTTATAAATATTTATACATTTAGGGATTGGTGTATCAGTACTTTTTTACTTAGCAATACACCACTGCACATAAAATACACTTTTCTGAGATGACACTTCATAACATTGAATACTATACATCCACTGATGAATGTAAAAAATGATTAACAACTTTTATTTGTAGATTTATTGCACAATCATTATCATCTCATATGGGTATGACATAGAAATTTTATGTTAATTCAGAAGTTTTCTTTTCTTCTCACATTAAATATTATAAAAATTGAAAGGTATGAGATTGTAAATAGTTCCAACTGTGTGTACTTGAGAGTTTTCAATACTCTTACGACCAAGAAATGAAAAGTGTGCGAGCAATTTCTTTAGTACAATAGGTATACGATATGGAATATGTTAGAAATAAATGATAATTTTGCAAGAAATAATAAACATTCTTGACAATTTAGTCTTGCCAATAAAGATTTAATTAAAATTCTTTTATAATAACAGGGAAAATATTATTCCTTTGAAAATCGCTGAAATATGTTACAACAGAAAAGTAGGGTCCATGACAGACTAAGTGCGACAAGGGGTTTATGTAGAAGTGTCAAAGAGCACAAAAATAATATGTCATTTGAACAACCCTTAACTTTAATTGAGACCTTCAATTTTCTAGTTTCATACTCAGTACCAACATATAAACTCTTTGGATTTTTAAGAAGAATATTAAAGTATACTCATGTGTAATACTTTAACATATGAAAAGTATTAAGACCTCTCATTAGGATATCATCCCTTTGGAGATGAGAGAAGATAATATTGCATTCTGGACAAAAGCTAGTCAGGACAGGCCTAAAATTGCAAGGGAAGAAAAGAGATATAGAATACATTACGTTAGAAATAGAACACATAACAAGTTAGAAGTGAATTTAATAACTTAAAATGACTCTTCTAAGTAGACACAATTTACACATAGTGTTTTCAAAATTGTATGAGTGTGGCCTAGGTTTCTCTCTGAACAGAATTGATATGATGGTCCTTTGCTGACTACTGGAAAGTAAATTAGCTTATTGCTCTCTACATTGACATGTGCAACTGCATTTTGTTAATAAAAGAATTATAAACAAAATGTTCTGCAAGTAGTTTTACTTCTATGCCAAGCAGTATTCTTCACATGACATCAAAGGATCCTCATTGGACTGAAGAATCTTGTGGAACTATTATGAATCTTGATTAATGCAGTCTGGAGAAGTGAAGTAAGTTCTATTTTTATTGGTATATACAATACTCTGTTTCCCAAGCCTCCTACTGAGGTTCACTATAGCTATTTCATGATTTCAAAAATAATTAATTTAAAGGTGTTTTTTGTTGAAAATGAATTAATCCAGAACTCAAGTGTACGACCCGAAGACAAAGTCATTTAAAAAGTAACATTTTTAACAAACTTTTATTTTACCTTCTGAATTGTTTGAGGAAAATATTGACATTTAAACTTCTTTTCCCATCTAGAAGAGCAATCTGAAATATAATATGTAATATTATTGGATGTAACTAAGAATGCATCAAATTTGTTTCTAAAGAACTAGATGGTATTACTTCTGATGATTCTTTTCTCCTTCTTTCAGGATCTTGAGGGTCTCTTCCTAAGCGAGGGGACGATTGAGCCGATGGGGCAGGAGGAGCTTGTTGACAAAAAAGACCTTCCATCTCCGCCCAATCCAAATCTGCCATAGGTGAATGTTGATGACTACGAGCCACTAGGGACCAAATGTTGTGTTTTCCTACTACCTTCAATGAAGAATACAAGAATATAAATGGTTCCAACTTAAAATTGACAATTCTCACTGTTTTCCTAATGTTCCTCTTATAAAGATAAAGTTCCCCTTCATAAAGGAAGGTAACCTTCCAAAATATAATCATATACTAAAAACATATACTATTAAAAAAATTAAATGTCTTTTAATGCCTAATTTTTGAATAATTATATTCATTTCCAAAGCTGATATTTTTATTTTACAGAATTCAGTTTCCAATTTGATTTTAACTCTGAAGGATAGAAGGATACTAAATTTGAGAGATGACACCCTGACATTTAGCGCCACCAATGGCACATCATCTGAACTAGTGAATAAAATAAACTAACTTTGTGATTGGGAATTTTATTCCAGTTGATGGTTTTCATCTTGGCCTTGGGCGTCGGGGTCTCCTGCTGCGGCAGCAACTTGCCTCCCGCCGCGTCCGGAGGCTCCGGACTGACCGCCCTTGGTAAGTCTGGTGGCGCCAAAAGAGGCGGCGGCATCGGCGGACCGCCCATGCTCGGGGGCACGGGGGCGCCAATGTTGGTAAGCTTCACGGAGCCCAGCGCGGGTGGAGGTGGCGGTGGGGGCGGCGGCGGCCCCAGCGCTGGCGCTGGAGGTGGCGGTGGCGGCGGTGGGGGTGGAGGGGAGGTGGCGGGCGTCACGCTAAGCGACTGCTTGCGAGAGCCTGGATCCTGGGTCGAGTTACCAGATCGATGCTGATGACATGTACAATGGCAATGCAGCTTCGCCTGTGAGACATACAACCATTAATTTGAGCAAATTCATCTCGCCTGTGAGACATACAACCATTAACTTGAGCAGGACACACACGCCGGAAGGGAAAAATGATCTTTTTCAAAAATACCCACTCTGTTCCACGAAGGGAATAATTTTGTGTGTGGTAGGGGTCTTCAACTTATACAGTAGTTCATGTATTAGCCTACTCTTCTATGTTAACAACGAAATATATAGTACGAATACCTAGTAAAATTATTCGTAAACCTTACTTTTACTACTTTTAACAGCTTTCTTATTAAACTTATATTATTCATGATTGGAAATATTGGGTAGTGGGTATGGAACCCCATACGTGCACCACTGATGAGTAGGTGTCTTGGATATACAGGGGCTAATTTACGCACGGACAGATCGGAGACCTGGGGCAGCAGTATTTTCTGTTGAGGGTAGTAACATTTTGAAGTGGTAAAAATCCTATTCCTCGACTCAAAGAAATTTATAAGATAAAATTATACGTTAACCAATACTCCATATAAACAAAATCTTGTAAATCAATGGTTTCTTACCCTAAAGAAATTATCATTCATATTAACGTAACCTCTCCGTATAAACCCCTACACCTGAGACCCCGTCTCCACATTGCACTGGTCGATGCTCGTCGATATGAACAGGTCTAAGTAGAGTCAGTGACAAGGTATTCAAAGGGGATGGGAGTAAAATATTAAGTTACTGTTTTGTGGGGCTTTAGGGCTCGTCAACGGCAAGGTCATTAGAGCCCTTTATATTAAGTGATAACTACATCACATGAAAATGTCGAAGAACTGGAAATAGAACACGCGATCTCCTGCTTTGATCGCAGGAATGTAGATCGAAAGACCTCCCGTTCCCCTTCCACGATTGTGCACCTTTCCATCCAGTCACATTCCGGAAGACCTGATTTCCAATTTCATCTGGCTCTAGCTAACATATATTCTCTACGGAAGAAATATATGTGTAACATGTTTTAAAATTGTATAGTATGATATGTAAATGTGAACTGTATTTGTATATGTAAATCTGTATTTGTATTAACAACAGGGCGGGTATTCGCCTCTGTATTTGTGTGTTGCGTCAAGATTGGTGAACTGTGTTCTCTCCCATCTGATTTTTCTTCGTGGTCATCAAAGCTAAAACACTCAGAAAAAATTTAGTGGGGAGAAGCTGTAACATCAGGACCAGTGCAGTCTATAGATTTTGAAATATTAACATTTTCAAGCATTTTGCTAGCCGGAAATTCCTAAGGAGATTAAGGGTCGGGCCAGTCGCCGCCAAATAAGGAAAAATACCCGCCACTAAGCCTTCCCGTTCATTGTGTAGAGGCTGAACAGTTTCCATCTACTTCTGAAAATTGAGTAGGAATGCCCTCAGAAGAATGTTGCAGAAGCGCGTGGCGAGTGTGAATGGAATATTTCCAGTGGATGTAGAGTGCTCAGTGCGTTAGCGAGGGCGTGATCACGTGACCTCCGCTTCTGTATATATTGGGAGGATTGACGATCCTCAGAGCCTTTTAGACTTTTCTGCGGAAGTGTGGAAGTACCCAGGTTATTTGAGATGTGACTTGGTTAGTTTTGGTCGTCAGACCACAGAGAATTGCTGCGGTAATTCTATTACATTGCTATTAGGCGCGAATGACGTAACTTGGAACAGTTAGTTATTTCGGGATAGCAACTTGTAAATTTTTGAGATTCGGATAATCTGGGTAGATTTCCGAGTTAATTGATAACACCAGTATTTATATCTGTGTGTAATTGTTGCTTTCAGATAGCAATAACTCTGTAATAACAAATTCAAACTTGTATTTATGATTTGAGAGTTCGTTCAAATTTGTAAATACGCAGATTTCAATTTGACTTGTATTAAAGGAATATTTTATTGTTATTACACGTGTGTTTGATTGCTTGGGGAAACCAAGCTGGTGGCAGCGAACTCTACCATAAAGGTTGTGGTTTATGGTTGAATCCCGCTTCTACCCAAAAACTACCCACATCGCATCTGGGCTTGCGGTGTGTCGTAACAATATGATAAACCATCTTCAACACGTAGGTACGTGTAAAACCGGTGCCAATAGCGGATCTAGACCGTAATCAAGGAGAGGGGCTAACCGGGGAGCATTTCTGTTTAAACATTATGGTCTTACAACAAAATTTTATAAATAGTATCTTTAAATAAAATGCATCAAATAAATAATTAACAATCTGGTATTATTAATAAGAGTAACAATTATTTATTAATGTTAATCTGGCATTATTAATTTCATTAATCTGGAATGATTAATGTTATTAATTTGGTATTATTAAAAATAATAAATATATTAATAATAACAATTATAACTAATAACAATTATTAATATGGTAACACTTTTACAAAGTATGCCTCTTATCAACTTCAATTTTATCTGTTGAGAGCTCAGGTCCAATTGAGGGGACTCAGGCTATAGCCCCCCCCAGGCCCACCGCTGATCGGTACTAAAGCGCATAGAGCACGTATTCCGCCTGAGGTTACTCCGCCTACGTGGGGATGTGTCTAAGGTCTCTGAAGTGTAAGGCTTGGATGGAAATGGTGTTCTGTAGTGTCATGACGTCTGTCGACAGCATGCCACGGGAGCGACTACATCTCATTCTCTTGTGTTCCATTCTTCCCTTCAAAGATACCGGTTGCGAATTATAACACAAAATTCGGGATCACCGCAAAAATATAAACCGAAGTTCGTCAATAAAAAAATTAAGAAGAAAAACAATATTTAAGTCAGGTGCTAAAGAGAAGCAGCAAGGAGGACAAGATACTGATACTTCCTTTTAATCAAGTAGGACATTATTGGGACGTGATCGGGTGAATTGGACAATTGACGGAAGTACAAGCTTGTACTCGTGGTGCTTTCACAAAATTTGATTAAAGATACTAATGCAGATAAATCAGATGCATAAAAATAAGGCAGTACAATGTCGTATAGTCAGATATCTTCGTTGCATGTTTCATCGCAAGCTTACTAATGATGACATTAGGTCGAAATTGATAAGCGTTTTCTGAGAGCATTGGATGTAAATTTCATCGTTGTTTTAGATCAAAAAGCTAAAAAACAATTTTATGGCGGATGATATGGTTGGAGAAACGCAAGTGACTTTCAGAGCACAAACATTCAGCTAATCACAGATATTGTTTTGACTCCCACAGCGAACGAAGTCGGGTACAGTTCCATTTATATACAGATCGCAGAACAATTTCAAAGTGAAGCTATTAGAAGAATTGGCATGACGTTGGAATTGGAATACCATTGCGTGGGCATGACGGAAACTTGGAAGCAACAAAATTCAAATTACATGACGGTGCTTGAAGTTATAGCTGATTCTGAATCTTTCTGTAGAATGTCACAAACTGACGTCAAGGCTATAGCAATAACACATCCTACCTATCTTCAACTATTGCGGAAAAAACTGAATTTTAGCTTGTGTTCTTACAGACGAAACAGTATAAGAAATAAAGAAATAGTTATGAAATAAAGTATTTCTCAGCAATAGTTAACTCGACACAATTTATCACTTTTGGAACAATTGGGTATTGTGATAACGATAAGTTATGGTAAAGAAGCTAGTTCTCCCATTGAACAGTTTTGGAAATTTGTTCTCAGTACTGGCCACATGCTGAATACAATTTAGTGCTGGAAGTATTAAAATATATTAATTTGGACATGATAGGACGAATTAACGACTGTGCAAATAACACGTTTGGAGTGTATTCAACATCCACACGAATCAAAGATCTGTTTGGCCACACTGATTTTATTCCGTGTTCTACTCAATGTGTGAATGTTGTAGGAATTAATGCGGCTGAATTTTACAATAGAGGTAGCAACTTTACAACTTTTTTAGTTCGACAATTAGAAGATGAAATTTTCTTTAAAAGATCTATACCGTTTCCGACAATCTTTACCATGCGCCTAATACTAAGAAAATTCTACTAATTGTTATGTAGTCGGCAGGAGATGGCACCTTGTAAACTTGGAAAAATAACATACAAGGAATATTTATTAAACATTTTCGAAGACCCAACACAGAATACAGTTCCTGGAACAACAGGGTTATCAACAAAAATGAACATGCTAAAGACTGATTTTATAGCTGAATTATGAACTTCAATGCATGAATGTATAACGGTTATATGGCTCCTTAATTAAAGTCAAGAAATCAACAAACAATATAACTTTGATTATTTTGAAAAGTCCAAGAACTATCACGAATATGAATGACGAGAATAAAAGGAAGACAACGAGACAAAGACAAAACGAACTTTGTGGAAACGACGAGGTTCGTTTCTCGTGAAATTCTGACGATGGATGTTTTTGTTGTTATCATTGATAAACTGATAGCTCAACTGGAATAAGAAAAAAAGCTTGTGCCAGTCAATCAAAAGTTCCGAAGTATTTACCTAAGTTAAAGACAAGTAATGAGTGTATACGGAGCACAGACTGGAACCTCATTAGATCCGGGACCAGATTTTCTTCCTGTTATCCTTCCGGCACTTAGATTAGAATTGACAGAATGGTTCTTTGCTCGCTTCCAAAGAATAGAGTTATGCTCCACATGATCATAAGTAGTTTTTAACAGCATTTTTGGCAATTAAATATTTTTTAAGAAAATGTGGAATCTATACCACACGGAGAATTCGAGAAGTAATCTGTAGAACATGATGGAAGAGCAGGAGGATATGGACAAACTTTTTCTCCTACAAATTTTCGTTCTCACTTATTTTCACTATTCAGGTCACTTTTCGTGAAATATGCAAACAATGTGACAATTTACAAATTCATCAAGGTGTCGGAGGAAAAATATTTCAGATATCAGTTATCAAAATACATGAACAGCTATAGTAGTGTCATTCTAAAAATAAGATCTACATATTTTCAACATCGATTTCCTGAGTACATCCGACTCTGCACATTCATCAATTAATCGATTCAAGAATCTCATCGACTCCTTCAACCTTATTACTACGATAAACGACCCCACTCGCTTCTCCGGCTCATCTAAATNTAGATCAAATTATAGTCAACAATGGAATCTCGTATCTCTCTGAAGTGTTTATCGCCGGATACAGTGATCACCTTGCTCAAGTATTGACTATTAATAATAAACTAAAACCACTTAAAATCCTTTACAAGTTCTCAAGAGACTTTAATGACACAAATCAATCCATATTTATAAATTACTTGCGTGAAGAAACATGGAAAGATGTTTACAATTGCCAAAACACCGGCGACAAATTCAATGTATTTATCTCAATATTCCTAAAACATTACGACTCTAGTTTTCCCATAAAACGCAAGTTCATTAACACAAAGAAATACAATAGATGGATCACCCAAAAGGATAAGGATTTCTTCAAAAAACAAACGCCGTTTGTATTATCTTTCAAAACTCTATAACCAACCACCCGAATTAAATGATTATTTTCGTAAATATAAGACTATTCTTCGAAAAATAATCTATGCAGCTAAAATTATGGAAAACGACAGACAGGTACTAAAATCGAACAATCGGATGAAAGCCATGTGGAATATTGTTGAAAATTACACGTCAACTTCTGGAAATCGCGAAGAAAATATTCCTCTATTAAACGATGGCAAAATCTGATCAAATCCTCAGGACATCGCAAATTTGTTTAATTCTTACTTCTCAGAATTANAAAATAACGAACTCAATATATCCAAATCAATGTCCTCCAATTATATCCACCCACGTACCCAATTCTATGTTCACTTCCGAAACTAACGCCAGTGAAGTCATGAGAATCATCAGCTCATTAAAAACAAATTTTCAACAGGCATAGATGACATACTCGAGTTTATTGTTAAATTTTCGTCAGAGCATTCAAACTTTCAGAACTCACAAGAGGATTGATCGGATAATTTGTAAATCTCACCCCCGAAACTCTTGTAAACCTTTATTCAAGGAATTAAATATCTTAACACTTCCCTGCATTTATATTTATGAAACGGTCATATTTGTTAAGACCGAATTACTGAAGTGCCACCCTTGCTTCATACGAAACAGTCTCGTTCACGAACACAATATTCGCAATAGTAATAACGCCCTAGAGTGTCAACCACTCTTTGCCAAAAAGGACCCTATCATTCGGGAATCGTTCTATATAATTCCCTGCCCAAGAATATAAAAGATGTTATGAAATTGAATGTCTTCAAATCCGCGGTTAAAAACTACCTCCTGCACCAGTGCTTCTACAATGTAAAAGAATTTATTGATTTTAATAAAATTTAAATCCGTCTTGTACTTGATCACGCCATTGCTGTAGTACTTTTTAAATAACTTATAACAATTTCAAAAACTATTTTCTTGCATGATTGTGTTGTGCCATATGATTCATATTAATTTAGTTTTATGTGTACTGAACTTTGGCACGGTTTTGTACATTAATTCTGTAGCTCCATCCTGGCCCGAGTTTTGCTCCGTTTTTCCTTCTGGTAGAGGCGGATTTCTTATACAGGTAATCTAGGTTTTGTCTAGGGACGTGTTTATTGTAACCATAAATCGTGAATTTACTGTTATTTCAATTCTTATGATTTTTAAACACTTTACTCAGAATAATCAATAGTTCGATAATAATTTGTACACGTAAAATAATTTTTTTGCGTTAAATTACAAACATATTGACGTTCGATTAGTATTATAACTCGTAGCTAACTTTTTATCTTATCTAGGAATTTTTGAATCCGCCTCTGCCTTAGGGCCCTTGATCGAAATTGATGGGATGGTCCCTTGCTTGCTTCCGGAGAGTAAATTAGTTTATTTTCCTCCACGTGGTCACATGCAGTTTGTACTGCTTTTTTGACAATAAGTTATTTATTTATTTATTAGGTTGAAATATTTCGATTTCTTTGCCGGGCTCTGAGTTCACAATTAACTCCCGAAGGTATATTATAACATTGCTAGTTGCACAATCAAAAAATTACAACAAGGGTAAAAAATGATAACGGCGATTTTTACTTACATGAGTTAATTATTTTCATATAATTATCTAAGGAAAAGTCACCTAAAAGTTTTTCTAACATGTGGTGTACATATCGAATTTCTTTGTCTGGTATTTGCACTTTCCATCAATATCTTCGGTTGACGGACGATGGAAAAAAGGAAACGAGTTAAACTCAGTGGCGGAGGTAAGGTTTCGGTCTTTTCCCCGCAAGATTTTTCATGTGCCCCCTCCTCTAAAATAAATTGGACTCGTGACTTACATAATTATACCCAATTATCACGTATACATTAAATGACAGATACTTAATTAGTCAGATGAAAGCATAATTTGCATTATTACTTATTGTCACTATTTATAATTTCACTCCAGTGTCTTTGTTTTTTGGCATATTTAGATGTGTGTCACTGTAATTTCCTACTATTCTTCCTGTGTTGCCTGATTTCCTTCTTTGCCGGTAACAGAAACAAAAGAGAATTATTAGAATTTCTATGTTGATATTTCCGACGCTTCTGTTGCGATGCACTGAGCCGGAGTAGCAAACAACCAAATCGCGTACCCACTAAACCTGATTTCCTGCCTGACTTACGAAAATATTAGTAAATACAAATTGTATAATTGTATAGCTTATTTAAATTAAATCTTATGTTCAATATAAAGCTGGTTATGAAAATTCGTTTCTACTCAGTTTATGTTGAAGAAATACATTCAGGACAATAATTAATTTTTTTTTCATTTTCTCTCAAGTCCAGAAACTTGTTAATTTTTATCTTTTATTTTATTTTATTTTTCTTACCACGATGGAGCCCTCGACCCCAGAGCACTCCCGAGCCGCAGGTTAAAAGGTTGAAAGTAAAAACAAATCCAGTTTCAAAGAAAGAAAATTTTGTTATTGACTCCGTATGGAGTTAAAACCTCATTTTACCTATTTCGAAACTCGGTAACAGGCAAACGTTTTACTTACTCGTTAGTCAGTAATCGGCAAAAATGGGTGAAATGGAAACAATGAACACTCACCCTCATTTCATCTCATCTTGTTTTATAAAATAAACTTCTATAATACACTGCGGACAGTGACAGATACAGAATTTTATTATTATTATTATTTTGTGTGAATTGGAGCGGGGGGAAGAGGGGAGTGGCACTTAAATCTCCGGGCGAGGGGTGGATCTGGGAGTATTAAATGTCGTGTGTAAAATTGTGCATTTTTAAGACAATTTACGATTGTTTAAGAATATATTCTACTATCCAATGCAAATAAAGGCCAACATAACTTTCTTTTTTCAAAATACAAGGAAATTTCTCTTTTTTTCATTTTTTCCATTCATTTTGGAGGCAGGGGGGATTGAGCCAGGAAGTCTTTTTGGTGGTGGGGGGCACAACAAAACCTGCCCCTGACTAAGGTGACAATAATTTTAAAGGTATTTTAAAAGCTCATTTAAATGATCTGCGTAAGATATCTGATGCCACAGAAAGGGTAGAAAAATATTTTACTGTAAAAACACTGTGTGGCGATATCAGCTTATTCGTTCCCTCAACTGTCTTCTTGCTTCTTCGAAATAGGAGAACTTGTGAAGTGCAGTGTAGGTGAGGGTATAGAAAATGCTCAGAGCGAATAGAATTGCAGTGAAGTGTAGTGTAGTGATGTGACTGTTCACAATAATCCTGTTTTGGCGTTATATTTATTGTTATTAATTTCTTTTAATTATATTATAGCAATTATTTGTACATTAAGGTTATAGGAGGAGTAATGGAATATGTGTGTATATTGAACCGTGCTTGTACGTATGTGTGTGTGTGTCTGTATCTGTTTGTAAGTGAAAATGTAATTCTGTACGTATGTAATATACACACATATGGACCTAATTTATTTTTTTAAATTTCTTAGGTGTATTATCCTTCTCGCTTATTGTGTACTAATTTTCTAAGCATTTTATTCCGTATGTGTGTATTTTATAGATATTTGGGCGAAGATTTTTTTAAATTTCACATTATTGTATTATGTGTATTTTTATTATGTCTATTATGTTTTCCATCTGCCACCGAGCATTGCTCACTTGCAGATTAATAAATTATTATTATTATTATTATCATCTTACAGATTAACCTCCAAAAAGCTATCTCATTCTTTCATAATATTCCAAATGCATGAGCCCAAAGCTTTTACTGTCATAACTCGACCTACTCAGCCTAGTTAATTAACCACTCATCAAAAAAATTCTTAAATTTCTATGTAATCAGATGAATGTTGTAATAAATCATGTCTTACCTGGCTGGGCGACCTCAAAAGGCGACTAGCGTCTTGTCGGTTTTCAAGAAGCGTGGCTCGATGGACCAGAGTTTCCGCCGCGTCCCAGACGATGTCACTGACAGCTTCCTTTGGATCAATTCTCAACAGGTGCTGCAGTATACTCAAGAAGGGAATTTCTTGAGGAGTATCTGATACCTGTGAGAATGTGGGACAAATTAGTTCAAACAATTTGTAAAAAAGTGTAATTCAATAATATTGACTCCATGTATAATCACTTCAAAAGAAGCGTATTGTTTTCAACGAAATCCACACGTTCTACAAAGGTACAATAACTTTTAATCTTTCTCACTTTTTCTAGAAATTACAATGCACTCATTGTTGTTACAACAGAATTTCCTAGAGTTTTCTTATTTGCAATACATTTCCTAGATACCCCACTCCAATCTCTTTAAAGCTACTCTATTTTACTCGAACTACTGATAATTTTCTATTAATTATAAAGCAAAGAAGCATTTAAAATGAGATAGAGGTAATTAAAGTATTTTAAAAATTTGTTTAACTTCTCTACGTTATTATACATGAACTTGACAACTGTTATGACTGTAATGTATTTCAAGACCTTCGTCAACATACTGTGCACGGGCGTACCGAGGATTTTATTTTGGAGAGGGGATAACACATGTAGTATATAAGTATATTGCGTGTAAATACGCATAATAATATTTCGAAAAACGCAAAAAGGACTATTTACTTTTAGTTTCGAAGGTTGGGGGAGGGGGGTTGATCCCCATACCCCCCTCGGTAACCTGATTTTGTTGAAACTTGTATTACTGTACTGTACAGTTTATTAAACTGCAATTTTTTAAATATTCAATCAAATACTTTACTGCAATTACACGAGACAATATTCAGTTTCATCAAACTTGATATTTTACTGGATTAGTTTGATTGTTTTAAGTGTCCAAATATACCAGAGGTTGGTGCTAATTGGTAAATCAAGGTTCCCGGGTTCGAAATCCTTAACTACCGAGTCTGAAGACGAATGCGGTTGTTGGGCTAAACGTCTTTAGAAACAAGAAAATGAGTTAAATTATACAAATGGAACAAGATGGATAAAATCGTACAAGGTATAAAGAATGACACCTTTTTAAGAAGAGAATTATTTTAGAATGAAAAAAATTACACTCATGAACTTTTACGTACTTCATATGATGAGCACCTATTTTCATTAATAGTTTAATATAATTATGCTTTATCATGAGAGATTTACACGAAGAGTTCAATAAAATTATGCCTTATTTTTCGTTTTTACCCTTTAGAATTTTTAAATTTAAAGAAGATAAGAAAAAATAGCTCTGAATTTATTTGAAAACTTGTCAATGTTTAATGTTTTATTTTCCGTATAGTATATTTCCAAATAGAAAACGCTTGTGAGGTCGTGACCATATAATATTAAAAATACTTAATATAGAAATATTGTATATAATTTTTCTGGATTAAAATAATATAAATTTGTTGATGATAATCAAAATATCGCGTTACAAATAAAGAAATATGACCGATTAGTTTTTTGAATTGGGTAAAGTTTTGCCAAACCGCATTTCGTACCCGTCCGCCCAATCGAAAGTGTATAGAAAATGACCCACGGGCTATAAATAGCGATGCTTTAGTGTGATACTAGTTAAATGGTGCGAGGTATTTATCTCGGACGAGGCTGTATCGATTTCTATCAAGTTATCTCAATGCAGGATTTAAGTATTACGTACGTGAATGCCCATAGTATAGTCTCACGTCTACGAAGATTGTGTACCCAATCCCAAATATGTGTAATTTTTATTTAATGTTCTCTAAAAATTATTTTCAAGATTTTCGTTGGATCAGCAAAGATTCCCTACGAATTTTTAACCGTGTTATTGAAAAGGACTTAACTGATGTAAATATGCTTATACTACTTTGTACCTTAGAATAATAAATAAACAAAGAATATAATTATTACTTTCCTTATATATTATATAAATAACATATAAATATTTATAATATGTGGATACAAATCTGTTCTCAAAGGGCGCTATATTTACTACTGTCTCGGGACGCCAAACTTTTAAATCCGCCTCTGATGATACTACTCGGACTTTCTGCGAAATGTTTTTTGCTAAAGATTCGCCAAAAAAGGTCCGACATTTTCGCAGTTGGTGTACTCATTTTGCATGGTATCGCGTGACCGCATATTGCCGAACCAGTACGAAGAGTTTTGAAGAATTATGGGTGGGAGATCCTTCCCCATCTACCCTGCAGTCCTGAAATGAGCCCACCAGACTTTGATTTGCTTCCAGAATTCAAGAAACCACTCCGAGGGAACCCTTTTCAAACTTCTGATGGAGTGAACCGAGTTATCAGGCCGATCAACAATGATAGCGTTCTGTTGGGAATATAAGATTTACCGAAACGCTGCGACGCTGTTATTCAGAAGAATGGAGATTACATTGAAAGTCTGTTAAGTCGTTTTGTGAAATAAAAAATATTGAACCAATTTTCTTTACGGTAAGCAGAATTTTTGAAATGACCTACGAAGTCTATAGTATCCTGAGCGAATGGGTATGTATACGAGTTCATTTTGTTTATCGTAGTAATTTAAATGAGATACTCGTTAGTCCTTTAGAGACTATGGTATTAGGTTTTAAGTCTTTCGTATGAAAATATGTATAGAGTCACTCCTATAATAAATAGAATTTTTTACAAAATATCTTTAATTATTTTGTATTGTTATTTTTTATTCTATTCATACTACATTAATTATGGAAATTACGGCCTCATTCGAGATCTCTGGTTTGTTGAGAACCTTTATCTTCTGAATTAAAATGTTTGAGTAAACATTGAGGTCTATATAGTTGGCACCCCAACTTTGTTATAAAATGAAATAAACTATTCCATAATTTTGTGCTAATTTCGTCCGCTAATGAATAATTTTGTGCTCATTCGGAAAATAGAAAAAAATCGAAAACCGAAGTGGGGGTGCTGGCGGAACGTACACCTAGCACCCCCACCTACTAAATCTTAAAACTACGGAAAAAACTCCTACGCTATAATTGTGTGCTAATTATGTGCTCTTTGTGTGCGCTAAAAAACAATTCTGTACCCTTTCGAAAAACACACGCGCACAAATTGATGACACGAGTAGGGGTGCTAGGGGAACGTTCACTTAGCATTCCCACCTACAGTAAAATTAGACATGACGATAACAACTACACTATAATTTTGTGCTCATTGTGTGCGCTAAAAATAATTCCGTGCTCGTTTTGAAAACACAAACAAATCGGCAGTCAGCATTATGAAAACTGGAGAGATGATGAACAATGATGACCGAGAACCTCCATTATTACATAAAACCCATGCACACCGACGAGCAAAAATGGAGTATGAGTAAAGTCAAGTCATCCACAGAGATCCGGTATCAACTCTCAATACTTTGATGAGCACACAGTTGAAAACTTCCATTCACAACCTCTGTCTACGACCATTTGTAGTTCACTATTGGTCACACAGTCAATTGAGTGTGTTCGACCAATATTTGAAAGAAAAAAACAACAACCAAACAATGAAGGACAAATTTTCATTAATGCAACTGGGGGTGTCGTGAAGCCTATAAATCGACCAAATGGATATGTATCAGGTCCAATATTTTTACACAGTATGGTCATAAATACGACTGGTAAAGAATGTAACAAGTATCCTGTAGTTCAAATGCTTTCTGAGCGACATACATCTGTTGTCAAATTTTGTCGGTTGGCTGAATTCACAAGATTAGGTGCATTGAATATTTCTCCAAATGAAGTTGTACGTGATTCATCTAGAGCCCTTTTATTAGGTAAGAATACTGTATCAGCATATTATGAATCATTGAAATAGAAAATATTTTATCTCGCACGATAAATGGATATTAATTTATCTCCCATAGTTCATACGGGATTTTTATTCGTAAAACAACTTCAACTTTGGAAAATTCACGAGTGCGCAGGGCATTTATTGTTAACTGTCGATGAAAAAAATGTACTGAATGAACTATAATCTACTTCTAAAGATTTCGCACTTTTGGTAAAATATACGTATCATTCAATGTGAAATGAACCAAAATTACACCTTCATGTCTCAAAATTAGATTTTTTTGAATATTTGTAATATATTGGTTTATATGAAAAATACATTACACATTTTTCTAACCGTCTCTTTTTAATTATCAATCTTCATGATATTAATTTTTAATTATCAACATTCAATTTTCAACGCGATTTGAAATCTGTTAATGTCCCTATCTTCATTACCATTTGACGTCGAAAGTTGAGATTTCTGACATAGCCTTAAGATTTGTTTAAGCATTATTAGTTTCAAAGTAGTCAAATCTCGGTAAATTGACTACTTTGAAACTGTTTCTAGATGCTCGTGTCCGGTTTAAATTAATATCACCACCCCGTGGTGGGGACGGTAACGGTACTTTGGCCGGTCAAGAGACGCTGCCTAACAGCATAAACTAGAAGAGATGAGGGAATAAAACAAAATGGGCCAATTATTGACTGCCCATTATTATTAACGGTTAAAAAAATAACGAGTAATATGTCTCATTCTGAGACATGAAGGTCCAATATTGTTTGATTTCAAATGGAATGATCGATACCTTACTTTGTTAAATTTATCAAGAACATTTTCCATTCATTCTTCATTTGCAATCCTACTCGTTAAATCATAATATAGATGGAAGAAAGTTATTTTGCATACAATTTGTACATTTTAAAAATCTTTTTCATTGTAAGTGCTCTTTGGAACTACACAAATTGCAAAACCCCAGAAGAATATTCGGATAAGTATTTGAGTGGCACTTTACCACAATGCTATGTCAGGATCGATGTGGCCCACACAATAAAAATCTACGCTAATTTTTTGAAAGGTCAACATCAAAGCATCAGGAATTTGTATCTGGAGGCCATTGGAAAACTCATAACTGCACGGAGCTTTAATGAAGCCAAAATAATTTTATCCCTTATTCTTACGGTTTGTCGCAGTACTTTCCAGGGAAAGAACTCCTCTAATGATGTGACAAGATGTTCCTTAGCAAAACAAATGTTAAAGGACATTCTGCTCAAAAGACAAAACTTATATTGTACCGGAAATGAAATTGTTGATACAACTTTGGAAGACGATTTTGTTTACAATTTTAATGGTATAGTATAAAAATTGTCAGTACATAATAACTAAAGGAAAATTGAGTGTAGTAGACAATTTATAATTTAGTATTTATAAACAGTGAAAAAGATGAATATTTTGGAAACGTTCCTTGTTCCTCAATTCTTACATCTACTTTGAGTCATTTTGCTCTCAATTAAGTAAACTAGAATATTTATTCGCGGAACTTGACTTTCCCCTAACATAAAAGGAAAAAAAATGTATCGTAAAAGTAACGTAAAAAGATGTGATTCACAAATCCTTGTAATGTATTGCTCAAATGAAACTTACATAACTGAAGATGAATTTCTCCAAAAATGTGGCCGATGGGGGATCAACAAAAAACATGGTAAAAACTGATTAACGTCTTTGTCACTACACTTTTGTCTCAGTTTCTCCTAACTATACTATTGTTCTAAGAAGCGCAACGGCTTAGCTTGGTGAACTGTTTATAAGGCGAATGATATATAGTGAAAAATACCGAATCAAGTTTCTTTTGTTTTCATGACATAGAAGGAAGCGTTTTTTTAATTTCCCTGAGTCATAATTGCGAAAAGAGTCTTGAGTAAAAAAATGTTTGAAGTAACGTTAACTCAGTATTTATGTATTTTCTTTGCAAATTTAATTACAATTTAATTAAACATTGGAAATAGTAGAAAATATTTACGTCATCCACGGTTTGTTGATACTTTTCAAAAAAAGATATATCCTATAGCTTAATGTACTTTCACTAAATAAACCTCATTTTCCCATCAGATATCTGGCAAGGTTGATTAAATTTTTTAAACCATTCAGTTTTAATAAAACGATGTTTTCCTTGGACTTTTACTGTAAATACTTACTGTTTCATCAATGTTTTGCATATGAAATTTTAACTGAAGAAACCGTCGAAATATTGATAGGTTCAGCCTGTTTTCAATGGACCAAAGCGATTGACAATGAGGTGAAATCTCAACTAGATGAGTTCGGTGAAGATGTCAATGCACATGCTAACAATAGTTTAGCAGACAAACTTGTCATCCATTGCAAATTGCTACCAATGTGGACGTGTGTTGTTCGTGACCGATTTGGCTTCGGTAGAGTTCCTGCTTTAAGCGCTCCTGTAGAATCTGATTTTAATTATTTGAAAAACCGATCGTTTGAAGGCAGATTACCTTTAAGGGTTGAAGGCAGATTACCTTTAAGAGAAACAAATTGTGACCAAGCGATCTCTGTAAAACATAAATTCAAGATTCGACCAGAAAATATCAATATGCATAAAAAGCTAAAAAATTCCATTACTTTTAAATGGAAACATTTTGGGGCTAAAATCAATTGATATAGAAAGAAAACGTATGATTCTAAATACCTGCGCCTTTGATAGCATACTTCAGCTGTTATTGTTAGCTGAAATGGAAACTTCCTTCTCTACTGCTTTGCTGGACACTTTTGTCTCTGATAAATAGTGTTGCAAAGAAAGGTGTCACAGTTCATGCGTACGGTATCCGTGCGAAATTGCTGTATCGCCTAAGATCCACCGTGTGCACTGAGCAACCAGTCAACTACATGGACATTGTATGTACTGTACCAGCAATGTTGGGGATGTTACAGCTGAAATTTTTCAAGATATGCCTTGCATGAAAACATTTTCTGAATGTCCAACTGGATGCTATTTGGTTGAAAGTAACATGGTGCACATTGAAATTCCTTATTCACTTTTATGTGGAAACAAAAATGAATTAGGCTTCAATCTTGTCCAGATAATGGGAGAATCACTAAAAACAAGACCCGTGTCAAAAATGCGGGAAAACTATTTCCGCAAAAAACATTTTGACAGGAAACGTTATTTTAAAAGAATCGGTGAAGTATTAAGTGTTCACGTGCAAATATAATTTTATAAAGGTCTTTTGTTCTAGGTGCCTTCATTTACATTAGTGTAAATATCGACCTACATACATAACAAAATAAAATTAGAAGAAATTGATAAATTGATGTGCACCTAAAACTACCGGAGATATCTAACAAATCCTTCCATCTTATTGGTATAGTGGATTTCCAAAATCCCAGAACACCGCGACACTTGACTGAAGCAACCATCGGTCATTATAGGGCAATAGGTCGAAGACGGTACAACTCTTGGCTATTAATGGATGACTGTTCTCTGAACTGCAAGACAGTTAGAAAAGACACTAAGGTGTTTCCCCTGTATATTATATATATAGAAGTTTGTAAATATTTCATCATTTGGTCGCACATCTTAACAGTATTTAAAAAACGAAAAGTACATAGTAATAAGTACAAATTACCTGAATATTATTTAATTTTATTGCAACCCTTCACACTGTTCTTTTGAGTCAACAAAATCTGAAGTAAAGGCAATTAAAATCACAACATAGAGCAGACAATTTCCTACTTCGACAGAAAATGTAGATCAAATGAGAGTAATAGAACATAAAGAAATAAAAGAGAGGCAAAATGTGCTTATAATGGGTCCAAATTGTATAGCCAAAAAGTTCATTTATTTTTGGTGAAGCTAAAATTAAAAAAAATTAATGCGTGGAGGTGTTAAATACACATCAAAAGAACGCGTCTAAGTTGTATATTCCATGTATTCCAATAATAAAATATGTATCCACGTGTATGCATTGCTTCGTACACTGCAGACCAAATACTAAGCGGTCAATAAGCGTATAAATCACCTACATTAAGCTACAAAGCAATTGTAAAAGAATGGAAACTTAATTTTATTAACACACTGAGAGAAAGGGAAAACTGCGCGTCCACCAATAATTAATACGGGTTTATAATTTTGTGTTCGTAAAGTTTGTGCATATTTTGTCCACAAGAAAAACATTAGATGCATTTACTTTCCAATTATCCAGAATGTATCAGGAAAGTATTGTAATTGGTTGGGAAAAAAACTGAAATCTCTTCGGATCTTCACGTATTGGCTCCAGAAAGGTCTATGACGATGTCCGATGTTGTACATGTGTGTGTAAGTGTATGTTAAGAATTTTCTTCCCACGATATCACGAAAAAATTGAATCCTCGAAACCGAACTTGAGATTTGGCTTTGAATGCATTGAGAATAGAAGTTTGTCTTTCAAAACCTCGTACCGCCTTCATTTAAACACCGTGCTCCACTTTCGATTTTCATCAAACTCAAAAATTTGAAAATATTAATAAAAGTATTTTTATTGTTATGTTAATTCTGCGAACAGATCGCAAAACCATATTTCTGTACCTCGCACAGTAGAACCCCTCAACCAGCCTCGGATTAACCGGCCTATCCCGTGGAACAGTTATATTTCTTTCTTTCAGCGTATTATTGGTGGCAGGTAGTGTCTCAAATATCCTGTTGTGTCCAGCTTTCTAGGAAATATAGCTGTCAATTATAGAGACAATAGTATGGAAAAATAAAATATACCAACACCTATTTCCACACAAAAAATCATATTGCTTTACAAGTATCTCTAACATTTGAAGAATTCATTTTTGGTTTCACTATCAAAGGGAAGAAGATGGATTTATTACGTTATTTTGTTTGTATTCTGGGAGGATCTAATTCGTTTTATTTGTGAAAACAATTTAAAAGAAAAGAATCTGAGGTTTCTTTTGAATTTAGATTTTAGTAATTTCTGTACATACGTCGTTGTAACTTGCTCATTCATCAACTCAGAGAATAAGTAATAGAGCCATGAATTTCTTGGCGGGTTGTTGCTCTTGTATACCAGAATATAGATAAAAACTAACAACAAATATTTCGAAATTTCTAAAAGACATGCATTGTTATGGAATTTGTATTTTCAAGTGCCGGTTGACGAATATTTTCTTGGTTGGTTCATCTTAGCATCATTGTATAATGCAGAAAATGGTATTTGGAATATCCAAACCCAGAAAAAATTAGAATGATTATTGTCAGATTCACAATTTTTAAAATCTAGGAATAATAAGGGTTTCTAACTACAGAAAAATCAAAATATTTTAAAATATATTCTTATCGTATAATTAGCAATATACCGTTTATATTTGTAAGTATATTTGTGTTTTATACATTAACTCTTACTTCCGTGAAGGGAATATAAATATGGGGTTGCAGTGTCTAGTGAAATCATACGTATATTTCACAATATTAAGCCACACGGCGACGAAGGTTTGTAAGTGTTCCAGTATTCTTTGTCCAACCCTGCGGACTACCACCTATATCACCTCAGCATGACCCTCCGCACCGCCGGTAGATACGTTCAAATGGGTGTAAGTTAAACTGTGCCCGGGTACAAATGTGCCGACCCGAAATTTTAGTTTTTCGAAAAGAAAAAAAAAAGAAAAAAAAAGAGTTATTTTATAGCGCACACAATGAGCACGTAATTAGCACAAAATGATAGCGCAGGACTTTTTACCGTAAGTCTTATTTCTTCATAGGTGGGGGTGCTAGGTGAACGTTCCGCTATCACCCTCACTTTTCTAATGATTTTTTTTGTGTTTACAAAACGAGCACGGAATTATTCTTAGAGCACACAAAGAGCACATAATTGTAGTGTAGTTGTTATCGTCATGTCTAATTTTACTGTTGGTGGGAGTGCCAAGTGAACTTTCCCCTAGCAAAAGTTGCAAGGTCCCCACTTTTGTTTTCGTTTTTTTTCTGCTTTCCGAATTAGCACAAAATTATTCATTAGCGGACGAAATTAGCACACAATTAGAACAAAATTATAGAATAGTTTATTTCATTTTTTAACTAAGTGGGAGTGCCAACTAAACAGACCTGAAACGTTGGATGTGTTGCAACTGTTGATACGGTTGGGTCAGAGCCGGTTGGGAAGGGGACGGGATGGACGCTTTACTGTGGCTCGCCCCGGATGCTTGTGGTACTCGCGACGTCACGGTGCCAGCCAATTTTTTCTCTTTAAATGATGTCTTCTTAGTTTACTTGAGCGCACTACACGATTAGTGCAAGAAGAATTGAAGGAGAAAGAATTGATTTTTTAAAGCTGATGATGAGTGATAAAATAATTGATGCTTTTGTTGTTGTACTTGGTGATGGAGATGAGGCAGTTAGATATGGAATTTTCTTGAGGAACAACTAAGCCCTGAAAATGACCGTTCGCTATCGAAACGTCGGCTAGTTAATAAATACATTGCCTAAACTCAAGAATTTATTTGTACATAAAAATGAGCCAGTTGTCGAACTGGGCGCTCATTTCCAAAGTACTCCCCTAAGCTTCGCCTTCATTCGCTCCAGTTTGCTGTCATTATCATCTCGTACCACAGTTTCCTGCAAAGCCGTTCAGTGGTTCGTGTAATGGAAGCATACCTGTCGTAGGATGGCATAGAAGACGTCGAGGTGGGAGCCGAGGTCGACTCCGTGGGGACCTTGCAATGTCTGTGCCTCGTCACTCTCCCGTTGCTCGTCGAAAACGTCCAGCTGCACGCTCAGGTCCGGCACTGCGCCCGCGCTGCACCTGCACACAAGCATTTGCTCCTGAGCCACTCTCCAAATTTAAAAAAAGGACAAAACAGAGTAAGGTGTTAAGCAAAAAACAAAACAAAAATTATACAGACATTGGTATCTTACATGTTTGCCACATGAGTGTAATATATTAAGTAACTATTACATCTAAAAAAATAAAACAGAATAATAAAATAAATTTTATTTTAATAAAAGCAGCTGCCACATACATATGACCACGCGGGCGGCAATAAACGTTATGCAATTATCAAGTCTAGAAAGTGTAAACCATCTTAAAATTTTGCTTAACTTATTGTGATAGTTTGTGTTGCTCGATCTCGGGTTCCCTCGTTCCTTATTTTCTCTTGAAATCCCTTCATACACATTCGGTACGCAGTTCTTCTATTGCTCGTGGCATAAACAATAACAATTTCAGTTACAAAAGTGTCTGACAAACAGTCACTTCTTGAGGACGTCCAACCCGGCCCTCAAAACAGTAACTCTTTCTCGATTTCCTCTCACGTGTTTTTGGCGTGGCAACGAAGACTCACGGGATCACAGAAGCCACATTAAGATCAGAATCACGGAAGCCACAATTAATCGAATTTAAATGATCTATACGTGTCATAATTATAAACTTAAAAGTCTAGAAATTAATAGTAATAGAAATAAGAGAATATTTAGTAATTAGAAAACAAAAACAGTAAAGGAAAAAAAGCAAAATTACAAAAAAATTGCTTGATATAACAAGCAAAATAATAAAAGTTCCTGGATTGAACGGGCATCTTGCAACATGTAATTATTTTATATAAATTAAAAATTAAAAGCGAGAATTCTTTTTGATCGCATGTGTTGTATGTTACTTACAAGTAGGGACTGTATGAGTGCGAATCAAATTAATATCACGGAACAACGAGTATTTTACGTTCAATTTAAGATTTATTTACTTATGAATTTTATGTCAATTGGCAATTATGACTACATCCTACGTGAAATTCACAGAAAGAGTATTGTTATTGTTAAACATACCGGTAAAAATATATAGTTTGAAATATATTCCCCATGAAGTCAAGACGAGACCATGAACTGCTCCACGATGCAATGTGTAATTATGTATTCTCAAACTCATTAATTCTTATATAATACAGTGGAGTATTTGCTCTGAGATAAGCAGTTTTTCTCTATAAAATATCTTGATAACACAACCTGGACGCAAACACTGTTATATTGTAATAAACACAGAACATTACCTAAATGCCAGAACTTATAACTGATATTTTGAAAGAATATGGTTCAAGAACAGTTCCATGGTAAGAACTGTCTTCGAAGCGTGCCTTGCTGGAACCACCATTACACGGGTACCAGTTATTTAATAACAGAGGTGGTGTTGCGACTGGCAACAGACGTAAACATATAAAGATTCATATGATCGTGCTGCATTTCAGCTCTGGTCGTTGTCATTTGCGATAGTTTAGAAAGTAAGTTCGAGAAGTTTACCTTCAGTCTGTCTCGTAGAACACGAAGATTTTAATCAAGATATAAATAATTTTGGAAATATGAGTATTCCAAAATTATATTTGGTAAATGTGAATTGTCTTTAGGCTACTCGAGAATATGTATTGAAGATTTTTTGAAACCCTGCCTCAGAGAGTCAGTTGCGTTGGGAGTTGCCAGGGCCAGTTGTGAATAACTAAATATCCCTTCACAAAATTCAAATAAATTTCATTTTCATAAGGATATTTATTAACTCTTATTTATTTCATTGTAGCTTAAATGTTTTCATTTTAATGTACTTAAAATTCCTCTAAGAAAAAAACATTTTAAAGTTGAAAGTGAACACCAAATTTTAATTTTGATCCAAGAAAACACAATTTTATTTTTACATCAGAAACTTGAGACAATGTTTGACGATATTTTCACAGGACCTCTCACCAAGTTCAAAGTAATTAATCGTAACTTAAAGTATAATTAATAAACAATTCTACAATGGTTTTTCACCACACATAATGGTCACAAAATAAATTTATACTTGTTTTTAAAACTGCTCACATTATTATCGCCGAGTCCAGAGTTTTGTACAAACTATTATTAATGAATTATCACAGTGCTCTGTTACACTGAATATGCATAATGATAGACCCTTTTTAAACAACAATAAAACGCGCAACTTAAATCGCTGTTAACATTTTATTTTACCATCATACGGAACATTGTTTGTCATTACCATTTACCAGTGACGGACCTAGACCGTAATCAAGGGGGGCTAACAGGGGAGCATTTTTGTTTTGAAATTATAGTTTTACAACACAAATTTTATAAATAATACCTTTAAATAAAATGCATCAAATAAATAATAAACAATCTGGTATTATTAACAACAATAACTATCATTTCTTTATAACTTATGATGTATTATTAATTTTGTGGAGAAATGTGTCCTTCCTACAATGCACATTCTCCACATTCTACTCCTTTCCCCTGTAAAATGCTCTTGCCCCATCAGCCTGCTCGCACGCACAATAGTTGCTGATGACACAGGAACACAGCTTCCTACAAATATAAGCTCACTACAGCATCGCAAGATATATGCCATTATTATTCAACGTAAATCAAAATTAACTTTGTCACGAATATTAAATGTTTACACATCAACGGCATGGCCCCATCTGTATACAAGAAGTCCAAGGCACAACATTCCAAGGCCAACACAGTCCAACGCCCGGACAAAGAATGGAATTCTTTGGAAACATGAATGACTTCTATGCAAGTGCATGAGTACTTACTTGCTATGTCGATCCGAACAAATTACATCTAATATGAACGACCTTCTTTTATCTTCATTTTTAAAGAGGCATCCTTAGATACGAATAATATTCACTTCCGAGTTCTCAGCTCACGCTAGCAGACGTGTTACGTGCAATCTCAAATACGACAGTTCAAACCTTGATGAATTGTACTCAATT
>NNCF01127605.1:652808-846967 GCA_002313205.1 Laupala kohalensis | reverse complement strand
CCCCCCCCCCCCCCCCCATAGATCCGTCACTGCATACGAGTGCATAAGCACAAAAAAGGGAGATGTCCTTGAGGAAGCTCGCGGATGAGTTAAACATCATCCATACCGGTCGTTGTTGTAACCCTCATTTATGACAGTGACACAGCGAAATACCTATCGTAAAAAGAAACCGCTAGTTATTTTCCTGTTCACATCGTTCCTATCACTTACGTTCTTAATGACTATATCGGGGACTAGGAGCTAAAATACACATCTGAGACACACTTTTTAACAACCTTGTTACTCGTTAAAAATAACATAATACTCCATTTCAAAATGAAACAGCAATATTTAATCAAATAAAAGATTCAGTGCTCCATAGTTTGTTTACGAGTCTTAATGGTTTAATGAATTACATTTCTAACTATTCGGATCGGTTAAAATGTGCCAACTACTATATTTGTAAGTACGTGTTTGAATATATTATGAAATAAACGGATTAATAATACCAGCATCATTAAATTGAACATTACAATGGTCTTGAACGTTTAGGAACTTATAAAGAAGTAACATATTTATTAAACAATGTGTGGCGTTTTCTAACGGTTATGTTTAATCACACACATTATTTTTCCAAAACCTGCATCTCCTACTATAGGGAGAACGTTGTAAGTTGGTGTCTCTTTGATTTTTAGGGAGATTTTTCTTCGAACTAGAATAATTGTTGGTTTTTATTTCATAAAGTTTTATTAATTTCGGGAAAAAATTATTTATTGAAGGACATTTCTAGATTTCAAATAATATATTAGTAAAAAATGGCACTCGAAATAGAGTACTGGGCCCTGTTAGTTGTGTGAATTCTGCGAACAATCAAAGGAATACGAACATTCTCACGTAGTGTACATACATAAATTTACTATAATATGATATGAACAAAGATGGAACTGCTTGTTACTGGACAAAGGACAGTAACGATAATAGAGAAAAATAAAATAAAAGACTGAATATAAAAGATATAAACATAAAAGGGAAGGAGAATAGAAAATAACAAATGAACAAAATAAGTAAATAAAGAACACAAGACTGAGATAGAACGACAGAGGGATAAAACCCGTGTAGAGGCCGGATGGCTGAGAAACTAGGTAAAAAAAAGAAACAAAAAGAAAGAAAGAAAGAAGGAAAGAAAGAAAGAAAGAAAGAAAATATTATATGAAAGAACATACTACAATAATGTAATAAATAATATGTCAATACTGTATCGTTCAAAATGTATGAGCCATTTATAAACAATAATGAAATATATTTGATAGATAACTAACTAATGATGGGAGAAAATGATGATTCATTATTTAATAAAGAGTCTAAGTGCTGGGCTTTGTAAGGGTGGGAGAGACACAGTTCGGTGTCTCGAACTAAAGAAAATTTCATGTCGGGGAAAACTCCGACGCTGTGATAGTAGAAGTTAATGGACGCAATTTCCATAGGTCGGGTGCGCTCTCTAGTCCGCCAGCGTGTCAATTCTAGTTTGAAAACTTTTGCTAATTAATTAAGGAAAACCTAGGAGAGAGAAATGAGTTTTCCGTGAAAATATTGAAACCAATGAAAAAGGTTTTCCGACGAACTGATCGATTTCAACTATCTATTATGAGGAATGTGAAGTGTTTTTGAATTACACACAAAATGAGAATCGTGAGTAGAGAGGGAGAATATATTTTCGCAAACTCCTTCCACTACAACATTATTGTATTTCTGTCGTGTGATCTCGATGGGGAGAGAATATTTACTTACACATCGGTAAATGAAACAGATGCAGGTCATACTACCTGATTCAGAAGCGAAAGTATATAAACTATTCATAGATTTTCAGCTTAAGCATAAGTGATATTGAAGAATCACGAAATCCACCAAAATATAACCTATTTTGTTCGGATGCACTCTAATTTTTAATGTCTTGGGAAGTAAATTAAGATGATGTGCCTTGGAAATATGAACGAGTATAGAATTCACCAATAAAAATATCCACTTAAAATTGTGTTTTTCACCATGGTGTAGACTACAGAGTTCTTTAAGTTCTCATGAATGCTTGGAAAGGTGGACAATAACAGCATATGAAAAAAAGTCAGTACTAACTTTACAGACAAAAATCCATTCGCAAAGTTTACACGAATAATTTAATGAACTACACTCGTAACCGGAGATATAGGACAAACTCACGGTTGCCTATTGAATAAGAAAGATTTATCTATTTGTGATCAGTGTAATGTGTTTTTATAAATAAACTATATGATATACTCCGTAACTGTTCGAAGCTCAGGAGCGAATGTATTAAGTTTACAATTATGAAGATTTTGAACATTAAAGAAAAATATTAAAAACTGTTGTTTTTATGGAAATTTATTGAACAAAATTTACTGCAATTGTTTTCATCTCATCACTATTTGTAATTCTATTGTTAACTTTTTAAGATGCAATTGTCTTTATTTGCTAATATAAATTGTAGGGAATGTAATTGCTATTAATTATTTGAGATATACTTTAAATAAATAATAAAATAATAAAACCTATATGTACAAATTAAGTCAAGTTGAAATCTTTCCATTTCCTCCTTCTTGTTTTGTATATACAACCGTCAGCTCCAGATGATCAATCACCTGTCGCAGTTTTCTTGTTCCGCCTCTGGCTAAGGAACTACTGCACTGCAGCTCGCGTGCCAATGAGGGAGGGTCCTGTCTGCAATCTCGTTCGCTTATCCACGTCACTCAATGAGCAATCGACTTCAGAGCAGCAGACCGGTCTCTGCAGCGCAGCGCTGCGCAACGCCTCAACCCGAATGACGGAATCACCACTCCCATTTAGCATGCCTCTGTCCACTTACACCAAAGTATGCACAGCGCTGTAGCATGTCACGATGTCAAACGATTAACATGACTCGTGAGGAACCCAATATTCACAATCAATGTCGGCAATTATTAGCATCAAAGAATGCTGTTTCTTTAATCTCAATATGTTTGCGAAATTGAGCGAACATAACTTCTTGTAGTGCTGATACTTTTCAGTTTTAATAATGATAATTCAATTAGTTATAGCTTACATTTTCACGGGGATTGATGTTTTCGTATGATAGCATTATGATGTCACTATTTAACGCAATGATAAAATAAACCAGTTTCTTTTCAGAAAACATGCACAATAAGTAATAATAGGCTACTCATGTGCAGAGGTTTTACATTATTAATAGTTAACTAAAGCATTAACTTTAAACCTAGTAAAAATAGGATAAATCTGGAGGAACTGGAATCTCGGATACTTTGTAACGCCGAACAAAAATAATGAATTCGAACGCATCTTTTCCATTTTAGTTTATTGTTCTCTAAGTGGTCATACGCAGATCGTAACTGCTTTTTGACAAATTTATCTTTAGTGAACATTTGGAATCTTGAAAATATTAAAATGCGCTATATGTTACAGCGCTTCCCAGCTCCACTGATCGAAAAACGTAAACCACAGTTTGCGTTGTATGCGCCCGAGTATTGTTGAGCAAAATTACGTGTGGGTTCTGCAGAAAGTGTCGCCGCTGGGAAGTGCTATATTAAAGTTCCAACCTTCATGTATCAAAAACGCATGGAAACACGATAATACGTTTGACATTTACAGGGAGCAGATATTTAGACAAAGAATTCACGTCTTTTAGTCAAGGAATTTGTAAGATGTATATTATTCATTATCGTTTCTGGCAAGTTCCCAGTAAATAATGAAAAAAGAACCATATCACATCAATACCAGAATGTATATAGATTCCATAAGATTGACATTAGATTAATCCGTATCACAGGATCATCAATGTTCTTCTCCATCATCAAGAATTTAATATTTCAAAATTAAGTTATCTTTCATTTTCGTATTTTACAATCCAATGATAAGTGTAAGATAATAAGTATTATCATAAGATCATTAATAAAATATACCGTTTCCAAGTTTTAGGAAGGAACCCCGATGAAAGGATAGTCTAAATTCTCATCTCTCTTTTGAAGCCGAAAAAGCGAAGCACCATGAGTGATGGCGTTTATCAAGACAAGCAAAGGCACGTGCGCCGCATATGGCTATGAAACGTACGTGTCTGTCTGCCGAAGGGAGTCTATAAAGCGGCCTCAGTTATATTTAGCTTTCATTGGATAGCTGGAGGGTCAATAAACTAATGAGAGTTAGGGGTTGGAGTAATGTGAGGGAAGCAATAGCAATAAGCTGGAGGAGGACGGAAACAAGGTCCCCTCGACGTCGTAAAATGTTCCCCGGTTTCTGTATCCTCAAACCCCTTCATGTCTTTCTGTCAGCGGCGGTTCCTCGTAAGCGTTTGAAAACTTCCTTCTACATAGTCAAACCATGGATTGGATGGTTATGCCTTTTAAGGGATATAAATAATAGTGGATGTTTCGAAGAGAAAATAAACGAGGCGCGACAGGGGATTATTTGTAAATATAGTCTGTTAATGTATATGGGTTACTCTCACTAACACAGTTTTCGTACTCACTCCTACAAACCGTAAATTTGAAAATAAAAAATAAGGAGACAGGAATTCAATTATTTCCCTATGGATACAACATATTGTATTAATACATTCCAGTAACAGTAGTTACTCCTAATGAAATTAATTTTTAGTCTAAACAAGTTAAAAACTACGTATGATCGCCAGCATGAATAACATTTTTACTGGATATTTTAGAAAGGATATTTGAACAACAACAAAATTACTTCTCCCAACCTTAAGATTTAAGAAAGGAATGCCGAATGAATTATTCGTAGTATTTCTGTTTCATAACACTGGACAAGATCGAGAGGGTCATTGCGCAAGATTCAGTCTTATAGTTATGAAATAAACCCTTGCAAACTATAGAGAAATTCGATTCACCCAGCAGAGTTGGGATCATGAAGTAAAATAGTTATCTCAGGAATTTACATAATTACTATAGAATGAACTTTTCTTAAAACTAGAAACCGATGTCTTTACTCTGACCTTTCTAATTTATAACACGAACCAATTAGTAATTCCTAATTCGAATTGAAACGACAAATGCTCTTAATGAGTAGGTGAATGAGAAAGCATTATAGTACACAAAATAGAATGGAATATTCCTAGCATTGAATATGAAGTAAGCATTAATATTTGCTCCGAATAGTATTCCTCTGAATTACTTATCGTTAATCACGAAGACACTAACCATTAATTAACAAGACATTCGAAAAATAGATACGTCTCGTTCCAAATGTAGTATAGCGCTAAAGAATTCTAAGAACGCCGCGAGGAATTTCCATCGTCGTGCACTACGTGATAAATTATCAAATAACATCACTGGCGATCTTCCATCGTAATTAGCACTAAGAAAATAAACAACAGCGGTTTATAAACTCCGGTTTAAAATTCTGATGACAGTATCATTAGTCAGTATCATGTTCATATTTACTCACATCCACAAACGTACGGACTACACTCTGATGAACACAAGATATCTTTCATAATTCCCATCTCGTGCCACAAGAGACTTTGTGTTGAAGGGATCATAATGTATTGACCATAGGAGATTTCAACGTCTGGATGGGGGAGCATCTGATCACGGTTTTAGCAAAGAAACATCACATTTCTCCCATCAGTTTTGCTATAAACATGCTATATATTTTAACTTCATTTTTATATACTTCATTTTTTTCTAAAAATATAACTGGTTACAACAATTTGTTCTGCTCAGAAAAGACAACTTGATAATACAGAAAGTAAACTCATTTTAATATTTACAAAGATCCACCTCACCACAAAACAAGATTTTTATGAAATCTAGTAATTATAAACTGTGTAATATGCATAAAAAATTCCAATATTTTTTTCGGATAACATATATTCTTATTTTATGACTTACACAAAAATAGAACTCAAACTAATTGTTAATATTCTTAGTCCCTTTTGAAAGTAGATAATATAGAGAATTTTAAGATTAAGTTCATAGATTTATGAGGAACAAAAAAGTTGCACCAACTTATGCCGTCAACAAAAACGTTTTTTTAAAAATATATATAATTTGAAATTATATTTAAATATATAATTTTCAAGTAATCGCCTAGCTAAATTTCACATGAATCAAAAAGAATTTTACTAGCAACAAAGGTTATGTTGTAAATAATATTTTCATTTCAACTTATTCTCGTAGCTTATATTTTTGTCTTTGTCTCTGACTTTACATAATTCTACATTCCCTCCTTCCAAGAACAATTGAAACATTTCTTCTTCTAATTAGAGGTTGAAGCAACAACGTCGTCCTTCGTATGAATAAAAAGTCTGAACACCTGCTCAAACTGCCTAATTTAAGTGGAACAGTCTTGACCGTTGTATAGTACCATAATTTTGAGTATATATTCAGTGTTCTGAGCAGGATTATAACTTGCATCCCTAGAATTACCGGGTCTATTGCTTTAACTAAGATATCAAATCACAAAAGTGTCCTTCAATGGTATCAGCAATACACATTTTCAATTGTTTATGGATACATGTACTTTACTCATGTAATATAGGAAAAGTAATTTTATAAATGTTTTTCATCATGGTGAATGGAAACATTCTTTCCACCATGGGTTTTGTATGTGTATAAAACATGGAATTTCATTCGTAAGTGAACACGCATGGACAGTGAATCCCTGCATATCGCTGCATGATATTAAGGTACTCACCACCACCTGAGATAGATATCACCCACACATCCTCGCGCACCCACCCCGCCGCGCCTTCGCGTGTCCGTCGCCGATTGTCTATCCCGCACACTGCACGCACTGCAAACACGTCTTCTCGAAGCACCCATCGAGACTGCAGCTTCATTCGCCTCCTCCACGTCGCCACCGCCGCCGCGGGCGCGCAGGTTAAATCCGTCTCCCTTGGCGGTCGGGCGGCCGGTCGCACTGTGGGACTTCCACAGACAACGGACGCGTGCCTCTGCAAGCCGCGGTTCTCTCTCTTCATCCTCCATCGAAATGTGGACCCACAATGCAACAAATACTCGGAAGACGGTTCTCATTTTACAGATCACTATCTTATAAAGAGTCTGGTTAAGTGGGACACTGACTAATTCGGACTCAGAAAGTTGCGATATCATTTCGGAATAGATTTATTCATAAAGTAAATAATAGAGGAATGCTCTCCGTCCGCAACCTTTCCTTGTCTAAGTTCTTACACGAGTTAATGCACAATAAGTTATATGTATTATGTAAAAAATACATTCCATTTTCGAAACTAATTTCTTTCGTCAGTGATTCACAGTTCATGCCTGCTCGGCCTTCCTTATAGTTTCCACAAGACTGTCTGCCACATATAAGCACAAATCTGCGAAATCATGGAATTCACGTTGGCCATCCAAGATCAGGTCATCAGTACAAGAAATTATGTGAAACACATAATAAAAGACGGATCAGTGGAGGGTGACCGCTGCCGCTGATGCTTAGTGAAGCCGGAGACCATCTAGTATGGAGTAATTGGATGCGAGGCACTGGCTGGAACGGATTATTTGCAACGCCACGATCAAGTTCCCACGAGAAGTTTGTCATGACACGAGAAACGAAAACTCTGATTTACAAGTGCAATCCTAGTCCTGTACTGGAAAATGGAGATATCTGCCTGTAATTTAGTTTTTCATGAACAAAAAAAGTTTGGTTTCATAAGAGATGCAGCCAAGCCCAACAATGGAATGCTGGTAAAAGTAGCGGAGAAAGTAAGAAAATGCAGTAAACAAAAAGAAGAATTTGACGAGATGTGGAGGGCTGAAAAAATTCACAAAATTCCAGTTGTTATCTCAGCATCTGGCTTTATCCCAATAGAACTCTTCCAGAGCTTAGAAAATTAGTACCTTCCCCGAAATTTTTCTACCAATGAGAACATGTAGAATTGCCCGGAAATTTTTGTGAGAGAATTTCCATTAAAGAGGAGTGTGATTGGCTCCCTAGATTCAACCTAGAGCGAAGAATACACAATTAATTAAAAAAATAACTGAAAATCATTGACTTTATTAAATGAGGAGATTCACGATGTTAATGGGGAAGTTCTGGTCAGATTTTCCATATCGATAATGAGTAAATAAATAAATACATACATTCGTGACACATGAATAGCAATGATTAAAGGACTACACTCTCTCTACTCTGGCGTAACAATTTACTTAAATATATCATTTTGTGTTTGGGAATTGACAGTGTGGAAAAATTTCGAAGAAATTTAGAAAATTAATATTTAATTTTTTCTACCAGATGTCAGGTTTCGAATGTTGATGAGTGCACACGGCTTTATGAGGTAATAGATGTAGCTTCTTTGCTTGATTTCATTGAATCACCATGATAATCGTAGTGATAAGATACAAGATACAATTTCTTTCTTCAAACACGTGCTTTGTTTACCACGGAGAGCCTTTCTCTTTCATTCAGAGACACTACTTGACGTCAGATCCTGATGGGGGAGACAAGGGAGGTGTTTATCGGTTTCACAATTAATGGTATGGAATGAAAGACTCAATTTTATTTTCTCATCTATGAAACCTACTTATTTCGCAACTTTTTGTCTTTAAGTCCAGGTACTCTTTCAGCACTTGGCATCATTGTTCTAAATATACTGTAATAAACGCGATGTTTCCTTAGCCAGTAATGTTCTTCAAACCAAGCACGAAAGAATAATGAATCATAATGGTAGTGCAGAAAATGATTGCGAATAATTTACTTTGCCAGATAAGTCTGAGATAGATGAAAAGTGTACTATATAAAGAATTTTCATAACAATTTCAGACCAAGAAAATGTAAATATTGTGAACTGTTCAAATAGTGTATTCCAGTAAGCCACTAATAAGTGCACGATATACAACAGTATGGATAATGTAAGATGCGAGCGTACACAGTGGCACTTAAATTATTGAANAGACAGATATATAGAGAGAGAGAGAGAGAGAGAGAGAGAAAGAGAGTCGCAAAGAAATCACAATGACGTGTCCCAGCATTGGTTGGACTAGGATTACGAAGTTTTGGAACCGAGCATTTATAACCCTTTTGAACGTTTTGTGAAACACGCAGAAAATGAACAGGAATTAGTTAAATGTGAAGGAAGTTAGTGATTTTGTTTAACATTAAAGATTAATAAAAAGTATTTTTTACATTTCATTGTTCAAGAAGAAAATAAAAACTCTAAAAATTCATTGCTTTCTTTTTCCCCTGTGTTCGCCCACTGTATGCGTGCAATCCTTATGACACACTGTTACAAGGATGATCCCATGGTGAAATTCTCGGAATAGTATACTAAAAAACTATCGTTATTGTTCTTTTTCACTGGGAAATGGCAGAACTATCCTCCGAAGTCCAAGGTTCTGGGTACGAATCCCGGGTACATGATTATATTCATCTTGGCATGAATGGGAAACCTTCATTTAATCATTAAAAACACCATCTTCATTCTTTCCTTCAATTCAATTGTTTCTCATAGTAATGGAGTCGTCTGTTTATGTTATAAGCCCGAAAGAAGGTTTTAAATAAGGACCAAAACGTTGGCAGGTTGGTAAGGAATTGTTTTTATTGCCATCACGATACTCTTATAATATTACTGTATCTCCCTCGTTCATCCATGTTTTGCCTTAACAATATTAACTCACGATGTAATACATAATCTGAGTTCCACTGAGACAATAACGAAAGAAATAATGAAAAACGTGTGTTTTCTATATTTTCATTGTTTTCATACCCAAGCGTTTTCCACGTCTTGCATTGTAATCGAAAGCTTTACACGAGAATTAACCATTCAAATGTAACATTACAAACTTTTATTTGAATGAATCAAATCACTTTAGCTTTAAATGTGCAATATTTAGAGTTCTTGTTATGATAAAATATTCAATTACAATAAAACATAACACTCTGAGTTTAATTTGTAATATTTGTATTTATTTTTGAAAGAAAAGATGTACTTACGGTGTTGGAAGTAGCATTCTTGAAATAAGTTGTACTGAAGTAAGACTTCGTGATCTACCCTACAACATGGATCCATTTCATACTGCAACCACGATTATCAAGTTTCGGGTTCCTGCATGAGTTCATTCTTATTTTATCGTGGGGATAAAACCGTAACGCATTTGAAACTCCTGGTATCATCATAAAACTTGGAGAATGTTTTCTCGTGGATCTAATCCGTAATTATGTATCATTAGACCATTTGAATATTTCCCTTACCCGTTTCATGTAAAACCGTTAAGTGAAAGGAGGAATGATATTTTTCTTTCCTCAAGAAAAAATAATTTCGCCCACAGTGGAGCGGATAAACCTAAATAAAGGGCGAAAGGCGCCGCAGAGGTCTTTGTGCCGCTGACGAAGGCTGAAGGTATGCTGGAGGAGGACGAGTGGGCGCCGCGCCAATGCAGCAGGGCAACCGCACTCAACAGGCGCCCGAAACGCCAACCCACGCGCTATGGCTATTCCTACACGTTATCTTCTTCAGCTTCATCCAAAATATCAATCCAAACTTCGCTTTTCATGTACCATTATTGCACTGATGAAATGTTCCCTTTATATGCTTTTTTTTTTAATTTATATATTTCATGTCTTATTTTGTGATGTGGCGAGGTTTGGGGCACCAGGTCTGTTCTTTCATCTAACCACATGATTTGAGCAAAGAAATTGGAAAGATAGATGTTTCTGTTGCCGAGGAATTTTAGTTACATGAACGCACTGGATGGAACAGGTGAGGGAAACCCCAGATGAAAACCTCAGCTAGTTTGAACCCATGTTCTTCCACTCAGCAGTACGTAGATGTCACCATTTCGCCATAGTTGTCGGTAATAGTTGAATGATTCGTAAGGAAATAAACCACAATGATACACGAGTAATTATTTTGGGTTAACCTGATCTTTAACATTTCTTCCATGTCACATGACTGAAATTCAAGATTATTGCACAAAATATGATGAAAAGTAATTTCATTTGTTCCAATTATTGATGAGAATAATATTAATTATAAATTTACTTTGACAATTAACATATTGGTAGAATAAAGATACTTTGCCAAGTGAAGACATTCATAGGCGCAAGGAGGTAGTGAAAGAGTAGGGTCCGAAGGTCCCTATCCATCTGTGTCTTTGATTGAATATACTGGCAAACAAATCACACCTGTTACATTTGAACTGTTGACAGTATGCGGATCGATTTCCGGTTCAAAACCGGACTCCAAAACCTACTCAAAATGATGTAAGATGTATAACGGGTGAAAAAATGACCGGCGCGAGATTCTGGCCACATCTCATTCCCCTTCTAGCACTAAGTCTTAGTAATTGTAGAACTCTACCCTTCGCAAACGCCATGGGCAAGCGTTAGGTCTTTTGTGGCAGAGTTTGAGTTCGTGATTAGATGTAGCTATGATTTATATTTTATTAGTACTGTTGATTTAATGCGTGTACCAACTATTGAATTAGCGGCTTTATTGATTTATATTTTATTAGTACTGGCCCCCGTGCCCCCGTCTCAGAGCCGACATTTCAAACCCCTCCCCTTCTTATTAGCGAAGTCCAGGCTAAAACCCAGGTCGGAGTAGTCTGTTTTTGAAAGGATATAGAAAGAGATTATGTATTTTACTTTCATATTAATATCGACGAATAAAAAGTAAATACCAAAAATATATGTCACATTATGAAACAAAAAAGAGAAGAGAAAACAACCAGAGAACTATGTAACTAAAATTATACTTAGTCGTCAAGTATTTCTAGTGAGTTCAAAACTATAAATTATTTTGTTAATTAGCTGCAGCAAAATGATCTTTAAAGAATTAAAATATTAAAATCCGGTTACTTAGCTGTTAATATAGCTCCATGTATGACTGAATAAAACTAATTTTTAAGTATGGAATTAGAGAGAATGTATTAAATTAGTCCCCTACATCTCCAGAGGTCATTTAGTGAGATGAATATTTCATCTTGAACATACGCGGTTAGGCTTCGTCATTGCGCAGTGGTATCAATTCTAAAATTCTTTAATTCGCGAAACATTGACTAAGAAATTTGAGTATAAGTCAAAAGAATAAATTGTCAATGAAATGACACTTTTATGCACCTTTTTTTCTCACATATAAAATAATATTTCAATAAAAAGTAACAATAAAACCGCTGCTTCCTTGTTGTTAATGTCTCATTAATGTTTTGGGAGAGATGGTCGTGACAATTTTGCGTTACTTTGTTACTCAAGAGCAAAAAAATATTCTGGAAATATTCACTCGACGTATCAGGTCTTTGTTGAAGTTTCTTTGTGAAAAGTGCAACCAGGTGAAATGAAACAGGTGACATTGAAAACAGTACAATACTGACATTGAAATCATGCTGAAAAAGCGCAGACCAACTTGCTCAACACCTAGTTACTCCGGGTTCTACTGCCGGCGGGGTCAGAAAAAAATGTCCCCGCTTTTCACATCAATGTCCCAGTTCATATACCAGTGACCAGAGGTGGATCTAGACCGCAATCAAGGGCATTTACCGGGGAGTATTTTTCTTTAAAAATTATGGTTTTAAAACACAAATTTTATAACTATTACCTTTAAATAAAGTGCACCAAATAAATAATTAACAATTAATATACTGGTATTATTAATAACAATAACAATTACTTATTAAAGTTATTAATATGGTATTATTAATTTCATTAAACAATTTTATTAATTTTGACCCCCCCCACATCCATAGATCCGTCACTGGCTATGACCACTGAAAAGTTAATCCTCCTTCTACTCCTAGTATCACTAACTCTTATTATTACTAACACCTCCACGTGGGTCAAGTTGTTGGTAAACCCAGCTAACCGGCCTGCCACCCACCTCCTACCTCCTATAGCCCCATGTAGATAAGCTTCCATAGCACGCAATTTCCCATTTATAAATACTACAATAAAAAAATTGATGTAATCATTGAGTAATTTGGAGGCTCCCACTGAATTAACTCGTAACCTTTGTTGCTAAGTTGTTTCAATTATAATGTGACTTAATGATATAATTCCTATACACAAAATTAGTGAGTTTTGTTACTAAAAATTGTTTAAAGGAAAACGAACAGTAAGTTTCCAGCCCGCGATATAATGTACCATTGTCTTTCTTTGATAATAACCAAACTCGTTTCCTTTGGATCAAATGAGTGACTAATGATATTCGAAGGGATGGATGCACTCTTTGAATAAGAAATTCACCTCTCTGGTCGATCCTGCACCTTCGACCGACACCGCATGCGAGTCACGGCTTTGCGCTGTTAAATAAACTGTTTACGCTCTTCGTGTCTTTGACCCCGCGTCCAGTGTACGAGCGTCACCTTTCCTCGGACGCCGGCGGCGCGGATGCGGGAAGAAGCTTCGTTCTTGGGGGCTGTTCGGTAGAGGGAGCCCTGGTGTCCACATTAATACGCTTATAACCTATCTGATCAGTTGTTGCGAGTCATAACACCCACACGTCACGCTCAGCAGACGTGTTTGGGATTTATATTATGTTGGAAAGATTGTTGAGTCATTATCTCAACTCAATTTCGTATGACTCAAATGATGGACATTCGAACTTCTGCTTTCCTATTCTTCTTCTTCTTTCGTTTTCATAGATAAGCTCTCAATATGGTTTCCGACTCGGGTTTCCCGCACCTGCTCTAGACAAATGCCGGTTGCTACCATAAGCTACCAAATTCCCTTTCCGAAGTCCAGCGGTTAGGTGGAAGAGCAGGCCTTATGGTCTCGCCAAAATACATAAAATAAATAAATAATTTTACATCCTAACTCTTATATTAATATTGCGAGAAATTTGTTTTATATACCGTATTGAAGAGTATATACACTTATTTTACGGATTTATTCATGACACTAAAAGTCCCTAAATTATGGGTCCTAAAATCTTTGTCAGGGGTTATGAAAGGATTGTAATTTGATCATGTAATTCATCTCAAACTTACTGTTTAATCACTTTCATCTAAACAATGGTTTGTGGGTTTGAACGTGTTTTGCTCTATAAACGAAATCCCATCCACTAGTTTGAATTGAGCGAATATTTAATTTACGAGATCATCTGCATCAAAAACTCCAGTTCTTGTGTAACCTAAAATGCAACATACTTTCTGTCAGCGCGTGTTACAGCAGTGTGCTGAGTATATGCACTTCTTAACAATTATGGCTGGCTTTACACTTGGTGGCGTGGGTCAATCGTTGTAACAATCCTATCTACATTTATGGCAACCCCAATGAATTGAGAAAGAACAAACACCAAGAGGTCCAGTCTCAACTTAGAATCAACTATGATCATCACATTAGCCTCTACATCTGCAACGTTTTCCTGAGCAAAGATTTGCATCGTTTCTCCGAACCCCGTTGTTTTTCATGTACTCATTTCATTACTCAGTTGATTTTTATTTGATTTTTGAGTTACATTCACCTGATATTCTTCTAAACGGCATTTGAAGAACGTGGTTTATGCAATGTGCTATACCTCATTGTGCCCTGATAGTTCCCAAGTACCTCAATAATCAGATTCCGAACTGACGGATTGGTCAAAGGGGACTGACATTACAAGGACTCATTAGATCGCGTCAGATTTGAATCCAATGAACTTTAAATTATGAGGATATTCAAATTCCTTTTTGTATTCGACTCCTCTAAATGAAGTTCATGTTGTGATACACCAACTCAATGAATTTGACCAAATATGAATCAATTTCAGGACATTTCAGTGCTAAAGATTTTTTTATGTCAAGAATACATTCCTCTATTTGTATGTATACCCCATTAATATTGATAATTATTATCCATCAACAAATACTCACCATCACACGCATTTAAATTGGTATACGTATTTTAAGAGTGTATACACACATCCGATCATAAATGCACACTCATCAAAAATATTTATTATCATAAAGTTCATGATCCTTTTCCTCCAAGCCAAGTCCGGGGAGCGTAATTGCCTGCCATATCCTACCACATGAGACCGAGCGGACAAAGAGAAAGCACTTCGAGTTTTATTTAAGATTTACTCATGAAATTTAGAAATACAATGCCTAATAAGCTCCTAGATTCGAAATTTTGCATTTCCAGTAAAATGTGATTTCTCTTATCAAATATTTCTTTCCAAACCATCTGCACAAATTCATTTTGATGATTCATTAGATCCCAAACCTTCGCATTTCTCCCACCTACTCCCTAAACGACAACAGTTTTGATCGCAAAACTATTGTAGTCTATTTAAGAAGTGTCATGTTTGTTATTAGATCCCAAAGGATAGCCAACATTTTTGCTACATTTCTTTCATCGTCTTCCATCATAATCATCGTATATATTGGATCTGTCTTCATTACCACTATCTAATGTTGTGTGAGAAAACCACTAACGGCCACGTTTATCTAATTTGCCATGGATTGACTTAATCATAGGTATCATTCAAGTATACATTCTAGTGGCAATACAAAATATTACTTCCCCATTCCCTTTTTTTCAGAAAGTACATCACACTCTACCATTATGCGATCCACATCAACGATGTTTTATTAACCACAATTATTTTAGTGACACTGAGAATCACTCAACAACTCATCAACGATGTCTCAATCAAACAAAATGAAGTGATATTAAGATCCGCGTAGAATCAGTCTCAGTGGCGTAATATCATGTGACGCAGAAATACCGTTATCTTGGCGCATTAGTGCCAACTGGTCATAACCCAGAATTTCTGGTCATTCTCAAAAATATTTGTCTATAATCTTATAATTGCGTAATAACGTATGAAAATATCTAGGTTTATTTTATTTTAAGAGCCTCCTAAGAACGATTCTTGGCTGTAATGTAGGCGCCCGTGACCACAAATAACGCTCTCTCAATGTTTTCTGGTTAATTTAATATCGCTTCTTATGTTCGTAGTAAACGGAGTGAAGCGTCTCCAGAAATGGCAGTGCCACTTTGACAAAAGGAGATGAAGTGTGACGAAAACGTGTGGCGTAAACCCACTCACTGCCTCCAGCCTCAACGCTACCAGTCGCTCACTTTTTTGTGGACCCTCGAGGCAGATGAGAGAGACTAATGCGTTACTTCTTTTTGTGGGCTTCCATTTTCCTTCCATTAACTACAAGACTTAAGGACCCATATTTAACTGAATTATTGCGTTGAATGTGCTCTCTTTTTACAAGCTTTTTTCAGAGAATACATGAAGAAAATCAAATGCATCACTAACTTGAGAGGCTGTACGAGTAATCACTAAACCTAAACATTTACAAGTCTCGTTGCATCCAGCGAGTTAAAATTGCTGTGTTCATAACAAGGAAACGTAAGGAATCGTATCATTAGATTGTTCAGAAGTGACAACCTCAAAAAGTTGTCAATGAATTCGAATGAAATTTTTTGTTGACATGCCGTTTACTAGAGTGAACGAGAGCTTTATCGATATAATATCCATCAACGCCAAGTTTTGATTACAGAATATAAAAATTAAGAAGAAATTCTAGTACAATTAACGTCCATTATATAATTAAATTAATAATACATTAATTTTGGACAAAGAAGTTAATTATTACAAACGTTACATATGATATTCACAAAATACACACACGGGAGTTCGAATTTACGCGCTGACACAGAAAAGCTATCTGAAATTTACAATACAATATTGTAGCATGTTTGTGTACTTTCTGCTTTTTTGTAAATATATTTTGTGTTAATATTTATGTTCAATATCATGTTCGATTGTTCTGTTATGTTTCCTATTGTAATTTGTACCACCTGACGACGACTTCAACATGAAGTCGAAACGTAGTGAGCTTTTAAATCACAAAATATATACTGTCCGTTAAATGACGAAGTCTTTGATTATTTATTTAAGAAAAAATAACACATAATTATATACAAATAAAAGTACAGTATTTGATATTAAAACTGGATGACAAAAATTTGATGTTTTTACCAAAAAAAGGCTAATTGTCAATGTTTCCTGTTTTTGCTTTTTTACGAGTCATTCAAATAACTAACGTGTAACCAAAATGGTTACCAAAGAAAAGAAAACCAAACCTAAGCAGCAAGGCATTTGTTTTGGAAGTCCCCCATTCCACGTAGATCTAAAGGAACTACATGAATTCACAATTCTGTAAACAGTATTATCTTCGATCACAACGTTTCGTCCGGTATTTTGGTCATCATCAGGTAAATGTAAATATAGTAATATAAATAATAAAAATCTTATTTATATCATTACTTCTACATTAATCTGATAGTGACGAAAATTCCGGTCAAAAGTAGTGATTTAAAATAAAATTTATATTTAAAAGGTAAAAAAATAAAATAAAACTATAAATTCATAAATATTACAGTAATTTCTATTTTAGTACAAATTTTTTACTTTTAATGTTTTCCTTTGAAAATTACAAACCTATTGACTTAATGTTTTTGCCTGAAGATGAGAACCCTTCTGTAGATTTTTGGCATGTGTAAGAGATAGTTTTTTTTCTGATAGCTCACAGGTCCATTACTAGAAACAAGAGTGTGGCAAGAGAGGCTCTAATTACCAAGGCGTTGGCGAATCCTAATTTAAAAAAAAGAAGTATGACACGAACGATTTGGCGAATCAAATGCTGCGGACGGAAACAAATAGAAATACCTTACCATTGTCTTCCAAAAAGTTAAAAATTTATTTGCGGTGTAACGGAATTACAAGTTATTATTTCTGGAAAAAAAATCCTATCACTTCTTTCATATTCAATTTGTTCAATTTCCATAAGAGAGCAAGAATTATAATAGCTCGAAGAAAAGGATTTTCCGGAAGTGTTGTCACAAAGTTCAACGAAGAGTGTTTCCACAACGAACGCTTCCGGAAATGGCACTTGCGCGCACCGGAAGCCATGACACATGACACGTGCGATGCGCTGACGTCACCGAGAAACGAACGAGCGCGGCCCCAACTGGAGACAGCGCAGGAGGAGGTGACGCCCTCGCACGGGTGTGGCGAGGTGCGTATCCGCTTCGTCTTTGTTTTCGCTCACGGAGTCTCATACAGTGTCTGTGCTAGACTGTTACGGTCACTATCGTTTCATTTCATTGCTGATCAAGAGCGTCTTCGATGACGCTAAAGCGGTGGGTTATGACCCAAACGCGGTCGCTGGTCCATATATATATAATTCATTTACTTACTGGATAATAACTAGAACAAGTCATAACTAGATGAAGAAAAGCAAACCATGACTTCTTAACTCAAAATTAATACACGAGTGTCATAATGACTCTTGGAAATGGCCGTGAATCTTTTCAGACGTTCCTAAATGAATATTACTATAGTTATGTAAATATTTTCTCAGTGAAATGGCTAACTAACAGCACAAATCTTCACATTCTGTCTCGACAGACTACATTTCTCTCGTTTCACCGCACTTGAATTCTTTTTAATACTAAATACATCGAAATATCAAAGTTAACTTCGGATAATATTATTTACTTTCCTTTTGTACGAGTTCACGATCAAGTACAGGGAGGATATTATAACCCAATAGAATCGTGATTTTGTTTTAGACCTCAGGGAAAGCTTGATTCAAATGTACTTGGATAACCCAATGTACTCCTATAACATGAATAAATGTGGATATAAATAGAATATTGTATCACTGTCATAATTGTAAACTGTTTATTTTCATTTTTGGTTCTTCTATATTAGACTAAAATGTATTATTTGTTCTATATTTTGATTTGTGAAAAAAATGTAATGCGTTCTGGAAAAAATTAATTTCTATTCTAATTTATAAATTATCATCCAAGGTTAAAGGCTAAGCTATTTTTTTTCTACTTCAGAGAGAGAGAGAGGGAAAATTAATTACAATTACATTATATAATAAATTAACAACATTATTATTTCGATGCTTGGGAGAAAAATAACTTTTTCTAATGAGTCATATATTGTGATCACTTACCGTAGATTGTTGAGCACCGGGAGTAATTTGAGACCTGAAAAAAGAAAACCAATACATTAAAGAAAAAAACAGACATGTGATCCAAACCTTTAGTACTTTTATAAATTTTGTCAAATTGAAAAAACTATTGTTTGTATAATCACTTCTTTATATGCACCATAACAAACGGTTAAAAAATAAGCTTTCAACGAAGAAAATTTATTTTTTTGACTCTTCATATGTTACTCTTGATACTTGAAGGAATTTACTAAGAAATAAATCATTTGATGGAAGTAATAATAAATAATTTATTATGAATTAACTCCAATGCAAATGTAGAATACATTTTTAATTGAGAAATTTTTAATTCCTTTACAATATGGTTGGAAGTTTCATTTGCCTCATTCCCCAACATTTTTCAATACAATAATTTTATATAAACTATTTTCATGTAGTAAAAATCCCTCAATTTTTGAAGTACATGTTTTTAAATAGGAATTTTCTCATGCTTCGTTTTTAAGAGGAGGTATACTCCGACGTCATATTGTTTAAATAAAGGAATGGCACGAGTGGGTTTTGATGAATTTTTGAAGCTAAAAAGGCCTTTTCTATCAATGTCCTCAAGACATTTTCGCAATGAAGTCACTACTTAATTACTTTCGGTTTTCATGTTTTTTCCTACATATGACATGGGCTGTAAGATTTCTTGTCGAAGCAAGTTTATGGAGTTACCACCTTCGTTTTATGAATATAGGAAAAAATATAATGATAGAATAACGAACACCCTTCAGGTTTTTGAACATCATTCACACGCCGATTAAAAAGTACCAGTATAAAATTTATTCACATTTTTGAAAGATATTATATCGTATGCCCTTGCGTAATTTAGAAGTTTTATCATCATCTACAATCTAAGAGTACTCCGATCGCGATGGTCCACGATTTTTTTCATCAAACTCGTGTACAAGTTTAGATGTGTTTGAATGATAATATAACTAAAGGAAAACTATCGCAAAGTAGGTCATACCTTCAAATGTTAATGTATGGAAAGGCAATACTAATGTCTGCAAGCTCTATACCTCAAAACCTGTAAACTCACGTCTTCCGCTCATTTTGCTGCATCTTTACACGAATATGACTTAAAAATGTACTTACTTTCTCTGTATATAAATTTTAAAGATAAAGAGGACATAGAATCACTTAATCTGAGATATAAAAGTATTTTTGTAATAAGAGACTAATGGAACTCCATAAAATTCAAAGTACTAAAAATTTGGGACTTCGACGTTATTTAAATTCGTTCTTGTATATGTCGTATGTAATAATAAATGTAATTGCAAAAATGTTGACAAAAATATCCTTCACGGGATCACTGATATCAAAAAGTTGCTTACCTTCCGTCTCACTGTCCATTTGTGTGCAGCGTTTACAGGACAACGGGTTAATCATGTTTCAGTCATATTTTGTATTTCGAGAAGTATTTGCTTTTTTCTAATGCACCGCTCTAGAATTTTTATAAATTTTGCTTTAAGGTTAATTCATATGGTCTAAAGGGTAACTTAAGGGGGCTAAGGGGGATATTGCCCCCCATTGGATCTGAACTCTTAACAGAAAATTGAAGTTGATTTATGGCATACTTTGTAAAAGTGTTACAAGATTAATAATTGTTATTGTACTTAATAATATAATTGTTATTGTTATTAATAATACAAGATTAATAAAATTAATAATACCAGATTAATAACATTAATAAATAATTGTTATTGTTATTAATAATACCAGATTGTTAACTATTAGTTATTTATTAGATGCATTTTATTTAAAGGTAATATTTATAAAGTTTGTGTTTAAACAAAAATGCTCCCCGGTTAGCCCCCCCCCCTTGATTACGATCTAGATCCGCCGCTGATCGCAACTAAATACTCTTAGCCAGAGTATTCGGTTCCGATTTTAATAAAAAATGTAGTTTTACTTTAGCCGTCAGAGGGAATGTCTATTTTTTACTTTAGTCGTTAGAGGGGCTGCTGTGCTTGACTTTGTAGAATGATTAAGAAAGAAAGTTCTTCTCAAATGTCTCCTATGAAATTATGTTTTGTTTTTCAGTGCTTCTTTGAAGACCGAGAGCATACTAGTACAATGAAATATCCCGCACACAATATGAACGATTAAGAACAGCGTAACAGAACTGCGAACATTTAAACATTCGGAATATAAATAAAATCGTAGAGTAAATCCCTCGCATCGGGGCAAAGTCTTGTCTTGGAATTCAAGGAAGCGCTGAAAAAGCTCATGGTTTCATTTAGAATAACAATGAGTGTGACAATATCTCTGCGGTTAAAAATTTATAATAACTTTGAATAGACCTTTCACTCCTATTGGTCGAATTATGAACAAATTTATTCATAACAAATCGAAACCACTTCTCGAGAAAGGATGTAGTTTCTTTCATATTTAAATGCACTTAATAGGGGAGAAATAGGAGCGTATATGAGAAAGTATGTACAGTGGTTTTCCTCCACTAGGTTGATCTTGCTGGGGACAAGTTATGGTTATCGTTTTCTTCGCGGAAAATTTTTTTTGTTAAAATTGAGACGACATGAACTTAAGTGTCCCAGAAATACATTATTTCGAATATGTGTGTTTAAATTATAAAATGGACTATGTTTCATTTTAAATTCTTTTTCTAACGTTAAAGGTTTGGCACACATTCTTGGAAATATTGTAGGCAAAGGACAGTGAAGTTACCAAAAAATATAAATAATTCAGGATTTTCAGAATATTTTGTTTAGATAGGCTAAACTATCGATAAAACAGGAGGACGTTCCTAGTTAAATATTACGGGCGTAGAATCGAAAAATCCTGGAACCAAAATGCATAGAGTTCGTTAATTAACGTAACAGTTCCTTTTAGACAGTGAGGTGTATTTTCGGAGATCCAACTGGTATTCTACGTAAAACTGCTGGATAAGGAACACGTGAAGCTAAATGTGCATAAATAATGTAGAAAAAATATAAAGTAGAAAATAAGAATACCCTCAATATACTATATTGAATGAGAGCTGTTCGTTTCACAGATGTTTCGCAGCAATAAAAGATTCAGCGCTTCTCGCAGTTATACCCGACCCAACTGTCACAGACCTCTTGAAATAACCGAATATTCCTTTCCAGCCTCAGATATTACTACGCACAGGCAATTTTTTATTTAATTTCATTTCACCGAGTGAGGGGAAGATACAGATCTTATACTTATGCAGATGCGAAAATACGATTACATCGATTCGCGATACTCTCCGAAATTATATGCAAATTGCTTCACCAATAATTTTCTGCATCCCTTCACAGTTCATAATCACAGAGTAGTGATATAAATTGATAAAGGAGACAAAGGAAAAAATATGGGTTGCAATCGTCGCCTTCACGGTGCTGTGATTCGAGAGACACATCGCCAGAGAGCGTTTTCGCAAGAGAGCGCCGTTCGAAGCAACTCGCATGGCATACGTACACCGCGGGTCGCATATGCACTAGGCGTCCTCTCAAGACATTTCGTAATGAAAACTTTCGCTCACGTGAAAATGGCGACGAGCCGGGAATCGAACCCGGGACTCCTACTTTGATCGCAGGGGTGTTAACCATTACACCACCTGTTCGCCTTTCACAACTGTACACCATTTCCACCCAGACCTAAACCCCGGAAGACCTGAGAGACATCCCCATACACGAGATGAGTGAACCAGGCGGCACACAATGCTGTGGGCACATTATTACCGGTTTCACACGTACCTACTTGTTAAGGTTCGTTATGTACGTATTTCTTCCGTGTACCCTACACGCGGAGAAGATGTGTGATAACTTTCGGTCAGGTGAAAATGGCGACGAGCCGGGAATCGAACCCGGGAATCCTGCTTACCCCTGCGATCAAAGCTTCGAAAATTCCAAGATACGTCTTCAGTTCTCATATTTGATATGTATCAATATATATTGCTCTAATTTTTACTGGTTTATTATCACACAAGCTTAGTATCTTAGGCTTTACTCCTGCGAATTTTGATACATATTATTTCTTAAATAAATCTGCATTAATGTGTCATGAAAATGTAATCCTTTATTGATAGTGGTTCCTCAATGTTGGTGAGCAATGGTTTTTGAAACCCCAAACTGATAGATATGTTATTTACCATGGAATGACGTATACATCTTCGGTCACAAATATTTGATTTGTCACTTTAAGTATTTGATGTGTCATGGTAAATTCCATTCCCAATTCAGCACTTCTTTGTCAAAAACTCTGGGTCTTACCGCCGGTAGAATGTCCAAGATCACCACGAGAGCACTTAAGGCTCACTACAGCGGTATTAATACTTACGTCAAAGAATACAGANCTGTCTCTTATACACATCTAGATGTGTATAAGAGACAGTATATATATAATGCGAAATACGAGGTTCCTCTTTTAAATATGTACTGTTTGCACACCGTATCCGCGTATCACGTCACGTGACGTGTTCCAGGTTGGCCACTCTCGGCCAGTCCCCTACTACTCCGACAGTACGTTTCGTGTCTCTGTTAGTATTGGTTGTTGCACTTTGTTTGTCACCTTGTTTATAAACGCAAGAAAAGTTCATCCTGCTGAAATTCATCGGTAACTTGTTGAAATTTATGGGGAAGATGTAATGAATAATCGCAATGTACATAAGTGATGCATGCTTTTTAAAGAAGGAAGGACAAATGATGAACAATGATCCAGACAACCTACCATCATGAATGAAAATTTGACAAAAAAGGTTTGATGAGGAATTTCGCCAAAACAGGCGCTTCACTATTGACGAGCTTCATCCCTGATTTAGCACCATAAGACTTTCATATTTTTTCAAAACTTAAGGAATTTCTGGTTGGAAAGCACTTAGAGAATGATGTGTTGAAAGAAAATTTTACTGACTGGTTAAAAGGACAGACGGCAGAGTTCTTTGATTATACATCCAAAATCTTGTGCCACAACTTAACAAGTGTTTCGATATTAATGGCGACTATATTGAAAAGTAAAAAAAAAAGTACATATTTTCGATTCTAGTAAAAGTTATGTTAATAAATAAATTTCCACTTTTATTATTATAAAAAGATAATTACTTAAAAAATTACCCTCGCACCAACATTCATAATCAATCAGAGAAATATAGAAATAACTGAGCTCAACGCTTTTCTAATCAGTACCATGCTATGTCGTTCTTCTATTCTAAGATTTGTCCCACCAACCCTCCCCCAGATTTTCTGGTTTATATACTTTTTGAAGTTAGTAGGAAATATTTGTCCCACGTTTGGTTGAAATCAGTGGTTTAGGGCGAGATTTGGAACCAACTCTTGTATATCACATAATTTTAATTATGTGGAGATTAATATAGAAATATTTTTACAAAAATAGTTGTCAAGATATTACTTTTTTAATATAGAAATTATTTCCGTTTGTGGGAATTGTGGGATTATGCCATCACCTAGGAGGATGATATACACTTCTTAATTGATAAAAAATGAAGGAGTATTTTCTTTATGCAACCTACAATTTAATTATATTAATAAGAAAGTATCGAATGTAAATAAAAATCATTCAAAATTTCTTGTGAATTATACAAACATCTCATTCTTAAAAGTCACTGCTTTCATTCTGTTCTGGGATTGAATCTGTCATGATTCACAATTTTTATAGTGCGTACATTATACTGTTTATGATAACTACGAGAACCAAGCACTTGAGATTTGAGTGCCATTATTTTTTCAATGCTTTATACTTTTTGAAATCTAGTCACCGTCCTCAAATACCATTCTTCTAGAGGTCAATATAACGCAATTTCAAATTACGCACATTTTTTTAACTATTAGCTCTTAATACTACTGATAATACATTTTATGAATCATTTGTTTTCCACTATATTTTTTAATCTACCCGCTTCGTTCACTTATCACTTTATTCACCCCAGATCTCCATTTGGGGCATCGCATCACCCCCCCCCCCGCGCCCATACGCTCTATGGGGTTTCAATCCAGTTAGGTTCTAAGATTGAGTATCTTATGCATTTGAAACTTACCGATGAACTCATTGCGTATGCTTATGCGTGCCTTGATCTCTGCCGTGGAGATGATGAGACAGTTGATGAAAGCGACGAGCGCCATCTGGTAGTCGACGCCGGTGGCACGACGCAGCTCCGACACCACCACTTGCAGTCGGTACCTCTCATTTTTCAGCTCCTGTGGAAGAGGACAAAGACGACTGTCAATCTAGCTAGAGCGTATGGATAATAAAGGAATACACACCACACATGTGGAGTCTTCTTGATTCAAACAACCTTATCAAATTCACATATACAATAATTGCAAACGGGTTTACGAGATACAACGTGTATCAAAGAAAAGTAAAAATTAAATAGATACGGTATTTGAGATGGGGGCACTGAGATGATTGGTCGATGAAGATTCGAATTCTAGTGAGGTCATAAATACTAATGATTTTGCCTCGAAAACAAGTACATGTAGAGTATAAGTGGAGCACTGTACTCTATACAGTTCGCGTCATAAATGAAAGTGATTTATATAATTTATTTTTTTATTTAATGGTTTTGACGGTACTTTAGTAATACGAATAGATTTCCAAGGCAGGAAGAGGTATATTTTCGCATCAACAGCTTTTACGTAGCATGTCCTAGTTTTCCAATCGGTTTTCTTTGCTTTCTGAAGACTTTTAAAATGTGTATTGGTGACAAGTATTTTAAATCGTTAGGAAGTAACTTCTAAAATTTCTTTACAAGTGGCTTTCGTAGTTTTACTTTGTGGTAACATACTCAGAAAACCGTTTAGAGAGCTTACTCTAGGGCATGCTACGTAAAACCCGTTCTTGCAAAAATTCAATCCAACCCGCTGGGGCATCTTCAAAACCATTAATTCAATAATTAAGTTTATAAATCATTCTTTTTTATGACGTGAATATTCTATAAGTATACAGTATACAATACTCCACATATATTTTGCAGGTGGTGAGTACAACGGGTGGTTGGAGTCTCTTCTATCTGTTTTTGAATTATTGCCACTAAATTAATCGTAATGAAAATGTTTGACTTTTTTTCTAAATAAATAAATGCCGACACATAAAAAATACACAAATTATATTGTTTTTTAATTTTTTTTGAATTGTAACAGAGGAGTCTTTAGCGACTGCATTTTTGAAAAAGAAATTCTCAAAATTCAACTCCCCAACAGACTATAAAAATTCAAATTTCTCCAAGAATCATTGGTCGTATTTTGTCGTTATCAATATGAAAAATAAAATGTGTGTGTATGGGGGGGGGGTGTCGATTCCTCAGACAAATTTGAAACGAACCTTTGTTCTGCTTCAAACAGTACATTTATTTCCTCTTATTAATAAGTTTGTGAATCTTCTATTTCAATGTTCCGAATACAATACGGTAAAATATTACATCGACGGTTGTATATTTGCTAAGGATAACGGGAACGCCATGAAGAGTGGCTATGAATAGTGAAAGAAATATAGTTTGACCAACGACAGAAGGAGCGACGTTGTGAAAGGCGAAAAAAGGAAGGAAGGAACGAAGGAATGTGTCTATTAGTGCTGTACTCACCTTGTAGTGCTCGAGGGCATCGAGCGCGCGCGCACGGCCTTCCGCGTTGTAGACGCATAGCGCCGACAGCAGCTCCAGCACTTGCTTCTTCACCGTCACATTAGGCGTGTCAAGTGCTGAAAAAACAACGACACACTTCCATGAGACAATGTAGCATACACCAAAAGTCAAGAAATATAATAGAATAGAAAAGAATATACAGAGTTAGTCAGTGAAAGCGAACATATCAAATATTCTAAACGAAAAAAGAAATCGAAGAGTGGTTTTCAGTAAGTTAAGTCATGGCTTGAGGCTAATCATTTGACCTATTAAAATGTTTCGTAGCCTCTTTATCTGCAGATATATTGACGCAGTTTGGTTTTTTAAACTGAACTACGTATTTTTTTAAAGCGCTTCTTTAAACCTCAAGAAAATACGAGTACGATGATATAACATGGAATTTGAAAGAACAAGAGGAGCATAACAGTGCCGCCAATACTTAAAAATGTCTGATTATAGGAATGGGATAGAACACTTTCCACGTCCAGCCGGAAGAACTCGCCTCTGCGCGTGGAAGGTCAATCCTTCCCATTCATTCAATACGGAAATATTCGCGGTGCTGTCTCTATGTTTATGTAGCTATGATATAAATGCACCATTCTATTTAAAAAATTAATAAAAGTGTGAATATCTATGAAACTAAAAAATGCCTCTAAACATTTAAATACGTCAAATGATTTACCCCGTATCACGTGTTATCTTAAAGATGTAACGAAATGTATAACGTATTATTTACCACAAACAACACTCATGTAAAAGGAACAGAGGAAAGAAAACAAAAAATTGAAAATCTCATCATTGGAGAACAAACGAAAGAACAGAATTTGCACTTACAACAGTGTATTTAAGGTTAAAGAAACACACTATTTTCTGTTTCTTTATATTATCGTGACTATATTTTTATATTTTGCACGTGACGCTAGATCTCATTCTATAATGGATGTTCAAAGAAACCCCAAAAATGATGTGGGGTGCTCAGAGATGTACATACAGGCCGACAAGTGTGGATTCACATATAGACCTACAATGGCTGACGATTTACTCATAATCCGACAAGACGACAAGTCACAGGCTTAGGGACGGCAGCAATAGGCGGTGGAAATGAGTGTTTACAGCTTCTACATATTACTTTGTGTGATTTTAATAGTGTGATCAACTAGCAATTTTTTCATATACAGTATTCTGTGACGTATGAGTACAAATAGTTGCCTGTATTTTTTTTTTTTTCGCTTCACAGTGAGGGAGAGGGAATGCATATTATGGTGGTGTTTGCTGTTCAATACGCCACTGGTAGCACTAAGAAGCTGTAGCAATATTGTGTATGTGTAATTGTATGTATGTGTAATTAATATTTATTATATACATTTCTGCGTATCCCCTTTGGTGTTTCATTTATAAAAATACATAAATACCCGTTACTTGTAATATGAATTAATTTTCAAACGAGCAATCCACTTATAGAGTTCAACCACATATTTTAAAACAATTCGATTGAAGATCTTTTTCCCTTTGAAAGCGAAAACAATTATAATTATAAAAATTCCCCATTATCTACAACAAAGGGAAAAACAGTTTCCTCGTCAATCTAAATGTAAAATTAAGCAAACTGTGGATAATTCCAAAATTAGTTTATAGTAAGTCAACGAATTTCTTCCTTCATGAACTTTTTAATAGCTTATCCTCAATGATGGCACAATGCCATTATTTTTAGAACACTCAATACATTATATGCACTTTTTAGTTTCAAAACGTTTCGGATAATACGAAAGCCTCACTCCTCAGATTATCAGAGATACCTATTCCTTTTATACTTAAAAGACTTATTTAAGATAGCGCTGTGAAGAGTAACCTGCGGTCTCTTGGATACGATACAAGTAATTATTAAAAGTAATCAAAAAGCTCTTTGCGAAAAAAATCATGTCATTAAGAAGTAAAAAAGGGTCATCTCGGAAGATGCGATGGTTCTGCCGGATAATGTTTGTCAAATCATTCGAAAAGCAAGTATATCTTATAAGTATATCCGGAGCTTATGTTTCTACTTCAAAAAGTAATACGAAAAGAATGTGAACTCAATTGACTTCGTCCGTAAGCAGTGTGGACTGTCATTAGTTCAAGGAGTAGTTGGAACCTGACTGAAAACGCGAACCAACCTTTAAATATTTTTTCAGAATCTCCTGTAACCTCTACAAAAATATTTTAAAATNATATATATATATATATATATATATATATATATATATATATATATATATATAAGAGATTCGAAAAGATAATTATTTTCAAAAATTAAGTCTTTTCTTTCACGAGGCAATGTGTATCATCCAAATATTAAATATTAAATAGACAATATATTGCTTAAATGACCGGTAAGATGTGTTTTCTGAGCTTAAATCGTTATCATCATATATCTTACATCTGTATACACAAAATTACATTTGAAAGAAAAAATTAATTCTCCGCCGGCCGATCTAGCTTCAATGGACTCTAATTGAAGACTAACGACGAAACTCGTAAAAGATTAATTATTTCGCATTTTTTTCAAATTAAATGTAAAATTTTAAATAATGTTTCTTTTATCTTACTGTGATTTACCTAAAAATAGTGTTAGTTTCTGAGGTAGTAGTAAAGAGGAAGTGTTTCTGAAGTAGAAGAAGCAATCTGAAGAAAGTCGAAATAAAAATTATCTTTAAAGCATTCATATTGCATTATACATTGCGTATGAAATAACCAAAATATATTTTACGTATTTGTAAACACCTAGTTTTTCACGTTGAAAACTTTTTTAAGATGTCATTAGAAGTCATAGAACTTAATAACACGCGTGGTTTTAATACACAATTAAAAAACCTTTCAATAGTTAGTGTATTTCATTTTCTGTTGTTTCAAGAGAGCTTTTGTGAGCAGTGGACTACATTCACAAACAAATGCAGTATAGAGGCGTTCACTTGATCTCATCCGTATAGGCAACGGCATCAACTGATCACTCAATACACGTTTCTGAAAAATAACCGTCAGTTAGGTATTTGAAAATCAACCAATAGTTTGTCCTAACAAAAAGACTAAAATCTACATTACCCTCACAGTTTAGTTATCGCTGAAGACTAGTAAAATAACGGAAAAAGTCCACAAAAGATATTCTCTATCCATGATTCCCATGCAAATGAAAAGCAGATTGTGTCTCTGCAAACACTAATATGAGACGAGAGAGAGAGAGAGAGAGAGAGAGATGTATTACGTATCTCAATCCAATATAAACAATTTGTCTCGAAAACATTTCATTATATGTAGGGATATAAATAGAAAACACGGAAAGACCAAGCAAATGGTGGGTGAGATCCTCGTAACAGTTTGTGACTGCTGAGTTATCCCTGTTTACTTACTTCAATGGGTGTCATGAAGATCTGTTTGTTACAGTAGCACCGTGATGTAAGAGTCTGAGGTGCAAAACCAACAAGTGTTGGGTACTCGTGGACTTTTCGTAGACTTAATCCATTAAGAGAAAGCGTCTCGTGAAATGTTTGGCACTTTGACCACGTTGTGAAAGCGCATATGCATGTCATATTTTCGCACGTGTCTCCGGAGAGGAAGAAGCACTTCTCGTAAAAAACAATCTCTATATTCTATTATATTAGTCACAGATCTGATACCTGAGAAGAGGGGAAATATCAACGTTGAGCGCAGTCAACTCCAATACTGGATTGAGCGGAATTTCATTAACTCCAAAGATATTGGTGTATGTAATATTTATTTATAAAGTTATTTAACAAATACGCGCTGTTATCCACTTATTATTTCCAAAATAAATAGAAACTAATAAATGTAGTAAAAATTTGATATTAATAATAACATTCACACTTATTCATTCACCTCCTCCCGGAGGAGAACAGGAGAGAAAAGCGGAGAAGGAATATGTTAGGAAATTCAGTGAAACATTACATGAATAATCGAATGACGTGGGACGTGTGAAAATATTCATCACGTTTAAAGATTCATTGATTCGTTTCTTCTAATATATCAGGTGGTATTAAATAAACTGATTGTTGAGAATGATATCATTTTGCAATATGTAATCCCCATGCTTCAGATATTAATTGTTGAACCTTTAAGTCATCATCGAGGTGGATCATTTACAGGTTGAGTAGGAACAGGGGCGGATTCAGACTAATATTTTAGGGGGGGGGGGTCATAACAAAATAATATAGATTGGGCATAGTACGTTCCAAAAAACATCCCTACCTGAGAAAATTTAAAATTCTGAAGCAAATTGTAAGTTTATGTCTTCTAAGTATTACTTAATATGCCGTTCGGCACTGTAACACCCTATTATTTTAAAATTTTTATGTGACAGGGGGAATGTGATAGATGCAAAACATTTATTCTGTTTAAAGATTCACCTTTTAACAAAACTTTATTCACATTTTTCACTTAGAAACATTTGATATTTCATTGACAAGAACAAAATTACAGGTGAAAGATGGCGCTGAAGCTGCGGTTTTTGAAAAATCAAGTACAAGTGCTGTATACGACTAAGACTGTTCCCCTCTATTGAACCCACAATTTGAATGCATCGTTAATTCCTGAGATATTGACTTTGGCCGAGTGGGCAAAAATGCATTTTAACAAAATATGTTCAAAGTTGTCCTAACATAAAAAGAAAATTGAAAAAATTGAACATTTTTGTCTGAAAAATGGTCTATGAATATTGAAATATGGGTTTTAAAGTTAAAACATCGTGTTAATAAATCAAGCTTCAATTTATTTTCAATTTATTTTTGATTTGATGACATATTTTTCTCTGTACGAAGCATGAAATTTAGAATGGCCTACAGATTGTATCTAATGTTTCCGTTCAAACAGCAGTTAAATCGTGTTATTTTTAAATAGTAATACATACGCTCAGAGACATTATTCAGGAAGAGAACAAATTAAGTACTCTTTAATTACGTATTCATATATTTTTTATCACGAATTTTGATTGGATTTTTCGTGCAAGTTCATGCTAACGCTACAAGAATTACTAATAATTGAATTAAGTACATATACTTAACATATGATAAACCGACTAGAAATATAGCAGCATGGAAACACAAACATATTATCAAAAAAATCTTCCAAAAGAAAATCGGCCCTATGAATTATACGTGAGAATCCTACCCGAGAGAAACCCTGCCCGATGGTACAAAAATGTTTTAATGTATTTGGATGACTGAGAAATATTCTTGATATTGCCTCAATGCGTAAGAGTTACGACAACATGTCCGCATGAAGGAAGTGTTGACCTCTGAGAGGAAGGTTGAGAAGGCTGGTTGATTGTAAGCTGATATTTCTGTTTACGTTGTGAGATTTACAGAGACCCTGGTAGAGTGGAGAATTGGTGGCTGGAACCTGGTTTCGTCAAAAATTTCAGGGGATAATAGTTTACTCGAAGTCGGAGAATTTGCATAACCTTCATTTATGTCTAATTTGCATAACCTTCATTTATGTCTAATTTGCATAACCTTCATTTATATCTATACATCAATTTTGATCATAAAATTATGCTCTAGGTAGTTTCGATTTGGTACAGTTAATAATTTTTCGTTTAACAGAATAAATTTTAAATTTAATAGGAGGGGATCTCTAGCCCCCCAAGTTTTCCTTCCCCCGCCCCGTGGCTAAAACAGAACCGCCGTTCATAACTTGTGGACCTCCGAAGACTACTCTCTTCCCATGAGCGTATCACGTCATTCACATCAACACCCATTCCCACAGAATGGAACCACCATCACCGCCACTACTACTTTGTCGAACGGGGTATGGCACGTTGTACGTTGCTAAATCGTTTCTACAAATACACTGAAGTACTAATTACTGGATAAAATGTGTCAACTTTCTTGAAAATCATAAACTCTTTTGCACGAGTAGAAACTCATTCTCTATGGGTTTTTAGGGGGGTCATGATCCCCTTGACCCTCCCCTTGTATCCGCGCCTGAGTAGGAGGCTGAGAGTCAAGAGAGAGTGACATTTAATTCACTCTCTTCGTCAGAAATGTAACGATTATTAATTTTCTTTCGACACAATTTTGTTTCCTTCTAAAATCATGGGAAATTGTGTGTGATTCTTCTCCCTCGTTTCCTTTGATATAGTCCTTAGTGATTTTTTACCGGATAAACATGTTTAACGGAACGCAACAAATAAATTGTTTTTCAGAATAAAAAGTTAAAAACCTATGTTCATGATTCAAACAGATTGTTTCTAATTCTACTTTAACGAATTAACCACAGATCTCATAATTTTAACTTCAACGAATTAACTAAATATCTCTATTAGAAAATTTATTATTATTATTTTTTCACACGTTCATAATAATCCTCACCCAAATACTTAGTATTATCACTTCCTAGTGAACACATTCTCCTAGGTGATTCCACGGTATAGCAACTCCAGTTACAAGTACACAACGTGCGATACTTCATTGTAACCCAAAATCTTACAGTTCATTTTCTCTTTTTCTTTCTAATGACACCACTGTTACCAATCATTGTCAATAGAGGTCTGTACAAGTGTAGTGAACGCAAGTCGTTGTGATCGTGATGTGCCGCGCGACCTCGGAAGCATTTTTTGAAAGGAAATTGAAGTATTGACTCTGGACTCATTTGATATAATTTCAGTAAAAAAGTTTTAGAAATCAAAGTGTTTTTGTAATTCATATGTTGGTTTCCAACTTGTCTTGAGTTAGCAAGGAAGTCACATACGTTAAAATCCAGATTTTAACTTAAACGAGATTAAGATTTTAACCTCGATGATGACTTACAGATTCAACAATTGATATCTGAAGCATCGGGATTACATATTGCAAAATGATATCATTCTCAAAAATCGGTTTATTTAATACCACCTGATATATTAAAAGAAATGAATCAATGAATCTTTAAACGTGATGAATATTGATCAAATACAAATAATATTATTGCGCACCAAAAATATGGAGAAAACAAAATGAAGAAAATAACATTGTATTATAAAGAAGGTGTCGATAATTTTTATGAATTGGGTCAACTGATAATGAAGGTCATATTGAATGTAAATTAATAGGAAATTTTCGTAAATTATAATACCCAATATAATTCAAAATTAAACAGATTTTACAAAGAGAACAAAACACAATTCCCAGCATTAAGAATTGGAACTAGGAATGAATTTGCACTTTTTTTACAAAATAAGAAAACGTCTCCATATGTCATTATATGAAAATTAAATTTAATTCATGAATATTTTACTTTTACTGCAGATCAGCTACCAAAAGAAAGAGGACAAACTACGTTTAAAAGAATTAAAAGATAAAATATCTTTTCAACAGAAATTGAAGTATTGACACTGGACTCATCTTTTCAGTAATAAAGTTTTAGAAATAAAAGTGTTTCTTTAATTCATGTGTTGGTTTCCATGTTGCCTTGAGTAAGCAAGGAAGTCACATACGTGAAATTCCAGATTTTAACTTTAAATTACTATAACTGTGAAAGTTGTGAATTTCTCACGTCAAAAATTGGGGAATTAGAATCCATTAGTCCTACTTTGATCCACCAAAATTTCGTTAAATTCTGAGATGGAGTATTTGAGAAATACTTTTTGGAAGAAGAAATTAAATTTTGACATTTTCGTTGTAATTTTATACGTATGTTGTCATATTACGCGTCTGTATGTTACTTTTTCAATAAAATAAAATGTCTACTATCGGTACATTAAGTGGGTTTGAATTTCTAAGGAGGTTTCGTACAAATTTTCACGATTGTTTACCTCGCGGCGCTGGTGCTCTGTGCGTTGAGAGAAAGTCGACTTAAACAAAAGCAGCTCAATAAAAACTCAATAATCATTTTTTCTCTTACTTATACAATGTGCTTGTAGCTGAAATGACCCATATTATTTTTTTAAAGCTTTTAAAACATTAAAGATTTATATTGGTTTTTCAATGACACAAATGCAAGGGAATATTGCGCTAGTGAACAATAATAACGGCAATGGAAGACGATAAATTAAGATATTGCTCATGTGGATTATGCAGTTGAGTGGTGTCTCAACCACCCATGACACCCGCGGGTCGCCTGTATCATCAAACAAAAGAACTGGAAATGTAGGTGCGACTTATCAACTTATCTTCCGATCTATTTGATGGGCAATGTAACGTAATTTGAGAATCAGAGAAAGTCATAAAATAATTGTTACTAGTAAGCCCTACTGTCGAGTTTAACTAAATCGAAATAACCTTTAATTCAAACTTTTCGATTGGTTCCTAGAGTTATCCATTCTTCGATGTTTAAAAAATCGTGCATAATTCGAATGTTATTTTGGATATTTTTATTGATGAAAACAAAATTGTTATCAGGTACAATAACGTAGTCTCTTATTGCTTCATCTTCCGGGAGGATTTGTTGGAGAGAGCGGAATATTATTTCAATTTGTTCTGACTCTTGAAGTGACTGGAAGAATTACGACTATCCCGAGATGCCACATTTATAATATGACTTCTGTATCGTACACGGCATCCCATCACGCTACACAAACAAGGATATTTTTCGTGTATTGTACAGTAAAATTTTTAAGTGCGATTTGTAAAAAAGCCTAATGAACAGTAATTTCTACACTCATTTCTACATTTTCAGTTGCTATTGAATAAGGTGCTCTAAAAGTTAAAGTTTTAATTTTTCGTGATACAATATTTCTTGAATTAACGACTTAAAACTGCAATAACATTGTTCTTTTTCATATAATTAAGTGAACAGGAGTAATTCGAATTTTTGGATACTTTAAATTTTTTCACAGCCCCTTTAGGATCGAATTATCGAAGTTCAACTATACATCTTAAACTTTACATTCCCTTCAATATTTTTTATTTATCATACACTACAAGTATTTTCATTCATTTAAAAAAAATAGAAACGTAATTTTCGGATATTCTCGCAAGACCAACAGCACTATATCCTTTAACTTATCTCCGTTACGAAAAATTCATAAGAGACTATTCATAATTCCGTAAAGGTCATTCAATATTTGTCTGAGTCAAATTCAAAATTAACTGGTTTACTAGAACTGAGTGAAAATAAAGTATAATACTCTCGTTGAAAATACGAGTTACACCCGTAAAGCATGCAAAAAAGATCTAGTCTGAGTATGAAACAGGTTAATTGTGAAAACCAATGAGTTCCTCTAGGTAGAGTCGCAAAGTACGTTTTATTGTCTGTTGCAGTATCCAGAGTGATATTTCTAAACAAAAGAAATAATAAGACTCCTAATATTGAATACGTTATAATGTTAAATTCTTTTCATATTTTGTTATGTCATTTCCCGAAAGCTCATCCCAAAAGTTGACTGCTTTGAAATGCATCCAACGTAAAATCGATATTAAGTTTGAACATGACACTCCTCTTCTCTGAAGTCTGCACTTAAGACGATAGCTTGTTGTTTGGCATTGGAACATGAATGGCGTGTAACAAAGGAACAATTGTAGTAACAGCCGAAGACATCTTCATGGTTGCAGTAATTTATGTTTTTTAGTGAGAAGCACTCATTTATAAGTTACACTGAAAGAACTCGCCTGGACAAAGTCAAACAAACTTAATCAATGAAAATGTGTACATAAATTATTCACTAACACGAACCTTACCTCGAATAATTCTTTTAAATGATGCTATTTTAAACGTATACAACCTTGCATCTGAAACAAGAGCATCCGCCAAACGCTACCAAGGATATGAGTAAGAAGAGTAATAAATAAGTCAATGATAGTCAGTGAAGATCTAATTGGTCGAAAAATATCATAATTAATTTTGTTACTCTTTTTGCATATTACAGGTATTACAAATTTCAATTACAATAAGTATACCGTAAGCGTGTCTCCTCTTATCCTTTCTTGAATCGCGAAGAGAGAGTTGTTACTTGACTGCAAATATTACTAGAAACCGAGAAAGGTACGGAGATGTTCTCAAGAATTCTATACTTCCCTGTGGTCCATGCCTTTCTGAGGAGGCTATCTGAAGAAGTAACCTTGGTAACTACATTGGTCGACTGAGGATTATACAGTGTTTTAGTTCAACCGCCACCAGCAAGTGTTTGCGCCTCTTCTCGGAAACGCGTTCCAAATTTGGAGACAGAAACCCTGCAACATCAATACTTGTAGCACTCGGAGGTTAACTACATAGCCACGAAGAGATTGAGAAGAGAGAAGTTCCGTTAGCAAACGCAGAATAGCACCACGGAGAGCTCAAACGAAGAATTACCACGTCGGAAATAGTGAAAATATATTTATGTTTCAAAAACAAATGGAAAAAATTTGTCTACAATAAGATAACTGGTTAGAATTTACTTTAATGAAGAATGTTCATTCTGTAAAAGATGAGACTGTCTCCTTTTCGTGTTACATTACTCCACATTTACTCCGTGTAATATCAATAAGTTTCTATCATTTTATATGTAGTATTATATACGTATTTTATAACTAAGAACATCGGTGTTGTGGATTTTCAGAGGAATTAGTTTATGACATCATTTCACGTATACTATCTTGTCCATGCTTCCAATGACATCCAATAATTTATGCTCATGCTTACAATAACTTCAACTTTATAGTTGACATAATTTTCAATTTGAATAAAAAGCTTTCTCCACACATTATTGAAAAATAAATTGTGATCATTACATAGCTTGTAGTCACGCAAACACATCATTGAAAAAAACCCTGAGGGAGTGAAAATTGGTAATGAAACGTTATATTTTATATGAGTTTTAACATCAAATATTGAAAGTATTAATAATATTTACCAAACCTCATCGTCTATACATTCGAAAAATGATAATGATTTGGTGAAAAAAATTATGCAGGAAAGGGTGTAGGTAATATTAAAGGCAAGGAAAAAGTCTTTTCACTAGCTCTAAAAAATTGTTTACTTTTCCAGAGGAGAATTTGTCATAGCAAAATTGTTGTCAGTTGAACAACTGATCTTTGATTTATAACAACGTTTTCAACAACAAAATTATATCTTTCGAAATCGGAATCTATCGTGCATCGTATTTTTTAAACGTCAAGAAGAGGACTTGCTACTACCCAAGGACCTTAACAGCTACATCGGAATTTACCTTACAGTTGTTTGCAAAGTACTTTTTAGCAAGCCTCTGACAAAATTGGTAGTTTGCAACAGGAGTTGGAGTAACTGACTCAGAACACATCTGAGTAACTATTATGGCAGTAGTTGAGGATATCAACGCCATATTTGCATATACGTTTGCCTGCAGCAACTAATCAAGGTTGAAAACTGCGTAAGGGAATCAGTCGGCCTCGGATACCAAAGATAAAGTCTGTTTCTTAAACATTACAGGTGTTCGTCAGTCTCATTATCCGGGTTGAGAGCAGTCTCGGTATATTGTACATGCATAGGAATCTTACAGTTCTATTAAGTGTTGTATAGAATTGTATAGCTACGTTCAAAAATTAAAATTTTCTTTTGTTCATAATAAACAAAACGATTCCCATTATTTTTATTATGACGTATTTATTGTTGCGTATTTCGTATTAGAAAACTTATCAACGACTTTCCCCCAAATTAAGTATATGTTACTGATGCATTATAGTAAATCAAATAATATTAACCAAAAATAATGATTAATAACGGTGCAGAACTTCTTTATAGATAAACCACGGTATGATTCATTGACATGTTAGAAATAAACAAATGGAAAATTACTCTCTCGGGAAATAATTTACATAAATTAAATATCATAGATTAAATATTGATCGTCGTTATAATTTTATGAATACAAAATGTTTGTACCGGGTGGTTATGATTAAAGTTACCCTGTTTAGGTGGAACCCGTTCAGGTGGAAGTATTTCGTTGAAACTTGGTATATACATTACATGAACCATGGGGAAAAAATCGGCAATAAAAAGTAATAGTTCAAATTTCGACCAATAGATGGAGTTTTTTGCGTAAAAAGAATGTTATGCAAATTTGGAGCAGATTCTTCACCATGCCATTAGAAAAGAAAGAGAGAGCTTTATTAATCAAGTTGTTCTATCAGAACGGCAGTAATTTATCAACAACACAGCGAGAATATCGACGCTTGAAGAGCTTACGAAAAGGGCCTATGTTGAGACAGGTTTTGAAAAAGATGATTACTAAATTTGAAGAAACTGGGGTATTGAGTGTGCTGCAAGGAGGAGGACGGAAACGGATTTAAAATGAAATTGTGGAAGAAGTCGCTCTTGCCATGGTCGAACGAGCGTCCAGTTCCCAATATTCTTCAACAAGTGCTCGAGCGATGTTACGTGATTGGCTCTTCCTTGATCTACAATAAGAGTGGTTCTGCAATCCATTGTGAATTGGTATCCATACAAGATCCACGTTTTGCTAGAGCTGAACCCTGCAGATCCAGACAAGCGGACTAATTTTGTTAGCCGTCTTTTGGCCAGAATAGCCGCTGACAATGCCTTGGAACATTTTGTGATCGGTTTTTTACCCTACACGTACAAGTTCATAGTCAGAACTGTCGCATAAGGGGGACTGCACGTCCTAATGTTGTGCATGAACATTCTCTGCATGCTGATTACATTACTGTATGGTGTGATTTTTACCGCTGATTTTATTCTTGGATCCTTTTTCTTTGAGGTGAGCACTCAAAGATCTATCACGGGGTCCCGTTACTGTTTACTTCTTCGGTAGCAAGTCTAAACACTGTCTTTCTAAAACGAGAGTGTTTAGACACTACTGTCTTCATGCAAGAAGGTGCACCACCTTATATTGTCCCACCAGTGACAGCATTGCTTCGTACCCACTTTGGAAATGATCGGGAAATTTCGAGAAGTTTTCCGACTTCCTGGCCTCCTCGTCCTTCGGACTTGAATCCTGTGACTTCTGGTTGTGGGGATTCCTGAAAGATCATATGTATGGAGGAAATATACGGACTATTCCTAACTTGAAAGCAAGCTTAATACGTCATATTTCTGCAATCGATTGAGAAACACTTCGTGCTACCGTTGAACACGCTATAACACACTTTCAACCTGTGATTGACGCAAATACAATGCATATTGAACAAATGTGAGTAATATAGTTTTGTGTTTCCAATTTGTCTTTTTCTTGTCTTTTATGTGCCCCCTCTTATATGCTGGTCGAAATTTGAACTATTTTTCACTTCAGATTTATTTTTCCCATGATTTATGTAACGTATTAACCAAGTTTCAACGAAATACGCCCACCAGAACTGGCTCTACGTACGTCTAAACAGTAACTTTAATTATAACCACCTTGTATATCAGTGTAGTTATGACATATTTTGTTTTGCGTGTAACGGAAACTTTTTCCAGTTGGAATATACTTTTTGATTATGATTATTTTCATTCACTCACTTTTGATATCACTTCATGGTGCAGTAATAACACAAAAAGTGATAGTATCATATTTCTAGAGAGCGTGAGCTTCCATCCTCTCAATTTCTTGACGAAACATTTCATCAGAGAAACACCAGAATGCTGTTACAGTTGTGCTTATGAGACCTTCATTTCGTCAACGTGTTAATGAAACGTGAAAGGTACTGTCTTTCAGACCCTGTGACAAACACTTACGTTGAGCAAGAAGAATGGCTACAAAACTGCCTGTTCTAAACGATAAATGATCAATGTCAATGTTCGAAATAATGGTGTGAAGTTGCTCCCTGACCCAAGTCATATTTGAGGCCCCTTATCATGAGGTAAACGTCCATACAAAATCCTACCGTTTTCTTCAGTGAAGACATAATTAACGCTCTATAATTCTGTCTTAATAAATGTCACTGTATGTGTGAATACGAGTACATCTACAAAACTTTCAACCGTATTTGGGTCACTTCTTATGATAAATCATACAAATTAATTACAATAAAAAAGTCTACATCTGAGTTGGCTGAGTATGTTTAAATATTAGAGGTGATGAGTGGCTGTTGTGGTGGTAATCTAGTGTTTCGGTGTAAAATGTATGGAGTATTATAAGCCCTGATGAAGACACGATAGGTGTCGAAACGTTGGCAAGTAAATAATTAAGTTTAATTCAAGACCTAAACGCGAAATTATAAAAAAGATATAAAGTAGTTTTCTCATTAAGCAAATCACAGTCCCAATCTGCTAGTTTTCCTACCCGTTCTTGGGTCGATGGTATGACATTCCTTCAATGTAGACTCAATATCAAATGTAGGTTTTCTTCTTCATCTTCCTCCTGTGTCTCAACCTTTGAATTTGGTCTTTTTTACATAACCTTAATACATTCTCAAGATATCCATAAGAAACGCGTCCTAAACACAGAAATAACCAAACAGTGAAATAACCATAAAGAACCAATTCGTAATTATGTACGTTTACTAAAATATTTTATTATATCTTCTTTACTCGTTACTTTAACAAACGGAATTATAAACTACATCTCTTAAATTTCATAAATATGTTGAGATGTAAAAAACCTTTCAAATAAATTTTCCTAAGTTTTCAAATAAATGTATATTGATATTTTGCGTTACTTCACAACGCTCGTGAGTAACGAATATAGATAGCTTTTACCTTGACCGTAATATATAATGGAGTACTCTAATTACAGTAATTTCCTTTCCATACAGAATGAGATTGTGTCAAAGCTTAATAATTAGGTAAGCATTATATATCATTGAAATTTTTACACCGGATCTCAATGACACATTTATTAGATTCATGTCGCGGTTAAATCAATTCCGTGGTTTAGACAACTGACTTTCAGAGAACTGAAAAACAATTGGTTTCGTCCTCTTCAAGTTAAAGAAACTTTCTCATCCTAAAATCACGAACCTATAAGAACCAATTCTATAACCCATAAGAAATTTTAGAAGCTTTTAACAAAATTAAAATAAATATTTATAGTTATAAAAAGTTTTGAAATAATTTCAGTTTGCATTCAATAATATATGAAATAATTAATTCAATCATTAAAAATCTGACCTAGAATACACTGAAAGATTGTTTTTTTCTGTATTGATGATTCAGGACGTGAGGCATTTTTTTTCAACCAACAACATGCATTAGTTGGTTAGGTATATAATTCTCAATATCTCTAATGAATGCTTCGTGTATTAAGTGACCAAGGTAACTTTACTTTTTGGAAAAAATTGCATTCAACATTCCAAACTCTCAACGTCACCCGCGAGTGAATAAAAGCTATTAAGGCAATAAAACCGCGCGGTTTTATAACACAACGTCTCCTTAATTTATTTCTAGCGGAAAAACTTTTTGACTTATGACCCCCCGTAATTACGCACTTGACTGGCATTCGTGCTCTCCATTCCAGCCAAAAGGCACGCAGACTCACATGCATAAAATTTACTTTTAATTTTCTTGCTTATTTATCACGATTTTCTTCTGTGTGTGGTAGGATTATTGCAATGTTATGGATCAAAAAGTTTAATTTTTGAAAAGCCTACCGTAAACATTCATTACATACGGTAAACATTATTTCACTCAAGAATTTAGTTATTTGGTTATTTCAAGTCACAAACGAAGTGCAAACATATTATATATTACGCGTATATGATTAGGCGACAAATATTTGTTGAATATAACATTTAACTTGTTTAAAGAAGTTGTTTTCAACATCAATATTCATATACTAAACAGTTCTGATAATGTTTATAACTCGTTACGACTGGACATATGAGTAGATCTATGCTGTGTGTAGCTGGTGTAAACATTCACTTGCTTCGAGTAATACATAGTCGATTTTGAACATGACTAGGAATGAAGTGTAACAAAAGAATAGCTTTTTCATCCTTTATTTCATACATATTAGTAAACCTAGCGAGTAAACCATTGCGATCGTAAATGTGGTTGTAATAAGTCGTTCCCATTCATTCGTTGGTTACGACCATTTGACGGTAACTCTTCTAAAGTTAGAAACTATTTTAACTTTATGAATAATGATTAGTTGCCATAAGTTCCAAAATTTCTACACACTTGCCCTAAACTACACCTAGAAAAATCTTCTCTAAATTTCAAGATGATATCCGGTTTTATCCAATTTTTGTTTGAGGAACCCTCGAGAACGTTTGCTTGTATCAACGCGAAGATCGACAATTTCGTTCCTTTCAGTATTGAATACTACGTAGATTTCGTGTGTGATGATTAGATATCTTCAAAATTCATCGTAAGAAAATAAAAGTGTCATTAGTAGAAACGAGAAATATACCAAGAAATTTCGTTAAATTATTGAATCATCTAAAGTCCCTGGTGAATTTGTCAGGATAGTGTCTAGTGTGTGTCATGATAACAAAATTAACCCACTGATGTATAGGATCCTAAAAGTATCTCATAGTTGATAATAAATAATCTAGGTGAGCATTAAATTATTTTAGCAAATTTCTGATAAAAGCCAACGTACTGTAAGATAATAACGTAAATTTTCAGTTCACGAATATAATTGTGCTATTTTTTCATGATGTAATATATTAGTATCTTTGGTCTCGACTAGCCATTTAAGTTCTTGGTTATTATTAGAAAATACCACAACAATATTAAAGAAAGTCTAATAAATTAACTCTAAAGGTGCAACAAATATAATCAAATCGCTGCTGCCTCCACGTCTAATGAGAACAAACATAAAATCATTTGTCCCTCTCCGCCCTGCGCAGGAGGCCGCCCGCGGCTGTTCTTCTCGTGCTAGCGTTCTGAACCGGTCCTCAGCGAAGTAAACAACCATCAGGCGGATTCAAACCGATTTTTTCCATCATTGAGTCACTAATGAATGTTCATTTTCATCCTCTCACCAGTAAAGTGTCGGTTTTCAAAACTGATCTACAAGTGTTCCCTAGTAGTTCGTTCTGTCACGTCGCCGAGAGCATTATGACGCGTTGTATATATCAATAGAGTAAAGCAACTGGACAATCTTATAGATTGCAATACTTCACAGAAGAGCAAATAAATTAATCCAGCAATTTGGTACGGAAATAGCAATATGAATTTAACTATATGGTGTTCCAATGGAATAAGGTCAGAAACATAGAGAAATATCACATAATATGATGTAACGGGTTTCAATAAATAAATGCTTCAAGTCAGTTAAAAACTGATTTTTTTGTAACTGAAGCGAATAAAATAAACTTCTATAACATCTTATATGATGTTGAATGAGGCGGATGTTTTGTTTGACGTCGAATGTCCTAGTCTTAAATCTTTCCACCAAATTCTGTCGCCATTTAAGGCATCAGAAACCATAATTTTACGTAATTATCTTTTAGTATTATACTTTTCTTTTGGCATCTCGTGACTGGGGCAGCCCTTTTCGATCTACATTTCCCTCGATTTGAGACTGTGGATTTCCTCATGTCACCGTCTTGGCGTCGCGTATCGCCTCGTTTGCTCGTCTGTGCACCCCTGTCGTTCGCGAGCTGGGCGGCCTTGGTGGAAGGAAGCTGCCTTCACCGTCGCCGTCGCCGCCGCTCAGCTGATTGCTATGCTGCACCTCCTCTCCGCACGGCCATGTGCCTTCTCCGTTGGAATGCCCTTTGTTCGAGACTTTGCTTGGCGAGCGAGTGGAAGCAGCAGCAGCACCAAGCGACAGACGCCACACACGCGCTTGATGACCGAGATCTCTGCGCGCACTTTACGGCCTCGATTCGCGATGCGACAATAGAGATTTGGTTTTCGGGCGCCGCGCTCCGACACGCCACGGTGATCGGGTTCCCTCGGTGTAATACGTCGTCGATTAGATCCAGAAACAAGGTGGGGAGTTTAAAATACGACTAATTTGTTCAAGCAATGCGTGCAATTAACATGAGATATATTATTTTGGAATATTTCTACTTTCAAAATCGATTATAATTACTGCAAATATATAGCATATCAACTTTCTCACAATGTGACGCAGAGATCTGCAGAAAAAGAAAATGATCCAACTGGACGGAAAAGTTCTCTTCTTGCGAAGCTGTTGCAGACCTGCTCTGGCCAATAATAGCAGGGGTTTCCATTTCGAGTTTGATTCAAGAACTTTGCTCCAGATGATTTTCTATATGGGAATACTCATACATGAACACTTCGAAATAACTCGTTATGGTAAAGATTATTCTACTTAATGAATGAATAGGAATAGGAATTCTTCAGTACTTTTTTCATTTCATTCATCATCGAAAAAAAATTATGTTATTATTCATCATGATAATTTTCAATTTTTGCAAATAACTTAAATGTACTTAAACATAATATCTTGTACTTGGTTTGTCTAGAGATCAGAAGATTTCAAACAAAGATAGAGGGATGTTACCCTCCTTACAATTACACAATGTATAATATTGTGCACTGCTCTATACTAAACATTTCTTTTATTTTGTATTCATTTCGTTTTTTTTACAGTGTTCATTCACTTCAACTGAAGTAAAAATAGTATTTTATACCATTTCGGTCATACAAGGTTTTCCGAATGGCAAATAAAGATTAAAATAAATAAACCTCATAATAGGTTTACGCTCAATTTTGAGGAATAAGTATTGCCAAATTTAAACTAATTAGCTCTCATTAAATTGCTCCCCTAAAATTCNATATATATATATATAAGATTATTGATATTACGTCTTTAGTTAGTATCACGCAATAACTAAGATTAAGTTTATATGACACTTCAAATACATTCTAATTTGTAAAATTATTCTCCAAACTGTCTTGAAAATATCATAGTCGAATAGAATTTCGTACGTTGTTATTCTTAAGGTCATTCATTTGTTTATATGTTTAGTGTCACGCGTTTAACTGTAGCTTGAGAGACATAAAATTGATTTCATATACTTCATGTTTTCTTAACCATGAAATTTCCTTGAAATCCGTTTCAAATTCCCAGAAGAAACACGCGGGGAAGAAACGCAAGGAAAGTCATGGATGAAGTGAAACTCAAGAGTGTTGGTATTATCTTAATCAGAGAGTTGGAAAAATTCTTTAATTCGTCCACAACGTTCTTTGGTAAGAATGACGGGTGTTCATCCCCAACAGTATATTTGAATCAAGTTAAAATGTTTTCTTAGCGAATTCTCCTTAACCCGTTCGTTTTCATGTGAGTGAATTGACAACAGTTAGAACGGGATATGAAGGTTTATGTATGTCGGTTGATTATATGAAAACTACTCCAAACAGACGTTCTTCTTTGGAACCTGAACTGTATTCACGCTTGCGATGAAAGGAAAAATCGTGACATGACACGTCATACGACATGACAAGATAAAACAGCGGGATTTCTACTAGCGTTTATGCAATTGGACCTCGACAGACATTAGACAGATTGATCGTAATAAAACATATATTTCATAAGTTTTAAGGGAATATAAAAATTAACTAAAATACACATGTTTATTTTCAAGAAGCTTCTTGATACAGATTACTAAAGTATCAATATGAGACATATGATCAATATGAGATATCCATCCATATTCTACATTAATATATAAATGTGTGTGTCTGTTAGTTTGCTACCTGATTAAGCCTAAACAATTGAACCGATCGTGATGAAATTTGGCAAGGAAATAGTTTAGATGTCCAGGATGAACATTTAACTTTTATTTTTAAGACGTGTAATAAGAAATATAGAAATTATTTTTGACAATGAATGTAAAAAAATCGGAAGAAAGTGAGTTATATTTGCTTATTCTGCCTACACTGTCAGATATAGGTGACTATAAATGGCAATATTGTTTGCCTCAAAGAGTTCTACAAAAAAGTTCGCGACTGCATATGTCTATATATAAAAATTAACCAAAAATTACAGAATAAAATAGAAGTGTTAGAATACTTCAAATTAAGAGAGTAATAAAAGAAGGAAGAAAAAAAACCAGTTGTGGGAGGGTAAAGAATCCTAGAACTCCCAAGGGTGGAGTGGGAAGGGAGTGTTATGTATAAATATTTAATCTACAGGACAAGTTTAATCCATAGATTTCGGAACCTTTCAGATGAACAGTGATGAGATGCTTTATAAATACAAGATCAGCACATATGGGAGTTGAATACCCCCCAACTCTCCTAAGGGTGAAGTGGTGTGCTTGACTAATTGGTGACGTTTCGTTTGATTTCTTTCTCTCGGACAACTTAATGTTGTTTGCTCAAGGTGGCTCAAGGTGGTTTCATCCAAAGAGTCGTACATTCATGCCACTGCTGGAGGCGAAACTCAAAATGGTGTATATAAACAAGTTTTGTATTAAATTTGTAGGACTCTATTCATATGTTTTAAAAAAAACAGTAAGTCAAATTATTTTGATCTTACAATAGACAGATTTTATTTTTTTCAGAGTAAAAAGGATAGGCCTATGGAAATCCTGGGTAACGCTGGACAATAGACAATAAATTAAAAGGTATAGAAATAACAAGAAAAAAACTAAAGGCTCAGTGTATCTAACGAATCATTACTTCTGTAACAACAATTGGTTGTCCCCGTTGAGTGGAGAAGCCTAATTTCTTACAGTTCACGCCAGAGGTGCAACCGCGTAAATTGATAGAAATAGAAATTTTCCCAATTTTTTCTTTCATTAAATAAACTATCAATGACAATAAAAATTCGAGTGACACAAGACACAAATTACAGGGAAAGGTTTGTTTTAATATGGATTGATTCTTTATATGCGATTAGACCGTTCTGCCATAATAAAAGGGAAACATTATTGAAAGTACTTACGCACTAAACGTATACTCAAAAGGTGTAAAATGTTTGAATATTGGTTAAATTGTAAAAAAGAATGATAGGTACACACAAGAACACAAACAAGAGGCAAAATACAATGAAAAAAGACATGTACCTTTATTGCAGAAGAGATATGATAACAGGGTCGGACTTGGGGTTCAAATCGACCATGGGTTTTCATTAAAATCGGTCTCATAATTATTATCAGCAGTGTATTTTCAAAAAAAAAAAAAAAAATCGTATGGATGGAAAAAATTAAAACCTATACAGTGAGCAGGTTTAATTAAAAAATATAATTATTTCAATATTTTACACTTTACTTCATTTTGTTAACAAAATACAATGAATAGAATATTTGTAACTATAAATATATTTTTGGAAATTATTAGCTTTAAAAATATATAGAAATATAGCGCAAATAAACAATTAATGTTCGTGTCGCATTTTTTCATTTGTTTTTTTTTCTTTTGGGATGTCAATAATTTAATAAAGTCAAGTTTTTATAAAGTTTAAATGTGGAACGTGTTATTGTTTCAAAATATCCAGAAATATATGTTAGACTAATAAATTTATTTTCTTGTATCGTCAGTTATTTTATATTTCAATGAATTTTTCCACTTTACCGGCTCCTCAAACATTTGCCAGAATTGCGGCATAGGCAGCCCGGTCCTCCATTCTAGTGCACAGAAACATAAATTAGAAATGAGAAAAGATTTATAAATTACTTAATTTTATGAGCCAATGACTGAGATTATTATTAAATCAGGTTTAATATTCAAAATAAATCTCAATTCCCTTAAGTAATATTTTATGTGCACCAATTTAAAAGAGCTATCTTGTGTGCATTATAGTAAATAACTTGGGAGGGAGAAAGGACCCCAACTTTGTTCGGGTGAATTTTAATCTTAATATGCACCAAGGAGAAGTCGAAGTTATCCTAATGCAAATATTCAAATGCTTTAATGTTTAGTTGCGGTTTTTTGTTTTGCAAGGTATAATGTATTTTTAAAAGGAAAAATATTGAAGATGATTGTTTATCAGATGTCCCCAATGATTTCCCGTTGCCATTCACTCCTTCCAGGTAATGCGAATTGAAATTCTTGGTCTTCAAGGTACACTTCCACCACGTCGGTTAATCCTCTTTCCTCGCACATAGTGAGGTATGCGAATTTTGTGGAATAGGACGCGTTTATGTTCCGCGTAGCATGGCGCCACGGAGCGAGGAGCAGTAGCTGCGACGAAGCAGAGAGGCCAACCACCGCTGTGAAGCTGAGTGCGCAGTGGCGATACGGCACGCCCGGGAGACGCGGGAACGAAGCGTTCTCACTGCGAAGGGAGGAAGAAGATGGAAGGAGGCGTCGGCGCTGACGCCGTTGGTGCGCGACCCTCCGAACGGATCACATTCTGAGCAGAAAGGGAATGACTTCCCATACTCATGATAAAAACCTCATGATGAAAAGCAGTCGGTGATCATAGAAATAGCAGGATCATATCTACATACCAACAGCGGTAGTCTAGTGGTAGAGCGTGGGTTCAAACCCTGCTCGGCCCAAGTGGGTGAGGTTTTCGGTTGGGGGTACCCTCACACACTCCAAACAATAACTGTCAGTTCAGCACCATAAGTTCCCCACCGAACTCAATATATCTCCTTCCTAATTCCCTCACCTAAGTCACCGTTATTTGGAAGAGCCAGGTCTCATGGCCTAAACCATACTACAACACATAAAATACAATTTAAAAAAAACAATCGAAATTTACAGACTCCATGAATATAGACAAAAAGACTACCATACATATAGAAAACTACCATTGATACAGACTCCATGAATATAGACAAAAAGAGACATCAAATTGAACATTCTTTTAAAAAATTACCATCCCCATCATCGTTATTGTTTCATTAATCTTTTGAGTTAAATAGTTGTAGATCATGTACACATGAACTATTGGCATACGATAAAGAATGATAATTCCAAAAAAAAAAAAAATCCTGATCAACAAATTAACGTGTCCACAAAAAATGTTGGGTTTTACAATATGTCAATCAATATTTTACTCAATACAATGATTTGTTTCGTACATAAGTAGTGATTGTTCCTTGAGATATATTTGTTCTTGATTTTTGTCGTATATGAGTTTTTAGATTTGAAAACCTTATTACAAATCCGAGAAAATATCAGAAGAAAACTGTATTAATTTCTTTGATATGTGACATTGACTACAAAAAGTGATTTGTAATAACAATTTCACCAAAATATTCTAATTATCGAGGTCCCTCAGTCTTAAATTTTGTCAAAAATTACTTAGAAAATATTTTCCGTGACTAACAGCAGCAACTGATCCTTTGGTTCCAGTTATTGGCAAGCTTTTGACTAACGTCGTAGTGCATTATGAAGAAAACCCTGAATTAAAACTATTCTTGTACGCTTGTGAGCTTTACTGGAAAAATAAAATACAACAGTCCATGAGATGGACGTAGGGTTAACAACCTACACAAGCAATAACTTCATGAAACACTAAGACGATTTCGAGATATTAGGAGCCTTAAACATAGAGAGTTAAATTATTATCACGCAGACAAATGTAAGGTTTACATAAAAAAGAAAAGAGATCTATCAAATGTCAGAAAAGTGAAATTGATGGAATAAATTGTCCTTTCAAATATTGTAAGGTTCCTAACGATCAAATGAACTAATGGTGGATGGAAGAGGAAGATAAATGAATCAATATGTCACTTCCCACGTCCTACAGTCAAGTCTTGAAGTAGGGGAGAGAGAAAAAGGCAATGCCCAAAGGTATCACTTCCAGGAGAGTTAACCCTGAATACGATACAGCCTAATAATACGATAAATCTTTGTAAAGAGTGTTGACCTTTGGAGAATTAAGGTGTTGTATAATTTTTAAATTATGAATAATGAGCCAGTGAGCACTAAGGGTTATATTACTATGTGAAAACACTACTTCCTATTGTGCCCCTTCCAGGAGTCCATTAAACCCACGTGACGAACTAATTATATGAGTCAAGGAGAATGCAAGGTGTCAAGGTGTCTCAGATGCACAGAGAAACAGGCAATTAGTGTGAATAGAAAATTGGCCATTGAATTAATTACTGATAATTATAAATAATTGATTCATAGTTATTCGTATAATGAATATATAAGGCACTGTACAAAATATAATTCAAAATATTTCCAGCATTTTAACCATACGTTTGTGTGATGAACACTCAATTTACTCATTCTTTGAGCCACTAGTCAATACGAACACTATAAATATGTTTAATATTTTGTGTATGAAATATGTGCGGGAATCTCTATTCTCAATTTTACAATGATGTCTGGAGCGGTATATTTGTCAGATAATTTTTCTCACAATTCCAATATGAATAAATTGAATCGAAATATGAGTATGAACAATGAGCTGAATGTCCCACATTCACCAAATATAATATAAAAATAAATGAAAAAGCTTTAAAATTTTTCAATTCCTCATTCATTTTTACAGATCATACCATCAACATGTGAAATGTTCTTCACTGTTCATACAAAGCAGAGGCACCTATGAGTGCGCGACGAATCTATGAGTGCGCACTACCTTGGGCATTTTTTACTTTGAGATTATCAAGCTATGATATACGAGGGTGGATCAAATATTAACGAGACTTTTGCATTTGAGGGCGCAATTTTGAACGGAACGGGTTGCCGCTTGTACAGTGCATTGTTGCAGATGTCAGGAGTTGGGGAAGCACGTGGTATGCAGGCCTGGGCCTGTTGGGCAGTAGCGCTAAAGATGGCGGAGCAACAAGTGCATCCTTCTGTTGCGCAACGCACTGTTATCAAATTTCTTGCTAACAAAGGTGTAAAACCAGCTGAAATTTTGCAAGGACTAAGTGCACAGTTCGGCAATGAAACCCTGCCAAGAGCACGTGTGTATGCGTGGCATAAAGAGTTCGGGGAAGGTCGTGATCGGCATGAAAATGAATTACATGATCGTCGTCCTCGGAACAGCATTACGGAAGACAACATTTCCAGTGTTCGTGAACTTATTAAAGGTGATAGACGACTGACGGTTTCTGCAGTTGCATGACAAGTTGGAATAAGTTATGGGAGCTGTCAAACAATCATCACTAAGGATCTAGGGCTCCATAAAGTTTGTGCCAAATGGGTCCCTCGTCTTTTGACAGCAGAGCAGAAGATTGAGACGTTTGGAGATTTGTCAGAAGCTTACCGCACAATTTGCAGAGCAAGGGGATACTTTTTTTGGACTAAATTGTCACCTGTGATGAAACTTGGGTCCATCATTACACACCCGAATCCAAACACGCCAGTATGGAGTGGCGGAGGCAGGGAGAAGCAGTCCCAGTTAAAGCCAAGACCAAGTTGTCAGCCGGCAAGGTGCTAGCGACAGTTTTCTTCGACTGGCGAGGGATCTTACACATTGATTTCCTGCATGAGCATCGCACAATAAATACCGTTCCAAAAGACGTGACCCACCAATTCGAGACGTCATCCTCCTTCATGACAACGCTCAGCCCCACATTGCAGGCATAACTTGCATCAAATTACAGAAAAAAAGATGGACTGAACTTGAACATCCTCCTTATAGTCCTGATCTATCACCCTGTGATTTTAATTTGTTTGGGTCACTTAAAGAAGCACTAAGAGGACAACGATTCCAGGACAATGCGGGGGTTCAGACCTTTGTGCACAATTGGCTAGTGACACAACCCTCTTCTTTCTACGATGCTGGGATTAAAAATCTACTAATCCAATGGGAAAAATGCATTACTAAAGGTGGAGATTATGTAGAAAAATAATTTGTATTGTGCTATGTTATTCTGCTCAATATATTTGAAAAAAAAAAGTTTTTTTTTCATATTTGATCTACCTAAAATTTATTCGGGTGATTCGCTTCAAAAAATATTTATTAACAGCTTTTAATTCATTTCCACTTTTTATTACATTCTTTTTTTAAATTAATATTTAAATTTTACAATAATAATAATATTAAATTCAACTCTATCAAAGTAAGAAAATGGTTGAAAGATAAAAAGCCAAATGTCCTGTCATCATTAACCTAAGAACGAATAAAACTAAAATGTTATTGAATTTATTACAAAATAACGACTAACAAATTCTCTAACTATTGCTTAGCCTTATTTACAACTACCTTATTCACACAGTTCAATACATCAACCATTATAAATGATGTAATAAACATGAAGGTAAATAATGTATTTATTCGTACTTGTTAATATTATATATATATATATAAAGTGTACACTAATAAACTGTTTGATTTACAACACATTTTGCATTTTATCTTTTAAACATTTTCTTGCATTGATAAGGTCGAATTTTATTATTATTATTATAGTAGGACCTATAAATATTTTTGAAACGTATTACCCGAATAAATTATGTGATAGTTCGCTTGATAATATAAATGTAAAAAACACAAGATAGTGCAGAAATCTAAAAAAAAGACTTAAACAACATATCGAAGTCTAAAAAAAAAGACTTAAACAACATATCAAAATCTAGAAAAAAAATTACTGGGTTCAATACTATTGGCTAGGTTTAGTCTCGAAATACTCCACTGTGAGTCGACGGCGACAGCGAAGGCTGGTCACACCCTCAAATTTGCCACAGTTTAAAAACTAGATGAACATTTTAATGTTTTCTCGTTACAATTCCATAGTAAGAAACCAATAAGTTAAACTTTACAGTTTGTTTAAAAATAATAACTTTTAAGATTGTGTTAAGTGCAGAATTCGTGGAGACACTGTATTTTTAAAATCCGTTATTCTGCGACAGACGCTAGAAAAGCAACGTTCAGAGGTTTCGCACTCTTGACTTTCACGTCTCAAGACAGAGACGGTGTGAGATATGAAGATAAAGCAAGAGACTATTACAACCGTTGTACACATAGTATCTTCTGCTAACTGCTTACCTTGTACTGGACATGCATTTATGGTCCAACTATGCCAAGCGACTCAGCTGCTTATATGATAGCGAATGCTTAGTCAGATTTTAGTAAATGAAGAACTCTATTGTAAAATGTATAAAAAACGATTCCCTTTGAAGACTGAACATGTGCTACATGCGATAACATAATAAAATTGCTTACATCATGTTAAAGAAAATAGTAACAACTTAATAAGCAAAAATATCCTTTCATCAGTAGCCTGTTCCTTTATCTTATACTCTACTTGATAACCGTACAGATGAATTTTTCAGCCGAGATTCAATCATCAATTCGAGCAAATTACATAGTAGACCAGACATTTCTAGTTCCTTAGTAAAGAAACTAGACGGAACTTCATGTCAAACGCATGTCTGTGTCTTGGAGGAAAAATGGGTTAACTCCACTTTAAAAATAGAATTGATTTCTTGCCATATAATGCTATATCTTCGTCTACTTGTTTTGACAAAATGTACACATTCCTATACCGCATTTCCGTGTACATATTTGTTATCAAAAATATTTTTTATACATCCAAATTGCGACTAAAAGAGGTAATTCAAATAATAGTGGGAAAAACATATTAACTCTAGGTTAATAGGTTACTTATTAAGGATTCAAATATAATAGCCACCAAATTAGTTTACAAATCTTATTAATTGAGGAATATTATTTTTTTTTTCTAATTATATAAAAGTATAATAAAAGAAAACATTAAAATTCTTTGTAATTGGTGATTCTTTTGAAGATAGTCTGGTTGATCTTTTTTTAAAATACCTTGTATTTCTTTCTTTATATTGTTGGTCGTGTTTACGTTTCTTGCCCTCTTAAATCTTGCTTCTTTGCTGTCTGATTAGTCTCGACTTCGAGTTCATCACACAATAAAATTACAATGTTCGATTCAAGTAGTCTTATGATTTCTACATCTGGATCGTGGTTAATGTTAATTTTATGTTTTTTAAGATGGTGATGATTTGCCAAAATCATGAACTTATTGTAGTAAAAGAGGCAACATACCTCCGAGGTTTGCTTTCTTCTCCTTTGTAATTTAAAATTTAACGTAGAAGATATAAACATAAAATAGTTGGAAAAACCATTTAACTCCCATAAAAAGACAGAAAAAGAAAGTGAAGTGCAAAAGGTTTGTTTTTTTTAAATTCAGAGCAAAAAAATGGTTGTGATAGTGAGAAAAACTCATGTTACTTATAAAACTACATAACAAAAATACCAAAAATGTGTACTACATTCTTTCTTCGAATCCGAAATCAGTATTCCGAAACTTGAAACGTAAACATTAAAAGTGGAGTTAACTCATTTATTCTTAGTCACAGATATAATCTAACCATACCCTTAAACCACAGATATAATCTAACCATAGCATTGGGGAGATTACGATACAAAGATGAAGTTCTTTACCACCTCTTTTTTTCGAGGTATTTCGCTGGTATTAAAATTACATACGTTGCTCTTTCTACAGTTTAGTAACTTTTCATTGTCAACACCGTTCAGTCTATTATCTAGTTACGACGGATATTATTTGTGTGACGGAAAGTCGATTCAGGCAGTTAAGGCGATAGTAAGGAGACGTAGCGACAGTTTAGTTGCTTACGTGCGTTGCGAGTTGCGCACGCGTTTAGTCAGAGGTTTGTTCCATCTGACCCGGAGCTTACATTATGTTGTGGCGAGGTTCAGATCTGCTCGGAAGAAACATAACAAAATAAACTGAGAGAATGGGTTGGTGAAGAGAGACGTCGGTTTGCCGGGGAATGGATCGCTCTATTTTGCTCAGCAGTACATTGGGAGGCGGTACGAAAATAAGAAACATCTCAACGAATTATTTTTTTATGTGGACATTTATCTTGTTTTTGATAAAGAGGTTTAAAAACATAGTTTGATTAGAGTAATATTCTATTACCAATTTTTTACGGAAGTAAGACTTACATCAATCAAATCGTCAAGACAAATAATACAAACAATCGTTACTATAAAATTTTCGTTTTTTTTCATGAAGTCGATTTGGGAAAGACGTACATACAAATATTATTTATGTAAATGATTAAAGTAACGTAGAACTTAAATATATACAAAACGTATTCTATAATACTGAATTTTGTATAGAGTATTTGTCATCTTCAATATGAAAAAAAAAACAGAGGCATGTAGTTTAACGCAAATATCGAGACGAATGTTGCAAGCCCGAAATAAAAGAAGTAGCATATTTCCTTGGATAGGGCATTTTCCAGAACCAGATTTCGAAAATAAAATTTTGCGTACATCGTGAATTCAGAAATACCTGGTAAGCTCTCGAAATTTTTGTTCGATACTAGATTTTCCCCATACAATATTAGAATTATTGTAAAACTTCGAGACCACTCATCGCATCATTTCGGAACAAGGGCCCCATGACACTCACGATTTAAGAACGACTCTTATTGAAATTTATGGCTACAAAGATGCTTTCGAGAGGGCATAGGGTCTGTGCTTGTCGTTTGTCAACTAATCAGGCTATGTTTTGTCATTGGTTGCGTAAATCAGTGAAATGTGGTATTTACTAGTCAAGTTTAACAGGATAAGTGGAAGTAAAGGGATAATGTTCGATGTTCTAATTTCCTAAGTAAATATCATTGACCCCTCCGCCTCTTTTTCTTGAGTGGCAATTATATTGGTCTTCTCTATCGAAATAAGCGGAGACCGCTATGGCATCTTGGAATCACAACTGGCACATTGAACAGAATGAGGTTATCAAGGAAATTATTTTGTTGGTTATGAAATTACTCTAATAATATTTGCCCCTCTTTTAGTCTTTAATTGAGACGATACTGATTTTAATATTTTTTTCCGAAACAACACCACACGTTTACAGACAGGAAATGTATCCCTCCCAGCAATAAATGTCCTAAGGTACCCAGAAATCGACTCTCTTCAAAAAAAAAAAGAAAAATTAAGATTGATCTTAAGTTTGATTTTGGTATACGAATTAGTGCTTCTCGATGGGCTAAATTTGGCAACACAACATACATTAACAGTTTAGTAATCCACGGACACAACCCTGAGAATAGCTCCAGAACTTCAAAATATATATTCTTGGTCACAATACTGTAAAATCTGAAGACATGTTGCCATTTCTTTTAAATACAATACGCTCGTCGTACATGAATATTTTCGCGTATTGCAATACTTGAAGATGAACTTTAGTGAACTAAACTCAAAAGTATGTTTTTAAACATAATAAAAGAAACAGTAATTTTATTGTCGTGCTTCCACTCCTCTCCAATATATAATTAATCTCCTGAAATATGAATCTAACATTTTAAGAACTCGCCATCGACACGGTTACCATGACAATCCTTTTCGTTTAATGTGAGGATAACTGGAGAGTTATAATTCTAAAATAGAAAATAAATAAATAATTTTAAAAATTTATCTTTGAAAAATCAGTTAATTACTGCGTACAAGCAAGTGAAAGACAATAAACTAATTTACTCATACTATTTAATTAGAAAATTTGAATATTCTGTGTATGAATTTTAAAAGAAGTTTAAAATTTCAAAAACTAGTTTTCAAAATTATTAAAATGGTTAACTATGGAAAGATTTTTTTTTGCGAAAATAGTTTTAGAAATGCAAATGATACATGAATACAGCTACTTATAAAAAGTAGTGTACAAGTTAGCGTTAATTTCTCACAGATTGTTTTTTACATGAACTTTGACAAAAAGCTCTAAGAAAAATATCGATTATCGATTATGTTCACGTCTAGTTAGAAATTACTCTGAATAACAATTGCACAGAAAAGCAGTGTGACTCTACCGAGACGTGCTCGAGAGTATCCGAGCAATACAGGGAGCAGCTCGTTCTACATAAATATTTCAAGCGTTGCAAATTCCATGACAAAGCAGAAAAGCATACGATGACTCAACTCCTTCAGAGCGTATCGAGATGTCAAAACCATTCATCACCGTAGGAGCTGAAGGAATAAATATAGACAGAGGGAAAGCGATGTCGTATTATTATCGAAGACTTCTGATGGATTGGGTAATATGTTTTCCTTTATTGCTCGTTACAGGAATGATTTCGGAAAATCAAGACACGAACGTATTTCAAGGGAAAAGTTTATATTACAGAACCATTGAATATGCTAAATTCTATATTTTGAAATTATAACAAACACAGAGAATCACACAATGGGTTCTTAATTAAAAATATTATTATTATACTCGAACTAATTATGTTTTATATTGTAAAAAGTTAATAGTCCAGGAACACATACTGATTTATGAATAGCGTAAAAAGAAATCAAATTCTATGCCTGAGGATATTCTAATCAGTGTGATGCGAGATGGGGCCAAGTGTGAAGGGCGCCATCCCCGGGAATCGAATCTCGGATAGGGTGGGGGGTGGATGTTCATGAGTTTCTACATGTAATTCAAACAAATGCCCTTCATACAAAGGGAACTTCATCGATTCACATTCTTATGTTAATTATATTGGTGTTAGCAATAAGGTGCTACCGTAAAATCTTGTCAAAACCTGACTTGTTTCATCCACTGCTGGTCGCCAAATGAAAACGTAGCTCTGTTTATCATTTAAGTGTGTTTACGTACTAAGTTTTAAACGTTTAAATTCATTGATCATGTGATCATGGCATTTTCCTGAAAGCGACAGTATAAATTTTATTCCTTAAAAACGTGCCTGGTCGTTTTAGCAATGTTTTCGAAAAACGTTTATAACTCATTATATTTTGCATGTAGAAGCTTGAAGTTTTTAAATGTTGTCACAAACATAATAGTTATCATTAGCTGAATTAGAATTATTTTTGACACTGTTCGTTTATTGTATAAAATAAGTAAAGTCGACGTATCAGGAAAAGCTGTGAAAATTTCGCGTAAATTTTTTTTTCTGTTTTTTTGAAATATTAATTTTTTTTAAAGTATCATTCATTCTTGGAACTATTTTTTATTTAAGTATATGTACAAGAACATGACAAATTTTATGGTGTTAATAATTTTTTTCTGTGATTTTTTTGTGCCTTCTGCAGCACTTTAAATTGAGGGGTCTATAATAAAAAAATCCGATAGTAGAGACAACATCTGTCACAGGGTCAGTGTAGATTGAAATAAACTAGCCTATTCCATATCTCTTGGATCCGTGTTCTTTTAGTTTATTCTTTGAGTGTAGTTACTGTTTAATAACCATCCAAATGTTGCATGTCTTTCATCAGACATTGGACAAAGTGGATTCATATGGTATCATTAAGGTCAGTAAATTTCATGTTTTATCTATGGTTTTTGTTCTATTCTGCCGATATCGAGAGATCAGTATTTTATTATTGTGAAAGTTTGGAGGCGAAATACTGAAGAGTCATGTTTAGAATATAAGTATTTAGTGTACACATTTATGGCATTTCCTTCTTAAACTATTTCTTTTCCATTTTATTTCTTTAGATACCCGGTTCTTGGTCATTACCCGGGAAATCTTCTCTTTATTTATTTGTCGTACATAGTATTCTTAGTATTGTTTTGATTGTCTTTTTGTCATGTTATGTTTGTTTGTTACGAAACTATTTTTCTAAGGAATAGCAGTATGTAAACAGTTTATCATTTGTGATCAATTGATTCATTTAATGCATGCAAATAGTTCCGTTACATGTAGTCGTTCTCATTTCCCACGTTTTGAGATGACCTATTTGTAAAAACTAGGGCAACCACAAAACAATAAAAGCATAATGGAACTTAACACATTTGATTACTACCATATTTTTGATCATAACAGTAAGGTAATTGTATATATGGAATTTTTAGACGCATAATAAAACAAAATTTTAAGAAATAAAGCATAAAGTTTCATACTTCACTTCATATTTGCTTTCAAGAAGAGAACTGTCAGGAACAACAATGACGCCACCAAAGACAGTGACGTTGAAAATAAATATGAAAATTAAATATTTGAAAAAGAAGGTTATTGTAGTTACGCGTATCATGTTTAAAGCAGTTTCTCTTCTCTATTTGTGATTTAGCAATTATTAATTAATATTGCTTTGTCTGAAATTTTCTAATGTAATACAGAGTGGTAATAACTTCATGTACAAATAATTCGTGAATAATTTTTAATAAGAAAATATTGCAGAATTTTGTAAAAGCGTTAACTATATAAAAATTTTCATAAAGCATAATTCATGGAAATGAGTAGCATAATGTTCAGGTTTATAAACATACATGTAGTTGCTATAGTGGTATTATTTTTCAAAAAAAATAGTTTTTTACTATTAAACCATTTTTTATCCCTTTGTTTAGCAGCTGTTTTATTGACCAAGTACTTCGATATCTCTACCTTTCAATTAACCAGCTTAAAAACACTAAGAAGTCCGTTACCACGCGATCTTCCCCGACCGAATAACTTTTATTCCTCCTGTGCCATTATTCAAGTACCTTCAATGCTACAAGATTAGAAATTTTTGGAAATTATAACAATCAAAGAATTTTTTTTTGTTTATATTACACGCAGAAGTCCATTACAGTCTCAAACATCTGAAATGAGCAAATGATGACTAACATTGAGGAACGCAAAGTTTATCTTATCAGAAACTTAAGTTAAATACTCTGAAAGGATTAAGTGGTGCGTTTTCTTAAAGAAGTTCTCACAGAATATGAAGAGAACATTAAATAATTTCTTTATCATTCTCCCACGAAGGGTACATCATTACTCCATGACCTCTGTTCCATGTTCAATGAGGAACACATCAAGAGACTAGAATAATTCCTTATCATATTTCATTTCAGAGGACGCTTTGAAGATAGGAGAGGATAAAAGTCCCTCACTTAATTCCATTTTGAATGGTGAGGTAATGCAAACAGTAATTCTTATCCTCTACGGTGACAATAAATATTTCAAACAACATACCTTGAAACATGATAACATTGCGTTCGTAATAGAATAATATTTGTATACTTACAACTTTATATCATGTTCATGTATCCCCTATTTTAAAATGTACCACTATTGTTAAAATGTCCACTTAAATTAAATAATAAAATTTCTTTGATTTGTGAAGTGTAGGTTAATGCATTTTGACAATAACCACCATCATTACCGCAATGGTCACAACAAAATGTCATAAGATACTACTACTGGTGAAATAACTGCAAATCTAGAAGTACCCTCTCACATCAGAAAAGTTTGTAGCAACAGGGTTTTCAAAACACACATAAATAAATGTTACAAATAACACTAAAAAAACTTTTATGGATATTGATATCATTTTACAGTCAAATATTTGCGGCATAAATCAGTTCGTGAAATATGATACGAAGATTCTTATTTACGTCGAATATATTACACGATCTTATTTGGACAATTATATTATGGCTTTTTTTCTTGACACAACGTTTTGAGCCTTATTGGAGCCTTCATCAGGTGAAACAAATAGTAAGAACAAATATTAACTTAAAAACACAACAATTGTTCCAATAGGGTTGTTAACTATTGTAGATTTGAAAATAGACGTTATTAGTAGAATTATGTAGATTGACTATTATAATTATGAGAGTGAGTGAGATGTACTGATAAAGTTATTAACGAATCAGAAATATTTAAATAATGCACATTTAATCAAAAGTGGAGAACGCCTACACCTCCAGAACTGGTAACGAGTTGGTGGTGTCTATTAATGGCAGTGAAGAGTCAACTCGGTATTGGGCTATAGATAGCATTAAATTTCTTCATTGGCGTTGGCCATACGGATAATCAATCTCGGAAAATTTCTTTTCATGGTGGAAACACAGAATTTGTCAAATAGCGCATGGAATTTATGAAAGAGAGTTTTTGCCATTCTTTTGCTCAGGTGATGTGATTCGACGAAAATCAGTAGGCCTCAAGTTATTAAACGTTTTGAGGAGTTATATGAATTTAAATGAAAAATATAGTTTTTACGCTAGTTAAGTAATCGTTGGCTAAAAAAATATTTTTAGTTTTACGTTACGACAACCTAGGAGATACGAGAGATATGTAGAAATTCGATCATCATTAGGTTATTCTCAATACAAAAAAATATAAAATTAGATTAAATAGTTTCCGAGATATAGGCCTAATGTATTAGACAGCGCAAGAAAGTCTGCATTAAAATTAAGAGCGTTACCTTTAAGCTTTCAACAACAACTATTAGCACTAAAGCATTAGTATCTTAAGCTCAAAATATAATCCTAAAGTTTCGTTATTTCTTCTTCGACAGCTTCTTCTGTTTCTATGGCAATTTTTTAAGACTAAAAGTATCGGGCTGCTACTAAAATTCATGTTATCAAACTAACATTGTGCATAAATAATCCACAGAATTGAAAATAGAATGAGCTAGTAGTCGACATGATTGTTTGGAAGTCAAAAGGATGACATAAAAGGTTATTTACTCAAAATAATTCCGTACTGGTACAGGTGAATTTACCGTAGTAGTTAGTTGAACTTTACTACTAATAATTTTCGACTAATTGTTTTGTACACTGTGAATAAAATATGTAGAGGAGGCTAGAGAACCAATAAAGTTATTTTTCTGAAGATGTTGGTGTTCCAAAGTCTTTGTAGCGGCTAAATATTGAAAGAATTCCAAAAATAGAATCATCTCAGAACACATTCGCGTTTCGTCAGATGTCTCGTTATCGAATAAATATCGTCGAACGGCGACCGCCTTGGAACAACAAACAAAATTCCGCTCTTAAAAAGCATGAGATACTCACCAGCTGCAAGTTTGGCTGTATACTCGGGGTTCTCGACGATGTAGTCGAGTCCGATATGCGAATCCATGGTCATGGTGGTGGACGCACGGAGCAGGTGGCCGGCCCCGGCCGACTAGCGACACTCGCCCCGACTGCAACGACAAATAACACAATAAATCATTTAAAAATATGTTTTCAAAAGATTTTATAAGAATGTATAACCGATTAGAAACAGTTTACATAGTTGATTTTATATATTAACAAGGCGTAAATTAAATTTCTATGAGCAATGCAAAATATTGTTTTGCAATTGAGAGTGAAGTACAAACGAAATTTTGAAATATTCTTACTACTAAACTTTTTACCTTACTAGTAGATCGACACATATCCCCCCACCCCAACAACAACAAATTCTCTACACTAGCCGATTATTATATACTTGGTTCTATGGAATTTATTTCGGATCATCTGCTATTTCATACAGTTCTGAAACCCTTTTTCTGAATTACTTCTGTATTTTATGATAGAAAATAAGAGTTAAATGTATCGTCCTTTCGTAAAACAAGTTTATATTGAAATAAATTTACTTTTCCTGGCTCACAATCTTGCTTTCTCAAGAAAACATCAAGGTTGATCAGCTTTGTTCCACGACAATCTTTCTTATATTCATAATTTTGGCGTGGCAACAAAATGCAGTTGGTTTTTTCATTGTTATTTAGATTGCAAACGTTTTTGAAAATGACGTTTCAATAAATATTCGTACCATTTAAGCACAATATCATACAAAAAGTAGAAGTACAATGTACATGTGACCTACAAGTCCGCTAAGGATTGAAAAAGTTGTCTACCTCGTTGACTCGTATACAGGGAGAGGTGACACCATTCGATCCGATATGTTTCTTTAGAGAACATATTTTGTCAGATAGATATGATCTAAGTCTATTTATTTCTTACGAAATATCTGTACAATAGAAATAGTTACTTATATAAAAGAGGAACTATGCAAGTTTTCTAGATTTTATGGAAAATCCTTGAGACAATTTTCCACAAAATTTCACCCACAATTCCTTTCACATTCGAAAGAATAAGTTAAAAGTTCATTAAAAGCTCAGGTTCTCTTATAATTTTTTCGTCGCCATGACATCTGGGATTTGTCCACAAGATTAAGAACAATTTCTTCTTTCTATGTAGAATATAACTATTGAAATGTGAACATTTATAGCTGCAGATGCGTATCATGAAATAATATTTTCGAAAATTTATCAAAACCATTTATTTTAGAAAAACTTGTGAACAGGAGTAATCAGTGTATTTAGTTTGTCTTACATCCGTCACTAGAGAGTTAAATTTAGAAAACAATATAATTCCTCTTGGAGCACTACAACATCAGTTCAGATTTTGAAGAATCTTGAAACACATGTAGAGGGATTGCAGATTTAGAAAACCAAAACCAAAACCAAAGATTTGAGAAACTTAAAACAGATAGGAGACTCAAAAACTGATACCTAATACGAATTTTCAATAACGTTACACTTGTTTACGTGTGTGTCTCATGTATTCACTTTACATTTCAATTTACACTTCCATATTTAGTTATACTGAAAAGTGGAGACTTACAAATGTATATGAGAAAGAGTCAGTCATGACTTTGCACCTCTTGTGGACATGTGTGTTTTATGAACGGTATTACACAGTGAGATCAGAAAAGTGAAGGAATTTTCAATGCGACTGTCAAGCGCGCGGATATATGAAAATATTCTATTTTCCTTCTTTTCCTTAGCAATATCAGACAATTTTTCACTTAAAAATTAAAAAATGTATAAAAATTTCTATAATGTTAATTTTTTTAAATTGCACGTTTTTCTTTCTTGATAACAAAACTACTTTTGACCCTGGAAGATGATCATGATCCAAACGTTACAGCCATATGAAATGAAGAAGGTGAACTCCCTTCACATTATTCTCTTAGGAGAAAATGCCAAAGGTTCTATAGACCTAATGGTCTTGTAAACATATCTAATCGAAAGCGGTTATGCCGTTCAGGCTGCTATCTCTGAGAAAGACACACGCATAAAAGTAAAGAGACGGCAATCTTCTTCTTCTTCTTCTTCTTCTTCTAGATTTATGAACTGCGAAACGTCGAGGACGTGAATATCTCAATGTCGACCCAACAATCGCTGCATTACTTTCCTACTTGAAGATAGTCCAAAGCAAATTCACATAGTTTGTAATTTATATTTAACTACGGAACGTCCCAAATGAATAATTGACTTTTCGCCCATTTCGAGTCATTAGAGATGGCGCGGAGAAGAAAGTATTGACTTAGTAAGATGTACATAAAAGGGGGAACATTGAGATATAGATTCTCAAATTTTATTTCACTGGTAGTTGACGGGGGAATGATACGTCGCGCATGTCCCACGGAATAATATGTCGACATGATGCCATGTTCGAGAACCCACAAAAATGAGTTCTACAAACGCAGTTTTTGATGATTGACATAATTTCCTTTCGCGCCATACAAATCATAATAGAAAACAGGATGCGTGGTATGATTGATTATAATAAAAGAAAGTGGCGCGGGTGTGATTTCATCCGCTATTCTAGTCTCGTGTAATTGTCCAATATCGGAATAACATCTCTGGACGCACTGCGCAATCCTCGAGCTCATGCTGTCCAGGCAGTCATGAGTGTCAAGAGACGTAAATCCTGTGAACTCTCGACAAGAGAGTGGCTTCAATTGAGGGCAACCTCGCATTGCCTTCAACTCAGGAGCACATAGATCTACTACCCATTAGAAGTACTTTCTATGAACTAATTCGAATTGTACTCTCTGCTAGAAATACCATTTAAAAACTGCGATTTATACCAAAATATCAAAAATATTTTTTTAATAGTTATTTTATTTTTTTAATAAAATTTCAAATCTCTACGTGTGGTGGGCCAACTTGTAAATTGCAAAAAAACAAAACAAAAAAAACTGAAAAAGTATACAAAATACCTAGAAATATTTTGGCAGCATTTAGAACAGCACATAAAGAGTTGGTGACCATAAAATCAGCCCTGCACCTCAGTATTTTCCACAAAAATGTATATATTTTGGCCTTTTTTCACATTATTTGGTATATTTTTGGACTTTTATCGGTCGTATACTATAGACACCATTATAAAATATTTTTGGTTAGATATGAGTGTTTTATCATTTAAGCGACTTCATGATCAGCTAATTTTGGTTTAAATTCACGAAAAAAATAAAAAACTGAAAATCACCATTTTTTAGTATACGAAACAATACCAAACGCAAGGAAAGTTAAAATCGTGATTAATAATGATGTTTTATCAGTAAATATATATACACGAAGGGACAATGTAATTTGGCTGGGGGTCACATTTGGGTGCCTTATCCTGGGGTACCCTATTAAAATCATCAAAACTGTATGTATTGTAATAAAATAGCTGAATAGAATAATTTACACGTGTCGTCAAGTAATAAAGAATCTTTAATCAGCGATAATAGCACACAAAAGCGAGTAATTTAACTACAAAATAAGTAAATTTACAAAACTTAATATGTATTACTTTTTGATAAAATTCAAAGATATGGAATTAAAAATTCCCTGAGGATGACACATACTAGATAGGACAAAATACTAGATAGGAATAGAAAAAGAAATGTTTTCCTATATAAAATTTTACGTCTCCTATCGTTTATCTTCTCATTTTCCATTTCTTATGTGGTGGCATGTGATGATATGATCACAGTATAATTATAGAGAAAAATTGATAACTTCTTCCTTATATGGGATTCCAATTAGAGGCTTTTCGGTTCATAAATAAATATTCGTGAATTAGAGAAATATTGAAGATATAGAAACGTGAAATTAGAGTTTTCTTTTAATATTTTCTCTGAAATACACGAACTATCTATATCATTTTTGTGTGTGTCGACTTGCTATTTTTGTCTATAGTAAATTATAAGGAAGGGTAAACCGCAACACAACGACAAATACTGCCGCGCGACGGTAAGCAGGGTCGGCTAATTGTACGCGTAGACAGAACATAGTTAATTTTTGTATTTTAAGATTTTATTACAGAGAGTAAAAAATTACAGATATTCTATGCTCGCTGATATATACCCGGGCATTAACCCATCCACCGTTATGGTCTCAAAGACAAATATTGGGTATGTTACTAGCAATCATGTCAGTGATCTCAGAAAAATTCAAAAAGTATCAAATTCAAGACAATCAACCTCATCCGAAGACAAAAAATTCAAATTCTGACGTCAGAAGCTGTTCAGATGAAGGGTTTTAATGGAAATAAAAACAAATACGATTTTCCAGTTTTGTATAAGTTATAGAATTATACGAGAAATTTTGTCACACACATGGCATCGAAAAATAGTGAAAACTGACTTTGTGAATCAATTTGTTAGAACGTTAAATAAATGCCATGGAATTAAAATAAGTGGTTTTGACGTAAATATGTGAATATTGAAAAATTTTACTTCATTTATTCATGACCACATTTTAATGGATTTTCAAATGTGACAGTGAAGTAGTTAAAAAGATTTGTGTAGCCTAACTATCGAGTGACTTCTCAAGGGTAATAATTTCTCTTAATACCACTTTTGACGGTGAAATTTGCAAAATTTGCGTATCTTAAGTAGGTTTTGTGAACATGTGCTATGGTTTTGTTTGCCCAAAATTAAAACAATGGGCGTAATATCACCAACAAATAAATTAACCTGTGTGGTACAAATAAAGTTAAATATAAGTTTATTTTGCTTCCAGCAATACTCAAAGAGCCTCAAATTCTTATCTTCTTTCCTCCTTTTGTCGATTAATAAATAAATAAATTTAGTGTCAATAAAGCAGCTACAAACTGTGTATGACCACTTGGAGGTCAATTAACTACTTTACTCTCCGGAAGCAAGAATCCCATCAATTCCGATCAAGGACCCTAAGACAGAGACGCGTTTATCATTTCAGCACACTCCTAAGATAAGATAATTGGGTAATAGTGGAGTATTCGGTTTTAACTTAAATTAGGGAGAAAGTTATAGTCAACAAAAAAATACTTATTTATTTGCCAAAGCGGCTTTTGACAGCTTATGCTGTCATCTTCAGGGGCCTACAATCAAGATACAGGAATATATTTAGCTATCGGTAAAAATGAATTTTTAATAATAATAATAAATACAAAAATATATTACAAGGTAGTAGTATATTGTATTTAATAATAATCAGAGAAAATTTAATACTAATTGGTTCATGATATTTAAAAGATTGTATAAATAGTTGGATGATAAATGTTTGTTTGCATAAATTATTAATTTAAAAATTTCAAATTAGTGAACATTTTGCAACGGGAAAACGTTTTGTAATCCGAGCATCTTACCCTCTCTGCCCTGCGGGGTGTGCGTGGAATGAGAAATTTATACTGTCGCACTCAGAAGAATGTCATGATTATGTTATATTCTAATTGAAACGTTTAAAATTATTTACTCAGCCACCAGCAAGTGATAAATAAAACCATGTTTTCAATTAGCGGCCAGCGATGTACTTCTCTCATGGGCGTTGTTGCCACCCGTATCATTCCACAGTCTGGTTTAACTTCGTCAGCTGTGATGTCCAGTCTGTTCACTAAATAGGACATCGGAAACAACATGCCTGCCGCTGGCCGATTATTCAAAACACGGTTTTATTTATCACTTTCTAGAGACTGAGTAAATATTTTAAAACATTTTAATTCAAATATAACATAATCACGACATTCTTCCGACTGCGACAGTGATACAATAGTGATCATTTACTGAATAAGAATTATTTTTCACACTCTTAGTTTATTTAATTAAAAAATGATAAATTCAATGTATCGGCAAAACCGTAAAAACATCACGTTTTTCATACTTTTTGATTAAAAAAAATGAATATTCACTCACAAAACCAAATTTTCCTTTTGTATATGCAAAACAAAATAACAAATCGAATGGTGTTATTTTTCTATAATTTTTGTTGTGCTCTCCACAGCTATTAGAAGTCAGGGGTCTACGATAAAAAATCTGTTAGTAGGCAAGAGCCTGTATAAAACGTCCTTCTCTACCAGAAGAAAAACCGGAGATAAACCAGGCTAGGATAATGTTATAGAATTAATGTATACAATCGTGCCGAAGTTGAGTACAGACGAAACTAAACTTTTATGAATTAATAAGAAACAATACAAGCATGTAGGAAAATAGTTTTGAAGTGTTAATCAGTTATTTGAAAAATACTACATTAATGACATTATAGAGTACAAGATAGATATTACTTACACTAAAATCAATAAATTCTTTTACATTTAAGAAGCACTGATACAGCAGGTACCTTTTATCCGCGTATTTGCATAGATTCAATTTCATAATATCTTTTATGTCTTTGGGGAGGGAATTATATAGAACGAGTCCTGAATGATATGGCCCTTTTTGGCAAAGAGTGGTTGACACTCAAGGACGATGAATATTATTCCTATTACATTATGTTCATGAACAAGACAATTTCGTATGAAATATTATTCCAGTGTAATTCTGTCTTAAAAACGCAATTATTTTATTTATATAAATGCAGAGAAGTGTTAAAATGTTTAATTCTTTAAACAAATGTTTAAAAAAGTTTCGAGGGTGAGATTTACTAATTATCTGAACAATCCTCTTTTGAATTCTGAAAGCTGTGATGTTCTGACCGGAATTGCCTCGGAAGATAATGCCGCATCGTAAATGGGAGTAAACGTTTGCAAAATATACGCAACCGGAAATATGTGGACCGACTACATTAACTAAGATTCGTAATGCGAAACGCAGTTTGCTTAATTTGGAATTAAGATTATCAACTTGACAATTCCATTTGAGGTTGTTTTGAATATGGAGACATAAAAATTTTGTTTGTGTAACAGTTTTTAATTGGGTTCCGTTTAACGTAAGAGACACTAGAGGTGGAGGTTTTGTGATGTTATTGTAATTCTGTCAGTGTGTACAATGAGACGATTTGCATGGAACCAAACCGAGAGGTTAGACAAAACTTTCTGAGCACTGACGTGTTTACATAGTAAATTAGTGTCATCAGCAAAAAAAACCATTTTGCAATCTGACGTGAAGGATGACACGTCGTTCACATACAATAAAAAGAGTACAGGGCTGAGAACTGAACCTTGGGGAACTCGGCAAGAAAGTGGCTTTGTTTCTGAAAGGCAATGTTTAACTACTTTATTTTTAGTGTAGGATATTTTGACCTGTTGGTTCCTTTCTTTTAAATAGGAAGTTAGCCATTAATGTACAAGTACGCGAATGCTTAAAGAATTGAATTTTGAAAGGAGAATTTCGTAATCGATGACATCGGATACTTTGGATAAATCAAGAGGAAGCACCCTGAGAATTTTCTCCATGGACAAGAGATGTGGCAACATCGTTTAAGAAAGAAAATATGGAAAGTGGAAAAGGATTTCCGAAAACCGTGAGGATCGTAAAAGAAAATATTATTTTTTGATAAAAACTCTAGAAGACGCTTATAGAACAATTTTTAGGATTTTTGAGAAAATAGGTAGTAGAGCAATTGCTCGATGATTTCCAATACTGTATTTGTTTCCTTTCTTGTGTAAAGGTTTCACATTAGCTCTTTTAAATATTTTAGGAAACACATCTTCTAATAAAAAACTATTTAAAAAATTTATAAGTGTATTTAATATATCGTGGGACGAAAATTTGACTATAAATTCGGGTAAATCATCTATGCCTGTTGAAGATTTGTTTGCTCATGAACTGATTATTCTCATAATTTCACCAACGCTTGTCGCGGAAGTGAACATAGAACAAGGCCAGTGGGTGGATGTTTTTTGGTGTATTTATATTTATTAAGTTTCTTTAAAAAACATAATAAGATAAGAAAACAACGACTTTAATAAATAAAAATACTAAAATACTAGCTTGACCTGTTAGTAAGGTAATTTACCTAGTATATTTAACATTTGTTATATTTAAATACCGAGTGGCGATCATAAACTCTGTTAACGGTTAAGAATTTCAAAATTAGCCAGGAATTTACTAAATGAAACTAATAGTGCTCTCATTCGAACACTTACCTGTTTGGAACTTAATATTATATAAAACAAGGACTCCATGAAGTACTCATCTGTGAGCCTAGTACTACATTAATTAACCTTCACAGCTCCGACAAAGAGACCTCAAGACTAGGTGGCAGAGTTACGGCTTCACGCCCCATTCCTAGCTGACACGTCAGCTTCAGTAGAAATTTACTGCCTCTAGATTCGTTGACGTTCAGTTAAGCTCTACACAACACGAGTGAAATACATGTGGTACGAGGCAAAGATTGCGTGGTAGGGAATCGTCTGGGTGTTTTCACGTCTCTTGTTAATTACGAATGCTTAAAAAATATAATTCTTCGTTTTGCGTGTCCCTCAGTATGAATCATATATAATTGCATTGACATATATGTACTCGGACATAAAATTCAGGTATTCCTTGCTATTAACCTACCCTAACGATGCGATATTTATGATCAACATAAACATATATCATTTGGATGGATTTTCTCACAAATGGTTCGATGCTCACCAATATCATGCTGATATATTTCTCACGTATTCATGTTTTTGTGAAAAGTTATAATAGTATTCTCCCTATCCAGTGTTAATTCAGATAGAAACTATGCTACGTGGGTTTTCCCTTAAAAAATGTAAATGTATTAAATGTTTTCATAAATTATATTATTACAAATTTCATAAGAAAATATTGACTATAATTAAATTCATCACAATTCTGAAAAACAAGTTCCTAGCAAATTATAAAATTAGTAAACATTTCTCGCCGGCTAATATTTATTAGTTCGAATCTGGATGAATGAGACAGGCAAACTTTCTTTTACCAACCCATCAGACTTCGACAATCTATAAAGATAATTCGTATAAGAAAGAGAAGAATTTGGAACGTATGAAGAATATTAAGGACCGAATAAGGTAATGGGAATAGCTGGTAGACAACATGAGCTCTCTGATCGGGCAGCGTATTTTTATCTCAAAGGAGGGGCGCACTCTTTCTCAGCCCCTTCATCACGATAACATGATGTAACATCTAGGCCTGTATACCTCGTGATATAGATGGAGATCGATTATATATGGTATTCAAGGGTGAATCCTGGTTAATACTTGGAATTATTTAATTCTTAGTGAATCTTTTATCAAAACACTAAGAAAGGATTCACATGAAAAAGTTACTACACTTAAATGCTATCTGAAGAGATCTCCACTAATTATGTAATTACAACCATAAAATCTACAAGAAAAACAATTATATAATATGTCTGTTACATTCCTCGTTACGTGACTACAAATTCTGTTTTGAACACATTCTAATATTTTTGTTATGTTTAGAACGTGACGGTTTTCAGCGTGTTTGAACAAGCGTTAACTTTAAAGTTCAAAAAGATATACGTCATTATTAAGAAACTTTAATACACAGTAGAAAGGTATGTTTTCAGAAAACATAATATAAATTTTTCAAATTAGGTTTGGGCACTTTTAAATCTTTTATCTTTTAGAGGAAACTCGGAAACAAAATGAGTAACTGAATTCGTCGATTTGAATTCCTCTTGATCCAAACGAGCTATCAACTCTGCTTTTGTAAAACATTATATGTATTACGGTATTATTTGGAAGTGAGGATCTTTACGCTAAAAATAATATTTTAAACTTCAACATTTATAACCACTTTGTTTGTGAAATCAAGAAAGTCTCAGTGTAATATAAATGAAACATTTCTGTTTAAACCTTTAATTTAAATTTATATTTATATTCATATAAATGTAGAAACTCATGACAATGTTAAAAGCTTGTATCAAAAATGTTTTCCGACCATTCCTGCACTGACTGTAACCTGAAGTGAATGTATCTATCCCCACTGTTCTCCAATCCATCCGGTAGATATTGACCAGTAATAAAGGAAGAGAGAACGATCAACAGCTGCGCTTCCGTAGAACATCAAGCAGAACGCGACATCCTACTGACCGTGATCTCTATAGTGGAATGTGAATGATGTTCCCAATGAAAATGCACACACCTCCACGAGAAGAAGATTCGAATTCTTACTGAGACAATCTCCTTCTGGCAGAAAACAAATTAAAAATAAATGGCATCCGCTTAAAATATGTGCCTATTTTCTGTAAAACAACATAACAACTAAAGGTTTTATGAATTACTATTGAAATTTTCTGCTGACGTGTCATTGTTTTTACAATTGTAGTTTAAGTTTTTGTACCTTTGCAGGATATTTATAAATATGTATACGAGTACGTATGTAACTATACCTTCCTCCAGATTTTCTCAAAGATTTATTCGTACTATATTCATATATTCTTCCTAAATTTATTTCTGCTGAGTCATTTCGCAAGGAACAATGGTTCATAACTGCGGCGTCAACTAAAATAGTGATATTCGCGTAGGTAAGGACAATCTCACCAGAACAAAATACTCACATCTCGAAGCACTCCTGAGATCAAAGCTCCAAGATGCATAGTGACACAGCAATGTTCGGTCAAAGCCTTCCATTAACAGCCACTACAATATTCCGTTTACACAAACCTCGTGTGAACATTGATGAGTAGCTCTTCGCTCATCCAAATAGACAAATATGCGTGACCTTGCTAGTCTTGTTATCACTATATCCCCTCAACATCCTCTGCGTTCCCCTCGCGGGTGGAGAGGAGTCTGCCCTGGAAGTGGCTGCTGGTTCAGTGCTCCGCGCGGCGTCATGGCGAACATCGTGGTGCGCGTGGATTCTGCAGGCGACTTGCCCTTTGTGGACGCGGCGGAAGAACTGCCTTCGGAGGAGAACAGCGCCGCGGAGGTCAGAAAGAGCGATGGTGGTGAGGCCTCTTCGGGTGAAGGGGCGAAGCGACCCCCGTTGCCAGCGCCACCACGCACCACCCCGTCCAGAAAGCCTTCGAGGGATGCGTCGAGAGACAGCGGCCTCGAGGTGCACTCATTGCTCAGGCTCAAGCAAATACAAATTCATCAGAAAGGGTTTCATACGCGGGTCAATTCGAATTCGAGTGAGATGAAAGTGAAAGTTTCTATTGTACGTGTTCTTCAAAATGTCAAGTCATATACACATTAGAAAAATATTTTATGCATTTTCCCAAATTCTCGTACGTTAAATAAAAAATATCGGTGAAAAATATATTCGATGTTACTTCCTTTCTCATTAAATTAATTTGATCTCCTTATATTTTTCTAATTTTCGTTCATTTTGATATTCTACTAGGAATGTTAACGCAATGCGTGCCATGAAATGAATCATTCAGGGGTAAGTGGAAACGTGATTCCAGGAAGCCTTTACATTCGTAAGAATATAAATAAAATCATTGCAAACTTAAACTTAATATTCCACTCATGCTATGTAAATTTTAATGAAACCTTCTCTTTCAGTAATTTACTTTCTCGACTGCACCCGATAAAAAATATTTTAATGTAAACAATTGTTTTAGATTTCAACACAGTATATAGTCCTTAAGAGTAATTCAGTCAAGTTAATTCCACTTTTTTGTGATAGATTTTGTTCCCGTGGTTTTTAAAGAACTCAACTAAGGGTTCAACGAAATTAAAAATCCTCATTATTATTGTATCCTCAAATGGACCCTTCTTCGTATGCAGGTACGTTGAAGTTTTCGTCAATTATATCAGTTTGATTACTATCTATGGTTATTTCGTCATACCATCGTACAACTTAATAGACAAGGCGAATACAACATTGGAATGAAGCAAATAACTTTAATCATTCATTCAGAACTTATATCGTTCAACTTCGTGTAATGTTCACGAAGAAAAAGAAATTCACATCGTTGACTTCCTTTTATTGACAAACTGTTTTTTTTTAATGTTACAATGCGAAGCGTTTGGTGTAGGCAAGTAGCCAGAAGAAAGTTCAGTCTTGCCCTCTCAAAATTTTTAACGAAATTTGATGATGGCACTTAGTTTGAGTGAAATATTGTTACTTTTTCGCTTTTTAATAATTAACAACATGCATGAAATAAAATACTGATATATTTAAAAATATTGATCATTGTTAAAATATTGCACGGATACCTACTTAAAAGTGAATATCAATCATTTTGACGAGAAAACTGTTAAATCAATAATAAATACCTGACCCCGGGTCTGGTGGTGTTTTTGCGGTTAACTTTTAAAAATGTTTCCAAACTATATTCCCAGTTTTATTCAATTTATACATGGGATGATCAAGAGAGAACCTCGGAATAATTTATTTAAAAGGGTCCGGTGTCTTGTATTGTTGCATTTTGTATTGAACAAAGAATGCTGTCATCAAATTGAATTCCTCTGTGTCATAAAAATTATACCGAAGTTACGAGAATTAAAACGTTAATTCCATCTATCGATAAAGAAGCCAAAATAATTTTGTTCAAATTATACCTATTGTAATGTGTTATGTTAAAATCCAACGGGAACATATTCATGATTTTGCAAATGTGTTCTCAAACGTTAGTGTCACATAACTCATGATACGTTTTGTACCCATCAAAGCCCTTTATTGAAAAAGTGTACAACTAAACATTGATGAGATCAAAAGGGCACAATCGTAAGCCTATTTCTCCTCGGCCTAGTGACCCTGTATCCGACCAACTTGGCTGTATATTATGCCATTAATTGTCAATAATATTTCAATAATTTGAAACATGTAGAAAGTGTGATTTCAGTCTAAAATAAAATTTTCAGGATTAGATGTTTTATAGAATCTTAAGTCTATAACATGTTTCGCTCTGAATCGTGTATGTGAATATACTTAACACCAACGTAACAATTCAGTTCATTTACTTCATCACACAAAATGGTCGTGCTAAAGTAATCTATCAAGATAATTTCTAGAAGGAACAGAAGGAGCAATAAGATTTTTTTATTCGCTAATTGAATTTAATATAAATAAATTTGAAATCCACGGATCATTTTTCATAGAAATCATCCAATTCAGAGAGAATATACAAATTTTAAAGCAGTACGCTGAGTATAGTCAGAGAATAAAAGCGAGCAAGGAACGTAAGAAAATGAACAAAAGTATTCAACAGGTTCCAGGATCTTTCCGAACTTCTTAACATTGGTTACGCAATGTGTACCACCACTGTGAACATGGTCTTGTATCTTCAAGTACAGTTAAGAATTTTTCGGTTTTCGCTATATTGCTTTCTGTCCAAGATAAAGAATTTTTATGTACTACAGTATAAATTTTTCGACATCACACTACTAAGCATGTGTGATTATTAGAATAGTTTACAGTTGTATGACAGATAACTTATTATGTCTGGAAATATGTGAAAGTGGACGTGTGTGGGCTTGGTGACATCCGTTAGTCACGTCTAAAATCTTCCTTAGGCTATATCTTCAAGGTTTTACATGTTTTCTCCACTTTTTTCGTTCGCGTTTCTGGAAATGCGTTGCGTGGGGACTGGAAAATTACATTTACGAGAATTGTGTGTGCATGGAAAGTGGAGACGAAAAACAGTTGACGACGAGATCTAAAATTCCCTAAAAAATTGACACAGGCATACTGTGGTCTCTGCAGACATATCTTTCTTGAGATTACGCGTATTGGGTAATTGACGATGAAAACGAAAAAAGAAAAAAAACATTTTCCAGAGTACAAATATCACTATAAAAAGCATTGCATTGCCAATAGCGACAACACATTGTTGTGGATGAAATGTAATAAAATTTACTCGTATAAGAATAATATTGGCGAATGTCGCTTGCATATTGATTATTTCTAAAAATAATATTCTCCAGTTTTAAATCCTGAGAAAATACAGAATTATAAATATATAAAACAGTAAGCATAAATAAAATAAAATCATGTCGAAGAAAACATAACACAGGTGGTGAGAATTAATGGCTGTGAAATAAAGTCTTCCAAATAAAGCGAAAAATCAGGAAAAAATCTGCTTCAAGTAATATTTATAATCAATAGTGTCTTGTTTATTTTCAAATATATTTGGTAGTTGTTTATGAGCCGCAGCTACTCCGTTAGAACTGCTTGGAGTGAACAACTTACGTAATAATGAAAAGAAAAAAATTGAAACGAGTCCTCACGTTAAAGGAATAATAAAAATGATAAAAATAAATGATGAAGTACGTGAATATAAATAAATAAAGGAGTACGTGAAATGTTTATTATATGAGTATTAAACAATAATATCAGAGCACTGGCATGAAATAACCGCAGTGAAGGTAATTTAATAGAAATTAAGTCATGTCATGGATCCTAGGTATTATGAGAATTGACGACAAAATGGCGTTAGTAAGAGAACATTAAAATATCGAATAATCTTAAATTTAGAGATGATGTACGAATGTCTTAAGTATTGTGTAAAATTAATTTTTAATAAGTACAAGTTAATTTAATGTGAGTGTCGTACAGAACTTGACTGAAAAAATTACAAAGCGAAGAAATATAATTTACATGATAGATTAAGTACGTCTTTAGGGAAAAGTGAGGCAATAAGATACGAATGGCGCGAAAAGAACAATTCAAAATTTTGACAGCAGCTACTTTTAAACTTATTATGTTTTTTTTTTCATACACATCGCATCAAAAGTTTTCTATACAAAAACAGTAACCTTGCAAACTTAAGGTGGGAAAGAAAATATTTGTTTCTTATTACCCTAAATAAGCGTACCTTGTAATATAATTTGGTTGTTACAGACTTTCTGAAACGCCGTAGAGACATTGTGCTGTAAAATATATCGATTTTCTATAAAAGGTTGTTGATATTTAAAAGTTCTGAAATACCATTGTACAGGAACTGAATTCATAATACTTGGCATGAAGTACAATAATAAGTTTATATATCTCCATTACATTTTTGAAATGTCAATTTTTAGCATGTCATTCAGACAAATAGTCAACTTTCTACTCTTTTTTCTTCCAGCAACCTTTAATTTTTGTAGACATATTTTTAAATAACCGAATACATTTGAAATACTCAAATACAACTACAAAATTGTTTTGAGAGCAAATTCCAAAGTACAGTATGTACAACACATTGCTATTTAGGGTTATTTAGTGGCGATTGGGCCCTTCACCCCGACAAATATTAACTCAATAATGTATACTGTATTTTGTAACCTATGTAAATAAATTTAATTTTGATTTGATTAGATTTGATGTTGATCTCAATATATATAGAGCTTCCCGTGATAAAGAAATATACATGTTACAAAATATTTATTAACAATCATTACACAACCAATTTATACATCATGATGTGATAGTCAGTAAATAAAGGTGTGTGTGTTTTATTTTGACAAGTTACTCTAATTTACGATTCAAATGGTGCGATTATACCGGGTGAATTAAAAAAAAAGAATGAACAGATTTAAAGACGTAGTATTTAAAATGTTCTACAAATTTCTTAGAAAATTCCAAATAGTTTTCTTGTAGTAAAGTTTTATTGTCTGTCTTTGAAGGATTTTATAAGCGTTCAATATGACCACCCGATGAACTACGGGATAAAAGCAATATGAGATTTCTAACAGGATACAGTACAAAGACGTTCTCTTTCGGGTAACCCACCGATGGACCCTTCTTTCTTTAAAAATAAACGTACCATCAAGGGCCAATTAAGCGATACCCCATTTAATTGACAAATAAAGCCATTTGAATTTTTTTTACTACTACATAGTTTCTGCTACACATTGACGACTGAACATGGCAAGTATTCAGTTATAACCGCAATGCTACAAACCTATTTTCACAGTTTTCAAAACCGTTACAAAATTACATAAAAACATAATGTTTCTTTAGTTTTACGAAGGCATAATTACATACACACTCCAGCTTTATTATTTCAATACATACTTGTTAAAATATTATAATTACATCAAAAGCAGATTATTCGTTTGCACAAATAACTTATTGTAGTGAAATGGAATGAATTTAATGAGTATTTATACAAGGAGTAGGACTTGGAAAAATACGCAACGCCCGTATGATTAACGTTTGTACGTTAAATAAAAGATTCGCAGTTCTTCAAATGAAAGAGTCCACTTGATACAGTAAAATTATTTTTTTATTGTCGACAATACATTGTCAAAGAGTTCTGATATTATAATAAAAGTTCAATTTACAATTAAAGGGGTATCCCTAGTCCGTAATATTTAAGTAGTGTTGAATAAATGAATAATGGTTCAACAAGAAATTTAAAACACAATTTGCACTATGGGTCTCGTGCAATCACCTCTTAATTTATAATTTAATTCTTAGAAATCTATAAACAATAGACAAAGTTCAAATTAACTACTTGGAAAGTCTAAAAAGATATCCTCCAATGTAAAGTCAGCGCGTAATTGATAGTGACATCATAAAATATTCCCGTAAAGTGTTCATTTGTGCTCAAGGCAATGGATGGGAATACCATTTAAAAGTTAAAGGCAGATATCATAAAAAGTTGTGCGTAAAAACATGCTTATACGTACCCACGCCCCAAATTAGCGTTGTATTGTAATGAGCTGTTGGTTATATTTTAAGTGAAATGTCAAGATGACCAGCGATGAAAACAATACCTCTCGCAAAACATTTTATATAATTGCCATAAATTATGTTAAATTATGAGAAATTAACCATATCCGGGTATTGTTTTTGTTAAATGGAACATTGGAAGTTACAATTGTGTTTCTGTTATTATTATTATTATTATTATTATTATTATTATTATTATCATTATTATTATTATACCATTTCTTCTCGGGGATTATTCACCCGGTTTTTTTTAAGGTTTGAGGGGTTATCTAGCATGCCTCATTCTTGGCTTGGTAAGTTAAGCACGGTGCGAACAATACGGCAAGTTTCTAAGATAACACATTTTTGGATCTTGGAAATACGTTTTTTGGGATGCAATATTAGTTTTTCCAAATTGTTCTTCAGGTACTTATTTATAAGGCCATTTGCTGTAATAACGATTGGTCGAATTTCTACAGTTTCGAGTTTATAAATGTCTTTATAAATGTTTCTATTAAAAGTGGGATGTATTTTGAAATCTTATACATTTCTGCTTTGTCAATGTCATGATCTGCTGGATGGGGTCAATGATGAATGCTTTTCGCTCCCCGATATTACGTAGTATAATATCTGGTCTATTAGCTGGGACTGTTTTATCTGTGTCTATTGGTAGGTCATAATATAGTTTAAAATATTTGTTTTCTATTATAGGTCTTGCTTGGTAATCATAATAGGGCGTGGTCATTTCTGCTTCATCTGTTAAAAGTCCAAATCTTGTTGCAATAGATTGATGTATAATGTTAGCAGTCAGGTTATGCTGGTTCAGATACTGTGTTAGCTAAATTTGTACATTCAGTGGTAATGTGATCTATTGTTTCTGATGATTGGTGTCAGATTCTACATTTCTCGTTAACATCTTGCTTTTCAATGTACTTTTTATAGTTGTTGGTTGCGATGACATGATCCTGGATTGCTTGCATGAATCCCTCCGTCTCTCCAAATAGAACCCCATCTCTGAGTCATTGCACTGAGGCATCGTGATCGGCATTTTCAAGAGCATGGAGAAATCTGTCATGGAGAGACTTGGTCTTCCACGCCTTCAACTTGTCATTGAATGTGGTGATAGTAGGATAGTTTCACTGTTAATGTGGTTGATTGGAGTGTAACCTTTGTCAGTCGGTACCACTGCTTTGTGTAGTGGAGACATTTCAGATTTTGCAGAAAAGTACTTCTTGAGTCCTGTTACTTAATTACACAACACCTTCCGGTCCAACAAACCACGACCATCTACTTTCCTAGGAATGTAAAGGCGTTCAACTGCGGCTTTAGGGTGGTGCATTCTGTATTTTGTGAGAGTTGTACGTACCATTCTCTTTAAATTTTCAAGATCTGTTTGCAACCCAAATGAATATGTCAGAACTGGAATGCACCAAGAATTAATTGCCTTAATTTTGTTTTGTGAAATTAATTATCTCCAGAATTCTGTTGAGGTATTTCCTAAATAAGCATTCCAGTTGTTGTATACTGCTTGTTGTTTATTAGTAGACTTTGGTTGAAACCCAGATATTTATAACTGTTATGAGAATTCAATGCATCTATTTCACAGGAGTTTGCTTGTACTTTTAATAGGACTGACAATTCTTCAGTTTCACCTCTTTTAACATTCGACATAGGACATTCGTTGGGTTCAAAATTCATTTGTATATCTTTACTAATTTGTGCAGTGATCTCCAGAAGTCTACTTAGTTCTTCTTTATGTTTAGCAAGTAATTTTAAGTCATCCATATTAAACAAGTGGCTAATGGTATGAAACCTTTTGTTTTCATCGAGAAGTTTAAATAAAAAAACCCGATACATTCAACATCTTCGACCAAGGGTTGAGTAGGAGGCAAAACCAAATTGGACTGAACGAATCGTCCTGGAAAATGCCACGTCGAACGAGTATTTGGTTTGATTTTGTTGTTTTATTGCCATTCTCCAATTCTAATTGTGTGCATGAGAGTTTTAAATAAACTGATTACTTTAGGGTGAATTTTGATGGCCAATATTATCAAAAGCCAAGAATGTGGGACGGAATCGTACGCTTTCTGATAGTCGATCCAACTAACAGCTAAATTTCTTTTCTTTTTCTTTGCCTGGCTCGCTACAACCATACAACTAGCAGTTGTTCTTTGCTTCCTTGAGCACCTTTTCTACACCCTTTTCGCTCTTCTGTTAGTATATTTTCGGTCTCCATATGTTGTGTTACTTTCTGCGCGTTATAGATGAAAGGATTTTGTACATTGTATTAAGACAGGTTATAGGTCTGTAATGTTTTGGGTTACATGTTTCAGGATTTTTAGACTTCAGATAGGTGATTGCTTGGCACATGAATCTTGGTATTTGATTTGTATTTTCAATAACTTTGTTGATGCTGTTCACTAAAGGAGTATGCAAGGCTGTTAGGTGCTTTCACCAAAAATTGTGTATTCTGCCCCTGATGATTTCCAGTTATACATTTTTCTGAGATCTTCCTTTACATCCTCTAAAGAAGCAGTGGGTTCTCCCATTTCTTCACTGGGTCTAGATAATTCGTTTTCCAACCAAGGGGCCTTGGTGTTGTGCTGTGCAGGATGAGACCATTGAGTGCTCCAGAATTCTTCAACTAACTTCTGTGTCGGTGGTTTATTTTTAGTTGAATCTATAGATAGATTCTGATAAAACTGTTTCTGATTCAGAGTTAATTTTATATTTTCTACTTTCCTTTTATTTGAGATATTGTAACGACGCAGTCGTTTTCCTAGAGCAGTAACTTTTTGTTTTAAAGTGTTGACAAGCTCTCAAAATCTGCTTTCAAAATCTCCATCCGGTACAAAAATCTTTTGAACTCTGTGTACCCTGTCTTTAAGACGCTGTTTACATTGGTTTCTTTTGCGCAGGTGTTGGGTGAAAGGCGAGGGAGTCGATTAAAAGTGAGTGGTGGAGGCAGTCGGAGGCAGAGCTTGGCGCCGCCGGGCAGCCGCAGAGCGAGTTCCGCTACGAGCAGCCGAGTGTCTTCGCGTCGCGGCAGCAGAGCTCTACTCGACGTGGACTACGATGGCAGCAGAAGGAATTCATCCCGACGGGGCAGTCGAGCGCTGCTGGATGTCGACTACGATGGCGGGCGGCGATTATCGAGGCGGAGCAGCAGGGCAGTCGACCTAGCGGAGGTATCTATTTGATGTCTTCACTGTAATTTTACGATGTTCATACCTATTCATCACGTATATTTTGGAGTGAAGTGTCATTAACATGGAGAGACCTTGCTGTTTAGACCGTACGTTCCCGCTTATATCGTGTGATCGCAAAAATATAGTCTAGTAGAAGATTCTCGTTGAAGACAATCCGCTCTCATCAAATAAACTCAAGACGGCGTCAAATTATTTTATTTATGCGTCAATACTACTCAAGATCTCGAATATCGCCCAAGCTGATAACACGTGAGTGGATGTAGATTGTTTTACAAAGGAATATCCCTTTCTTTTATAATTGGTTTCCATCTACTTAGTTCTCACGAGAATCTATTGNAAAAAAAAAAAAAAAAAGAATTTCATTATCTAACTCTCCTCGCAATTATTTAATGATACATATTGATAATTATTCTCCATAGCTAATAGTGCCATAAATATTATCCAAAATTATTTATGCATCAATGATATATTTTACTTTCTAAAACGGCCAGTAAGTTCTAGTATTCGTCGAAATAAATATCTAACAGCCTCGACTTCAAATGATTACAGCTAAGATGTTAAATCTTACAATTTGAACTATTGTAAGTTGAACTGTTTTACCAAGAATTATCGTACTTCCCCAAATACCTCTCTTTATCTTTCATTCTTCGGAACAAATGTGGGTCAGAATAGTTTTTATAATAGTGGCACAATAATATGCACATTCGCATGCAGTACAGACGGTTTTGGGACAGTTTCTGACGCAAAACCATTTTCATCTGGAAACACATATCATGGAAAGAATTACGAATTGGCTCATCATTTGCTTTAAGTTCACAAGACATTGGTGCATGAGGTTTATGCTTTCGGCGCAGGTGGTGATTGCAGAGTTGAGGCGACCGACGCGCAAAAGCAGTCATGCCATCGCCATGGAGTTGGGTGAAGTAGTGAGCATCGAGGTGCGACGACAGTCGAGAGCTAGCAGTCGAAGTAGTGTCATCGAAGAGGTGAGCAACTAACTGGCGTCTGCTGAGTGGGGAAATGTGACACTGTGGTTATACAAAATTATAGTATCAACACAATTAGATGAGATTATTTGTTTGACTCTTCATTTATTTATGAGCAATTTTTGATGTTTAATCTTGCAGACAATATTTCGGTGATTAGCTGTCATTGTCACCGAGATATAAGTACATATTTTTAAATCTAAATGCTGTTACCATTAAATTCAAACATCGTGTGCATTATGTTTTGAACATCATGTGGTAACAAAATAATTTTACACCTTACAACATTTTGTTCTACAAATACCAATTATATTATTTTGAAAGTAGCTCAAAATAAATTGCATTCGTCCGTCAAGGTCGGAAGTCTTAAATTATTTCTTTATCTTGATAATAATTGGATGTTGATAGTAGAATCATGTGGTAACCTTTAGACATTCGAAAAGCTTTAACAGCGATGATAATTATGAAGACACACTTTACTCACTTCTCAAAATTGTTAAGTATAAAATATGATGGTTAAAAGATTTTAAGACATGCAATATTTGCATTTCCACCGTGCATAACTTTTGAGTCGCTGCTTCAGTGTGCACTCTGATGGCAGGTGGTCGCCAAGGTGCGACGGCAGTCACGAAGTGATCGTGGAACTCGACCTAGTCTGCTCACCCACCTAGGGAGTACGGCAGGCAGTGCTGCCAGCGCCACGAGTGACGATGAAGAGAAGCTCAAAGGCTCGGGGATGGAAGATGACGAAGAAGACGATGAAGAAAGCGAGACAGGAGCGACATCTGTCAAGAGCGGCCCTGCCTTCTTGGACCAAGGTTCAAGGGTACCTCAGTTCGTGGCTGGGATTATAGGTGGGTTTTACACATTTATGAAAACACAGGTTCTGTACACACTTTAAGCAAAAAAGTCGACTCTTGATGTCGCAATGTAATTGGATCCCATAGAGGCGATATATAGCCGTGAGATAAGTTCGCTGATTCCGAGAAAGTGGGATAAAACGTTTCCATTGATAAATTGAAAGGCTACCTCACATGTGAAAGTGACCAATTCTTTGTCTACGAGAAATTCATAAGAACATTTAATTTTGTAACGTAAACATGCTTGACACAGTCACTGTGCACCACTCATGTTCTAAACTAATAGTTATTAATCCCTCTTGGTTCATCTATGCTGCCAGTTTGGTCATTATCTCGCCAATCGCGCACTCCATATACTTCAGTTGAAAACACATCGATCGAAATTTCTATTTCAGTTCAAATCTCTTCATGTTTGCAGTCAAACCACGCTTATATTAATCTTCTCCTGATCACTTACTTATCTAATATTCCACCCGCAGTCAACCTGGCATCCTTTTGCAATGGTCTGATGTTCGGCTGGCCCTCCATCGCCTTGCCTCTACTGCAGTCCAAGATGTCACCCATCGAGGGATCCGCTCTGAACGACGAGGAAGTTTCTTGGCTCGCCGCCACATGCATGTTGACGGCTTTCATCTCCATGCCTGTGTGGCTGGTGGTGAACGACTGCTACGGACGCAAGATCACCGGTTACTTGTTGGGGTTGGTATTCGCGTTGCACTGGATCGTGTTGGGTGTCACTCGCAACGTGGTCTGCTTGTACACGGCTCGCGCCTTCGGTGGTTTCGGCGCAGCAGGGATCTTTGCCGTGTGCCCGACCTACTCCAAGGAGATAGCCGAAGACGCGGTCCGCGGAGAGCTCGGTATAATCGTCACCGTCATGTTCAATCTGGGCATCTTGACGGCGTACTCCGTTGGTGCTGTCATGTCCTACAAAGGCATCAACATCTTGGGCATGTCTTTCGTGCTGCTATTCGTTCTGGCGTTCTGGCAATTGCCTGAGAGTCCGGTATACTTGCTGTCCAAAGGGAAGAACATCCAAGCAGCGAGATCTCTTCAATGGTTGCGGGGAAAAGGAGCGGACATATTGGACGAATTGGCGGCTCTGAAGAGAGCCAATAAGAAGAGGCGTGATGAAGGAGACGCGACGCTAATGGAGATTATAACTGACGTGGCGTCGCGCAAGGGGATCATCATCACCACGATGCTGTGCGCCAACCAAGCACTTTCAGGCATTCCGGTTGTTCTCAGTTACACTGTGATCATCTTCATGGAGGCTGGTGATGCCATTTCACCAAATTTAGCTACAATTATTGTTGGGATTTTACTGCTATTGAGCTCCCTCTTAGCGTCCTATTTGGTGGACCGCGTTGGGAGGAAACTGATGTTAATAGTATCCAACGCAGGAACAGCTGTGTGCGTAGGATCATTAGGATTATTCTTCTACATAAAACACATAGGTATTGACATCGATAGTATACATATCGGATGGCTTCCCGTAACGAGTCTGTCTCTATATATAATATTCATTTCTCAAGGATTAGCTTGTCTTCCTTTTGTAGTAATGACAGAAATTTTCCTACCACAAGCTCAAAGAATAGCTTCCGTAATTGGGTACTGCGCTATTTGGGGTTTGTCATTTGTTGCCACAAAATTCTTTACAAATATAGCCACTGCTCTTGGATTGCATTTTTGTTATTGGATTTTTTCAATAACGTGTGTTTTAGGGGGGATATTTACATATCTTTACATCCCTGAAACAAAAGGTAGATCTCTTGAAAGTATATTAGATGAACTGTCAGGAGCAAACATTCTGCTTATAGAAGAAGATTATAATGAGGAAGAGGACATTGAGCAGAATGAAACTGGTAAAATAAAAATGTAATAAATATTTAATAAAAAACCCATATTATTATATATAATGAAACAAATTTTAACGGTTAAAGATAATCATTGTAACTCCTAAGTTAAATTAGGTTTTTTAACGAAGGACAATAACGATATAATTCGATGCTACATCTTTCAATGTGAATGGATTAGTTTCTTCACAACAATCTTTATTGTATTTTGAGAAATAACAAGAAACTCTTCAGGTTGTCTTATATTCTTTATCCGCAGTGTAAAGCAATTAACATTCAAGCATAATTAATCCATTATTAGTTGTTTTTTCATCAATGTACATTTTTCATGTTCTTTTATTTGTTTTCATCTATTCATAAAATATATACAATGAAATAAATCAACACTCTAAACACAATATCCCTTGTCGACTGGGAACACAAAAAACGTTTCTCAGAATTCTACCTGAACCTCCACACGTGAATAGTACTAGTTAAATGCTTAATACTGGCATTGCTACTTTTGATTAGACGTTTTATTGATAAAAACTATTACTCAAATTGGTAAAAAAATGTTCTTGAAATCTACTTAACGAATAGTTCTATTACGATTATATCGTCATAATATAGTGCTTACACATTTTTTCTTGTTAAATCAAGTAATTGCAAAAATAATATTTCTATACCAATAAAACGAAATAAAAATGACCATGCCAAATTCAGTTTCAGTATATAAAAATCTTGGAGAAGCTGAGAGAGTGCTAATTAGAGGTGGAGATGCAGACACAGTTCCTAGAGTTCCTTAAGATGATAACGGCCGTGGAAGTTAATCCAAATTATAAAAACATATTTTTCTGAATCGGACAGAATACAAGAAATAATTTTAAAACACATTAAGTTGGGGCAGATTTATAAATACAAGGTTAGTTACAGAAATAAAACCACTAAAATAGGATATCATTTTATTTATTACTACGTGTCTCATATCATAATAGATCAACTTGATAGTTATTTATGTGTACCTCTGATTTGTAAATATATTAATTGGTTATCATTCATCTTGTACACTAAAAAAATATAAGTAGTGAATTCTGTATAGTAAATTATTGCAAATATTTTCATGTCTTCATTTTATGACGCGATGATTTTATGACAAGCCTACTCTTCCATCTGACAACAAATCTGTGCGAAGGAATTAGAAAGGAGCGATATTCACTGATTTTGCAACAAATATTTTTACCAACAATTTTATGTAAGTTGCAGCGTAGCAAGAATTCTGGACAATGTCATGCGATACTATGCATAGTAAGTACTTTGCAAATTTGTATAAACACGTAATGTTGACTGAACCACTTATGAAGTCATAAAATAAAGAATTAGAAGGATCGTAGAGAAATGTAGGCAGTTCTCGTTCTGGTAAAGACAGCTATAATCGAGAGTGGTAAGCTGGCATTAGCAGTTAATTAATCCAGTAGGCCAGAAATCGAAAGAGAATGTTATATCTGCAGTCATTTAAACATAAGGAGATGCAAATATTTAAACCAATTAGCCACAAATGTTAAGGATCATTACTATGTTGCATTTCGTATACTGAATGTAAAATTAATTTCGTTTTTCATTTCAGCAACTTCACGAGGCTACTGAAGAACACGAAAATATATTAGTGACATGAATATCAACCCTCATTTCTTTGACTAGGAGGAAAACATGCGTTCTCTCACATCATCTGTACTGCCTCCAATTTTCCACTAGTTTAACAGATCGTTGCATCTTAAGCACCTGAACAATTATTTTATGAGGTTACATTAACTCCTTTTATCCAAAACTTTAAGATTTGTACTGACAATTAGAATCCATAATGTGTTTTTTTTCTATACATCAGTCCATGACATCTCTGCGGATGAGTACACACTTTTAATAAGGTTAACAACTTGGTTTGTTAATCTTTATATCATCTTGAAAGTAAAAATTATGACGAAAAGAAATTTTGGAGTATTGCCCAAAAATGGTTGGTTTTTTTTTGCATTCGTATATTATGCCTCCTCGGTCAAACTTACCTTACATAGAGGAATTCCGAGCAATAACAAAAGCAACTAATACTTCTTACGATTTATATACAATAAAATATGTGAGAGTTATATGGTAACATGAAGACATCCATACAATGAATCCTGTCTGGGGTATTTTGAATCTCCAGGGACAATTGGCGTACTGACTACAGCCATTAGGTATTCTTCGAAATGATGTCATCAGATAGCCGACTGCTCTGTAAGGTCTGTTAGAGGAAATTATGAAACTTCACATCTGAATGATAGAGGTCTTCAAACCCAGCTTACAGATACAGACCTTCGATCCCCGTGGAACTCCGCCATCGTTATGGGGAAAATAAGAAAACCACGTAAGAAAAACACCGAGACGAAGGTGGCTCATGCGACGACGTTCAGAAGTGGCTGCACTTTCGCTGCCAGTCTCCCGATTTGAGGTCAGTAGTATTACAGCATCGTCAGCTTCGCCATATTTGGCAGGCGCGGCGTACGCGCGCGCTCGGCTGGCCGACAACGACGCGGCGGCAGCGGCACTGTGGCGGCGGTGATGAGTAACCGCGCGCGAGCGAAGCTGCCCGCCTCCTTCGCCACCTCTCGGTCACATGACCGCAACCTCGACCGCTGCCACCAGGCGCCATGCCGCTCCTCGACTGCGTGAATCAATGGTATTCTATGTAAGCGCGTATAAATCGAGTCATCCCTATACTCTCAGCCAGTCAGCGATTGATTCTCTTTTTGGGGGCTGGAAAAGAGTGTGTTAAAACATTCCAGTGGCAAATTTATATTATAAAAATTTAAAATGACGAAATGTAAAAACTTAGATGTTGGTGAGCCCCAATAAAGAATATTTACATAAAAATGTATGAAGAAAAAAAAATCTTATGAAATATCGAATGATTGTACTCATTTGACTATGAGATACAAAGGGAAGAACAGAAAGAAATATAAAAATGCTTGTTTCCATGATGTTGTGTGTTTCACAATGATTGGAGGCGTGTTTGTAGAGCGTAAAAATATTATTTTCAAACAATATTACAATTGAGATCTTAAAAATTTCTTAAGCCTGTAGTTTATAAGTCCCAATATATAACTGACTCATTCATTCTCTAAATATCAGAAATTTCACACCATTTTACTTGCCATTACTTGAAACTTCACACAATCATTCCTTTAGTTCTATGGACAATAAAATAACAAAAAAAGTAAAATTTAAACAAATTCACATAAGATAGCGTTGAAATCATTGATGAATTGTAGATCAGACGCTCAGTGCTATCGTTGCTGAGGAGGTAATAAATAATAAACTTTATTGTCAAAAAAAGCAGTTGCAAACTGCGTATGACCACATGGGACAACTAAGTTACTCTCCGGAAACAAGCAAGGGACCATCCCATCAATTCCGATCAAGGGCCCACGAGCAGTGGCAGGTTTAATATTTATAAAAGAAATTATTTAATAAATACATACTGTTATCCATTTATTATTCCAAAGTAAATTGCAGATATTTGTACAGTAAAAATTCCGCAACTACCCAGAGGAAAACCGGAGAAAAACCCGGGCCAGGTTGGGGCTACAGAGCAAAGTATCAAGGTTGCGTCCAGTTAGAAATAAAAGATATTAAAAACAAAAGGAGCAAAATTAATATGCATGAAAAAATGAATTGAATCAGTATCTAGAGAATTATAACAATGGCGTGATACAGTGTAAGAGATATTAATATCACCTACATCATTCGAAGTCACATGGAAAACAATATTTATTAGGAAATTGAAACTCTCATTAACTTCTTTTATTAAAATCTGTAAATTCTTTCACATTGTAGAAACAATAGCACATTAAAAAGCTTTTAACGAGATAAAGATTTAAAGAGATTTAATTTACTCATATCTTTTAGATTTTTGGGAAGGGAATTATACAAAATTATTCCTGAATGATATGGTCCTCTTTGGTAAAGAGTTGTTGACACGCCAGGACGATGAATATTCTGCGATTTTCATGATAGACACCGAAACATGTCTAGAGTGAAACTCTAAGCTGGGCTGAAACCCCCATAGATGGACTTGCAAGGTCGTTGTCAAAAATGGGGACTGGTAGCAAAATATCCAGCGTGTAAAGGAAGTCTCTATAATTGAAATTTATGTCATCGTATGTATATCCCTCATCTCCTCCTAAACAACCAAATAAATTTCAAACAAAGTTGAGAGAAGTGTTATAATACAACTGACTTAATTGAAGTGGATGTTAGACGTGGATAATATCGCAAGCACTGCGATAGGGATGATGAGGGAATATTATAGAAGGCTTGGATTACTGTGATAAAATACACATATCATATTACTCAGGTACGACAACCTGCAAAGACAAGAAAAACAATATAGAAAATTACCGTGAATATGTCAAGACAGTTTATAAACATAATAGATTTGTGTATAATATAAATACACGCTGAAACCAGAATCCGTAACAAACAAAGAGGTTCAATCTTTATATCTGTAAATAAATTTCCCCTATTTTAATACTCAATATATTAATAAATACGACTTATATTAATATATTTGTGATGTTTCTAATCTCAATCACACAATATTTTGCCAATATTTTATATATAATCAAGTGACGTATTTGTATCTCTATAAAATGCTTTGTAAATTATATGACCCCAGCAAAGGTAGAATTAATGACAGCAAAACTACAAGTTGAACATTTTTGTTTCAAGATTTTTATTTTATATCGCACTTTTTCAGTTTTTTGTAAATGTACAGAAGTTAACTGAACAGTATGTAACCATGATTTACTGTGTCATAAGCTAAATCATTCTGGTATCGTTGAGACTGTCACCCTGATTAGAAATTAGATGCGTTAATCGCATATACAGAGAAGCATGTCTTTTCAGGATATTTTCAATTAATGTATTAACTTTACATTGGAAAATCTTCCCACAGAAATATTGAAGTATTTCAGAACAGGTATGATCCAGAAAGAAATAGTGTACCAAGACAACGAATGTAAAATTTGACGAGAATGAAACAGACTTTTCTCAACAGGCAGCTGACCTCCTTCTCAAGACCTTGATTAAACGTACAGAAGCATATGATCTGAAAGTTGTTGTTATTGCATGAAATAATAAACTGAAATTACTGCGAACGCAAAATTTTTCATAAACCCAATTTATGAGTTTAAACTTTACTAAATGTACATAACGCTTCCCACCATTCTTGCTTCATAGATTTAAGGTCGCCAACAGACCAAGTACTTCCCCTCCCTCTCTCCTGTTCCATCGACTGAGTGGAGTGAAAGGTTGAAGGCTACATCAAGTAGAACTAACATCCCATAGAAAAGCATAATAAACAAAACTATGAAAGTTATGGAGCCATAACACTAGACTTCATATAACGAGAGAAGGTCAGAGATACGGAGTTAGATCACATTATCTTTGTCTTTCTCAAAAACGATTTCCACATGAAAGATAGTAAACCAATGACTGAAAACAGGAACTCCAAGTCTTGCGCAATTGAACGTTTTCCATTTTTTGCTTCAATTATCTTCTAATAGGATTAAGTAGAAATGGGAGGGAAAAAACATGTTTCAATCTTATGGTGCTACCTGAGGATTTTTATCGTCTCCTGGCAAGTGCTTGGTGTTATTTTAAGTGTTTATGTGAAGCACAAAATTAGTTTCAACATGTTACAACTATTACAAATATAGAGTAACAAAGCAAAATATTAATTTAATTTCTTCCTCTACTGCAGCAAAATTCAAGAATATTTTCATGATGCATATATCCATTTCTTCGAAACACCCAGCACAAAAATATACTTATGCGTCTTCCTTGCAACCTGTGGCATGATAAATAATAATTACACTAGTCAAGTTTTCTCTCCAATTAAAATAATGTAATTTAATGGTATGCAACATTTTTTCGAGAACAATACGTCATACTCTACATTATTTACATCATCTATTGAACGGAAAGTGATTTAACTGCTTTCTAACCATGACAACATACTCATATCAGAGTACATTACGCGATTATATCACGCTAGTTTTAACATAGTGGTTAAGTGATGAGATTCAAGGAATCAGAAATGGATACGATAAACGCTCTCGAAAGTTTAGTATCACCACTCAGATTAGTAGATTTCTTCTGCAACTAGTTCGTCTTGAATACGATGAGTCTATCCCACCCAGTGAGTGATTTCTCTGATGCTGCGCACAAATGAACAACGCCAAAACCATATTTATGGACTAAGGAATCAATATTCTCCATATATTTTCCAAATAACAGCCTAATCTATCAGTAAAGATCATAGCTATAGAGGGGGCAATGAAACCGATTGAAAGAAAATTTCAGGTTTGTGGTCCAAAACGTTGACTATTTGTTAAGATCTCAGCTTGGTCGACTCAGCTCTTTCTGATTGGCATAATAGACTCACTTTTCCCTCTTTCTGAGACAGAATTGATGAGGATGTATTTTAGCTAGTATAACGTACTTAATAGGTGTAATAAGTTTAAAATAAATATAGTTTTGTAAGAAAAGAAATGTGTGTATTGTATCGTGTTTAATTAGAGTAACGAAATTAAGATATTCATTCTACCATTTAATGTGTCAGGGGAAAGCGTGGGCCAACCAAAGCGTTGTAAGTTTCAAGGTATACTCTGCACCCATCAATAGGTGAAATTAACACCAAATTAAACAAAAAATCTTTTAATTTGTTAATTTCTTTAGTAATCTAGTTTCGTCTGATATTTGTTCGGCTGTACTAAATTTATACGCGAAACTAAGATCAAACCTTACGCATTGTAAAGCAATTTTAATGCACGCAGATTATTATGCGCGAATGGAAATAAGAATAATGTTTAAAAACGTATGAACTTGTCTGTCCGGGACAAACCTGCTTCTTAGTAGATACAACTACCAACGTTTCGGCCGTCATGCTGCGACCTTCTTCAGGGAAATGTCAGAGTCGTACAGATCTGAGTCGCTGACGTCCTCTGCTTCTCCAGAGTACGACAGCGACTTAGGACTGTACTACTCTGACATTTCCCTGAAGAAGGTAGCAGCATGACGGCCGAAACGTTGGTAGTTGTATCTACTAAGAAGCAGGTTTGTCCCGGACAGACAAGTTCATACTGACTCCTATGTTCATGTTTAAAAACTTGTTTTCTTTTGCAATTAATTATATTAAAAAAACTACTGCTACTACTATTCGTATGAGCCACTAAGAACTACGTAAATTTCAACTATGTTTTCTTTTCTTTCTCTCTTTCCAACACTCTTCATTATTTATCTATGCTTATCTTCTCTTTCCTCCGTCCATCTTGCATCCGTCTTTTTCTTTCCTGGTAACCATTACTCATTTGCAATTTTTTTCGCAAGGTTATTCTTGATCGTATGTCCTCTGTAAAAAGCATTTATAATATTTTTACTGAAAGCATAAATTAATGGATGACATCATGATAATCATTTAATAATGAAGCTTCTTACTAAAATAAGAAAAATCTTCTGTACACACGAAGAAGAGTATCTGTGCTTTGTCTTTCATACAAATCAACAGTTACATTCCAACCTTGGTGAAATTTTGCTCCCTTAATCTTCAAAACAAGACTTTAAAAAGCATCTCCATTCCTCTTTCTTAAATAAATACCATAATAATAAATTTATTGTCAAAAAACAGTACAAACTGCGTATGACCACGTGGAGGGAAAAAATGTAAGAATTTAGTACTTTTCCATGAAATTTTGCATATTTGGAGTTCAAAATACGCAAGAGAGAAAAATTATATCCTACTCCGGTTTTGAAAGAGCTTCTCACCCTCTTAGTCTAAAAGTAAGCAGATTAAGATACATTAATCTTCATTAATTTAAGATACATTAATCTTCACAATATTTTAGACGAGCTATTTTTTCTACACTATATTATAACGAAGAGATAAATAGCAACATTATAAAAATATCTACTCTGTGAGAAGCTAACCAGGGCGGTAGTAAATTAAATTAATATATTCTATAAATCATAAGTAAATTATATCATAAAAATGGTATTCCCCTAATTCTAATAACTACGGTTCAGCAGTGTTCACCTATGTTCTTCGGTCATAATATGAATTATAATATTTTGCTTCCCTATTTTGTTTCACCCGTTTGTATTATATCGTACACAACCTTCAAACCATCTGTTGTAATAAATAATCTGATGCGGTCGAGTTGATGTATTGTCACCCAGAATAATCAGGTTTATTTTGTTATTAGGTTAATTCAATTGTACACAGTCCCAGAAAATCCATAAAGCTATGTTGCAAAGAGATCCTTAAGATATGTTGCAAACAGATACGAATATCCTTCATTGCTTTCAACTGTCTTCGAATAACCCGCGCTGTCCATTATGTGGCACTTCATTTTCACTTCGTAACACAAATTAAATACGATAATGATAATTTTATTCTTTTTACATGATAATTTAGTGCATGCTCAGAGAGGAGCAAAGTAACCTTTTGTCAACGTGAATCGTACAAGACGACATGAGCTAAGAAGCTAACATTAACAAATAGTCAATTGTTCACATATAATTGAAATTTTCTTTGAATTGATGGAAATATCAGTTTTGCTCTGGACATACACTGTAATTAGCTTTTTCCGCCTTACATTCTCAGAAATGGAGATACGTATTTTTAATAAGATTATATGAACTTTTACTATCTTGTGTTTTTATTTTAATTCAATCTATTTTACACTCGATATGAAGACTCCCCGATCTCAGCCCACGTTGATTTATCATCATCACACTTATGAATACAATAGAAAAGTGACACTTGTGCGACATTGTGTAAGATGTTTAATTAATATTGTATAGTCCTACTAACCCAGTTTTATGAAATGACCACCATCCTGCGGACCACTAATGAATATCGATGCTACAATAAAATTGTTGATCCTCAATAATTAAGTATGACAAGTTTTGACAAGTTCAGGACAGAGATTCATTGCAAGATATATCAGAGGAAGATATTTTCATGTGGTTGTGGTATCTCACGTCAAATCAAGTCATTTAACTTCTCAGATGAAATTTTACCGACGCCCGTCTCATAAAGACCAATTCTCATTTATGCAAGCAGTGGAAACTCATAATTAACGTAAGAGCACTAGAAGTTAAGTCATTTACATCAAAATCCAAATATGACATATTATATAAAAGTCTTAATGGATAAAGATATTATACTTCACTTTCAAAAGGTTTGTCTTAAAAATTCTTAACCGAGATTCTTTAATCCACAAAATACAAATCATTGGTATGTAAAAGTAAAAATGATATAGAGAATGCAACGGTTCGTATTTAATGAACTGTTTAGCAAAATCAGATTTAAAAATATTCTATTAATTCTCTCATCGTTAACCTTACTTCATGAATCAAATATTTGCGTAGGTTATTAAAAACAATACCTTATTTCCATCCCGACTCTCAGTGTGGTGGCAGTGGGGCCTATCCAATTACCCAACGGGAGAGCGTGGGTTCGATCTTCCGCTGCGCAATACTGGCGAGGTTCTCAGCTGATTCTTAGGCAACCCAGAATTTCCCCATCTCAAACACTATCATCTTCAAACTGTGATTGAGGAACAGCAGCTCTCGTGGTCTGAATGTCGCCACGTCCAGATGTAGGGCGTTAAATAACTATATGATTGCTTTAGTCCATTTTCTTATCACTCCATTCTCGTTCACGGTTAACGTTCTTCAAATTCAAAATCACAAAACAGATAAAAAGCATCCAAGTTTCGAGAGAAGAGTAAGGATTAAACTTTTTACCAGCATTACGAAATCTCAAAATTTTCTATGCTAAGAAAGTAAAAATGGCATCAACTCTATGATATCTCATTAAAAAAACTTCAAAATCAGGAAATATCCCCTTACTAGTGTGCCTATTACAAATATTTATAAGAGCTCCTCTACAACAGAAAAGCAATTTATTTGAAAAAGTATCGTATCGTTTGTATAAAATATCGTTCAGTATGAGAGCTCTTTGACATTACCTTCCTGTACGTAAGTTTCCTAAATACAGTGAATGTTTTAAAACTCACCGCTTGTATAGAAATGCATATCCCACAAGGTGTGCAGCAGCATTCCTTTTTACCTAAGTAATCTACATATTTCAGGAAAAACAATTTTTTAATATAAATACAATTCATTGAGTTCTTTCATTACGGAGAGTATTTCAAAAAGAGATTCATGAAAGGAATACGTAGGTTAGAGAAAAGGTTATTCATTTTCTCTCCCACTCGTAAGGTCGTATGAAGGATAAATGAGATCAAAATTCAGAAAAATTACCAAGAATATCCCACCGCAATGGAAATCCGAGCTTGCAAGGCGTAGCCCATCCTGTAGAAATACACGACAGTGAGACACTCAGATCACTAGAAGAACGGAAACACGGTATTCACGATACGAAGAAAAATGCAATACATCTGAAACGAATCACTAGATGTTTTTTTGCTCTTCCAAGAAAGTCTCATACGTTATAAGGACGGATAATACTATTTGACAAGTATATCTGACAATTTATCGTTCTATGTTTTGGCACCGAATAAAAAAAATATAATATTCATAACCATCATTCCTATTCCCTGATATTTAAACATCAAGGGATGTATTCCAGTTTCAATAACTCGGTAATAAGAATGCATAAAAAATATTAACTTGCTGCCAGGGAGGGGGACGAGAAGCTTTGTACATCAAATTTCTCTTAAATTCAAAAATTTATCTTCTTCCAACAATACAGTACACAATTTATTTATTACTTGTTTTACAACATTACCTAGTTCATTTATTACTGCATTTCATTTATTTCTGGGATTTTCTGTCATTAAAATATAATGTAATTTTAGTAAATGTATATTATAATACTTTTGAAGGTTACTGATTATTTCTTTTAATTATTTCAATTTTAAAGCAAATTAAAAGAAATAAAGACTAACTGTGTGAATATATTTTGTAGCGTTATATGAGTACATTTAAGTAAATAGACAAATGCCGATCTCATTGTATATCATACATTGAACAAAAATTGGGAGGGGTGTGTGTCATACTTGAATAATCTCGCATGCTAAAGGAGGTAAAGGAATTGCTGACTTAGCCGATGTGCTTACGGCGAGACCACGAAAAATTCAGTCAAAACTTTCGAGCTTGTGGTTTTAATGTTGTTCGGTAAACCATATCCTGCGGTAGTTTCAAGAAGTTGAAACAATTTGTGCCAATTTCATGTCTCCACTTAAGAGTTTTAACTAGCACTAAGAAACTTTCTTGACAATCGGAGTGGAAAAATATAATGAAACATTTAATATGAAATTCCAAGCACTTAATTTTCCTCTTCTTTGTGGCAAATATGTCTTCCTCATTAGTATAACCACACTGCGTGGTTATTCGGATTAATCATAACGAGGAAGAAACGGCTGCTCTGGAAAAGATGTAGAGTGTGTCCCACTCCTCTTACAGATACTTAAAAAGCTAAGTTATCAACAGGGAAATATTAGAGTTAATGTTTCCTAAAAATATTAATATATTTTTAAAATTCACAAGTTACTGTACGATGTACAAACCGCTATTAAATTTTAAAATGAATGAAAGTTTTAATTGAAGGAAGAAAGAAGGCGACTTAACTTACCGTACACAATAATATGTAGTACCGTAATATAAAATGGTAATAAAGTTTTAGGTACAATATTAAATTTCAAGATTTTAGTTTATAACAGACACATTTACTTCCGGCGTGTTAACTTAAATTTCTCCCATGTAATATTGAGCGGTCATTGTCCATACGGGGTTAAGTATTCATCGAGATGTGGCATGCATCAACACCGAACTCAGAGCTAAGAAACCCATATCATTTACATATACATGTCAGTGTATACTAGCCTATTTCGATCTTAACATTTTTTACGATTAATTGTAGTCTATTTGAGTATATCCATATACTGGTACTTCATTCCAGATCAGAGCCATGAAATTAAATCACTCTTGTAGTAAACCATGAAAGTAAACCACTCTTGTAGGTATATAGAGATTGTTGTTGCTGGGATATAAATATTATAATAATTTTTTGAAATTTCTTTGTAACTTAGAAATGTATTAGTAAATACTTTATGTACTCAATCTTCGTTAAATTATCGTAGTATTGAAAAGTGAGTATTTTTACAAGGATCATTATAATACTTGCTTTGGAATATAAAAATGAAAATTTTGTGGTACTAATTCGAGTGTCAATACAATGGCACAGTAGCACCTCGAATCTTCATATGAGTAGTTCTTCACAGTAGCCCATGAATAGTGAGAAACCTTTACTAAGAGGACAAAATAACAAACTTCGATAATGTCACAGAAAGAGCATTATTTAACTCATTAGCCTAAGCCTTGGCCTTCATATCATTCCAAAAATAAAAATTGACTTGAATGAATCTGGCGTTGGCCGGGAACATGAATAGATCATGTATCTATTGTGTTGCTTTCTAATAGTCGGGTTTTCGATTATTCTTTTTATTACACTTCAGTCAGAGGATTATCCACATTCGTAGTGGAAACCACGCGCTTCTATTCCGAATTGTATTTACCTCACCTCAAAGCTTTGGGTTCGGAAATGTGAAATGACTTAAATTAAGACGCACTGAATGTGACATCATCACCAAATACTTATACGTACACTGCACTTCTATTGTTGGACACCAAAATTTAGCGACCATAGTTTACGAGGTTGACACTATAGTGCATATACCTATACCTACACAAAACATTTGAACTAAAAGTTTCCAGGTGGTGTTACGTATTCGACTGTACGTGGGTTTAAATATCATCGTCATCGAGACCCTCATCCATTAGCTTAACGACACCACTTCCCCCAAGGAGTGTTACTAGTATCTGACCTACCGCCCCCCCGCAACTTTTAGAGCTGAACTTGTGCTTAAACGGCATCGTGTCACAATTCATCTAAATGGCCCCGAAGATTATTAAATCGAAACTAATATCTGACGTTTTCGATTATTCTTACATACCCCCTCACCACTCCACCCATACCATCAAGGAAATTTTCCCTCGTTCCCATGGTTACTGCATCCTTACATAACAACAAAAGAGACCTTATTCATTTTAACGACCCAGAAAATTATGGATTCAACCTTCATGATGGTAATTTTGTATTATTTTTAATGTCATCCCCGTTCCACTTCACTTCTTAGGAGTATTTCTCTTAAATGGTCTCAACATGGAGTTAAATGGCATCGGGACTATAATAATTCACCTCAGCAACTCCAAAAACTGTGGATTCGACACTAATATCGGGTGTTTAAAATATTTCTTGCGTCACGCCCTTCCCCACAACCCTAGGAGTGTCAAGCACCCCATGTGGTCTGAACTTTGACGTAATGACCCCAGGAATGATTATTCATCCTAGAAATCCCGAAAACTATGGATTCGACCCCAATATCGGTTGTTTTCCATTATTTTTACATGTCTCTTTTTCACTCATCTTAAAGGGTATCGTGTCCCTCATATGATCAGAACTGAAATCTAACGACATTAGTTTTAGCATATTTATTCAACTCAGAAACCTTGAAAATTATAGATCCGACTCAAATCGATCCATTGAAATTACTTTTTCCTCTCACTCCTTTTCTCGCCTCCGTTTAAGGGTGCAAGGGGTGTATTGGACTGAAGTTAGATTTCCGCGATATCAGAAGTGCCACTATCTCAGTGACACCGAAAACATTCGATACGTTATTGATATATGTAATTTAGATATTTTTACTTGTTCTCCCCATCCCTAGGGGTGTATGGGAGTTGATTGAGAAGTGAAGTGTCATCGGAAATGTTATTATGCGTTTCAGTGGCTCCAAAACCAAGGTCCCAACACTAATGTAGGTCATTATCGATTAATTTTATATCTCCTCCCTTCCCACCCAAATCTCAAGGATTTATTTCCCTCATGGAGGTTGAGTGTGGACTTCAGCAACATTGGGAATGCCGGTATTCGATTCAACGACCCGCCGGTAAATGATTCAACACCAATATCGGTCGTTTTCTATCTTCTTACATGCAACCTATTCCCACCCTCTACCCACGGGGTGGTAGGAATGTTCAGTTCATCATGTGAACACTGTGGGTTCACGCAGCACGCAATTGTCCTTTCATCTCAGTGACTACGACTACAACGATGTCAATACTAATATCGTTTTTTTTAAAATTATTTTTACTTCCCTCCATTTATCTACAGGGTGATAAGGGTGTATTTTCACCCATTAGAAATATTCGTGGATTTAAGTAGCTGTGGGAGAGACACAAATCCTCTCAGAGACACTCAAAATCATGTATTATTAATATTAATATCAGTTTTGGATCATTTTTTCAAGTCACTCCCTTTCCACTCCTTCTCTAAATGTGTTAAGGGTGTCTTACCATATAATGTTTTTCACCGAATAATCAGTTACCTGTGAAATAAGTTTTATTGAAATTGCTCCAGGCATTTCGGAGTTATGGTGGACTATACACACATGCATTTATATAAATAGATATATCTAGATTAATTATTTTCAAACTCTTAACTTAAAATTCTATTAATTAAAGTAATTCACATCCTGAGGCAGATCATTTATTATTATTATAACAGTATATAATTTGAATACAAGTTATTTGTGTGTATTCGCATCTTTTAATTGGACACAGAAGAAATTAGATGGAGACAATATGCCTACATGGCTTCATTTCGGAACCAGCGCGACGCGACGCCCTGTGTTCCGATGTGCAGTGTGCCCCTGCTGAACGTACGACTATGCTGGCAACATGTTGAATGCGTCAGCGTGTTGATCAAATTGAACGTTCTACTGTGTAGAGAATTCAACGACTAACACACAGTGTTGACAGTACACGGCACAATATACGAGTTAACGGTTAAAGTAGACTGTGAGAAAATAAAATTTACGTAAATTTGAGATAATAAAATTTACGTAAATGTATTTTATATTTGACACAGTAAATAAGACAAGAAGGGTTTTTGATCAATTTTTAAGTAGTTACCCGAACACGTAGAGATTTCAGAATTTGCGACATTTTTTCAAAGTGAAAACAAAGATCTGTACAAATTACAGAGGGTCATCTTTTTGGTATCAGTAATGTTGATCTTTTTATTATAAACTCTCCCCTAAAATTAAAAAAAAAGTTAGAAAAAAACATCTGATAGTATTTAAAAGGTGAAAGGTTGTCTAAATATTACACTAAAAACACTTAGCAATGCAAAAAAAACAAAAAACTTTTAAGCCATACGTGCATATTTCGGCATTTTGGCCCTATGTTTTCGCAAATGTATTTTGGAAAGCTCTTCCCATCACTAAAAATTTGCATTTTGAATATATTATTCAGTGACAATTCTTTTTATCTTTATCGGCAATCTCTTTGAACTGTTTGGATTATTTTTTAGAATTAGAGAGAAAACACCGTTAAAAGCGTCGATCTGATTAAGATGGCATAGAGTAATCAAAATTTAATGTTCAATACAATTACAAACCGTTGGTTCGATTTTTTTGTACGAGTGAGTATTAATTTACCATAAAACAATTTAATTCACATATTCATTCTCAACTCTTTTGAGCTATTTGTTTATAATGGGATTTTTAAAAAAATCAAATCGTTGGGTGTTATTAATTTCTCTTATACGTTTTCACGCCATTGATATAATACTCCTGAAATTCATTATATTACAATTTTTGTCATGTCATGTTTTGTAATACCCTTAATAGTTATTTCGATCTGTACGCAATCTTCGCACGGTTGTGTACATTATCTCAGTAACTCCATCCTGGCCGGAGCCTTTCTCAGGTTTTACTTCCGGTAGAGGCGGATTTATGTATAAATAGGAATATCAAAATTTTTGTAAATCTTTATCTTGAATTTTTACTGTTTTTTTCTACGGTTTATATTGTGAATTGGTAACAGCAGCTATTTGTAACCCAAATTCTTTTAGATATATAATGTTTGTTCATGCCTTTGGGCCCATGATCGAAATTGATGGGATGGTCCCTTGATTTTTTTCCGGAGAGTAAATTCGTTAATTGCCCATTATCGTATGCGGTTTGTAACTGCTTTCTTGACTATAAAATTTGTTTTGATTTATTTATCAAGAAATCCAATTTCTGTTAGGACCAAGGCGTTGCATGTACAAACAAATAATGATCTAATACGAATGTTCATTTTTTCCTGTCAATACTTAATCTGCTCAATCTTCTTTAAGAGCTCATTACAGCAAAGAAGCACGATCCCATGGCAGATCACTTGACTCATCTGGTTATTTACATAAGTCGCGAGTTTCGGAAAAGGATGAGAACCCATGAGAGTGGTATTATGTTTCATCTCATTCCCACAGGGTCCCGTCAAATGGTGTCCACTCCGTTAACACGACACTGACCTACAGCGGTGCAAAGGATCGTCTGCGGCGCTACAAGCTGGGTGCAATCGATCCCGTGAAACTCGATCCACTCCCTCCCTTGCAAAAAGTGATGATCAGATTCCGTGTGCGAGACATTGTCGCGTCGCTTCCTTGTCACATCGCAGCGCTCAGCGATCAGAAAGCGGAATTGGCGGCGGACTCTTCGGCATCGCGAAGACACTGCCAGGCAGCGACGCCTCTGATGTGGTGATGGTTTAAAACATGGGATGTTCTCAATGGAGACAAAAAAGTGCTATTTAAAAATACAGAGATATGAACTTTTTGAGAGGTACGTGAATGAAGTGGGATACGTGACGCACTGAAATTTATGATATAATTTATAAAAAATAAAACAATTATTTCTGGAATAGAAGAATGCCAACAGAATAAGGAGGGGATTCGTCGATTAGGGGGAATATTACTTTTAAAGCTCATACAACGTTCGGTAATTTTTCAATTGTTTCTTTCGCCAATGTGTCATATAAAAAGTAAAACATTAATATTATGTACGATGTGCAGATTCATGATGAAAGGACGTAACAGCACGGACTGATACGATGCTTATGTATATATCTGACAGATTATAGAATTTTTGCATGATCCTACTTAATTATTAATGTTTTTATAATATGACCTGTGATATTTCACACAAATATTTCCTTGCATAACAACATTCATGAACCTGAAGAGGAGGCCAAACCATAACCTCAGAACGTTGTTCCTAATTATACGGAAAATATGTTACCCATCATGTGATCTTGACAATAAACCAGTGTTGTATATATGTTATTGATTGTCTTTAATGTATCTGCATTTCGTAAATAATATTAATAAAATATATAAACAATCAGAGGGTGAGGAGACGTAATATATAAAAAGGAAAACATTTGTATTGAATTGAAAAGAGGTTGTGATCTGCGATGAGCGAATCCTATGCCACGAAACTTTGACAAGNTATAAGAGACAGATGGAGAACTAATTGTAGGGCCCCCTCTGGTGACTCAGGTAATAGCGTTCTCGCTCATCATCAAATCATCCTGGGTTCTATTCCCGGTGGGACCGGATAAAATTTGTAGCTTTTCACATGAATGATCCGGTTCATATATAGCTGTGACTACTGACAAGCGAACCCTCCTTCTTCCATCCACCTCCTACTGTTTCTTGTATCAATAACTCAAACTATTACTAACTATTACCTACTATCACCTCCACGTGGGCCAAGTTGTTGGACCCAGCTAACCGGCCCACCTACTAACAATAGTCACTACCTCCTATCGCTATCATTCGACTGGATTTTATGTAGATAATTTTCAATGGCACATTTCATTTCCCATTTACAAATACTACAATAAAAATGTAGGAAATCAGCGACTTCGCCTGGAACTCTAAAATAATACAGATGTAAGTTATACGTCGTCTCGTAACACGACACGGTATTCGAAACTTACTTGAGAACACAGAGAGAAAAACGAGGCGAAGAGTGATGTGAAAGCAGTTCCTCCTCAAGAAAAGATATCATGAAGAAACATGCCTTCATGCCTCAACTTTAAATACGTTTTTAGTCTGAACACATAAAAGTTAAAGTCAGCAATTCTTCATTTTTCTCCGGTCCCTCTATTCAAATCTTTTCTCTTTTAGTTAAATAATACATTTTAACGTGATATAAACGAAATTATACACACTATAGACCACGAATTCTGAAAATGAATATACGATGATAAAGTAAGTTGAATTTTTCTGGAATACTTCACAGAAATGTTACACTTTGGTGGGCGGAGACAAGTGTAGAAAACATTCACTAAACAAAACAATTATAACAATGAATCACATAAAGTTGAAATAAATTAAGGAACATTTTTTCGAACAAAAATTTTGTGGAACATCCTCTACATTTTGTGTTTTGTTTGCGTCCTCTATTTAAATAAATGTAAATCTCATTAAGATTTACAAAACATGCTTCATCATTTGAGTTGACGTCAACTGCGTTTCCTTAGCAAAATGTGGCAACATATGATGAAATTTCTTAATTCCAGTCGACTGACCCGCATCTTATCAGTTACATATCAGAAGAAAATGTATCATTTTTATTGCAGGGGAAATGACATATACATAAAATATGAGTATTACATTATTCAGTAATTATGATTCCACAATTCAGAAAACTATATTTTTATCACATTTTTTTCCAAATCATATATTTTAGGTACGGCGGCAAAACACGTAGCTACTATTACATACATTCTGTGTGTATATTAACGCGCGAACCCACATTATGATTGTGGCCGGTCATTCACTCAACTACCTAGATTCCTCTTCATAACTAAAATGTCTTATCTTTTTTAAACTAAATGATTAAAACTACATAAATCATTAGACTGGATTTTATGTCTTCAGGAAACTCACACTGATATCTTATTGTTTATTCTGGGGAAACTTGAATGAATGAAACGTTTGTGTAATGTTTTAATTAAGCAAAAGCCATCAATTACGTTTATTATATTTCTTTTAGCAAAATTAGTACTTTGCACTTCCCTCTGAACAACTACATATCACTGTCATATTAATAACTAAGATGTTTCTTTGGATAATTTCACAATGAACGGAAAATGTTTTTTATTTGTATTTAAGAGAAATAAATAAGACAAAATATCGTTATGTTTCAGAACATGAAAGATATCTTATAAAGACAACTCGTATATATCTACCTCCTTTCACATATCACACGGGACAGAATTCTAATTTTAATAACCTTCAAGAAATTTAATTGCAAACTTGAATTTAAAACAAAATGGTTCATATTTTTTGCAAGTTTTGCATGGTGAGGGTTGTTTTATATCTAATTCTAATTAAATTAAGTTTTTGCATTTCCGTAACAGGTAACATGTATAGTCTTCAGTCATTCATTGCACACAAAAATAAATTAGAATTAAATTTAATGCTATAAAATAGTTAAATACAAATTTATGATACCAGAATAACATTAAATGGTTTCATAACATTAATATATACAATAAAAATAAATAATGTAACATGTAATCGAAATAAAACTTGTTTACTTTGACACAACTCTAGGGCTCNTAAAGCCCCCCCCCCCCCCCTAAAAACACACACACACACACAACTCTCGATCTACGATTCCACTAAAAGCTATTTGATTTCATATCCCAAAAATGAAAATACTGTTTTTAATTTTGTACATCACAACTCATTTCTTTGTGTCTTTGAGACCCCTGAACCTCTGACAATGAGTTCCTAATCCTCGGCGGTCATTGCTCCCGCTCGGCACTTCCTAATGCAGAGTGCAAGCCATGAGATGTGCTAGTGTCTCCCACCAAGAATATTTTGACAGCTTCTCTGGTTGCTGAGGACAATGGGAATACTTGCATGCTCTTCTACTTGAGTTAAAATATTAACACTTCTATTCATTTTACACGGACTTGAAATACCCGTTTGAAATTTCGTAAGATAACGTGGATGGTTACATAGTTAGGAATTGTCCTCAGTCGGATCTTTTTTGTTTGAGAGAACATTTTCCGTATTCTACCTGAAATTGTTAATACAGTGAAGGATAAATTCCATAAAAGGTTTATTTGGATAAATTCATCACCACGTATTAGAGGGAGTTGTTTTGGTGCAGTATTGGTGAGGGAAATTATATACAGCATGACATTACCTAAACAATATATTGTATTGACTAAAAAAGTCGATGATAATCTTAACTTAAATTACGAAAATACTAAAACTAAAATATGAAAAACTGTTTTCATAATCCAGATACAGAGATCGGACCGTCATTCAAATATATGAATTATAATATTCGCTGAAATCTAAAATGGAAACAAAAAAGGGAATATTTATCGTGTTCATAAACATTATATTGGCGTGAGAAAGCAAAAAATAACTTCAACTACAAACAGAAAACTGAAGATAACTATGTAAAGTAAAATAGATTTTTACTCATTTTTCCCTTTCGTTGTATTTTTTATTCTATTAATAGTATATAATACACATCGACCAATTCAAAATGTTCTGAGGTTTATATAATAAATAAATAAGAAATTATTTGTTGTAATTAAAGTACTGCGAGTCTGATCGAGCAATGGAACAGACAGGGATGGAACTACATTAATTTAAAGGGGGGGGGGTGGAAGTTTATCAGTAGAATACCACGAGTAGTGAGATAAAAATTAAATACTTTCCTCCATATACACGTATGTATATTAGCACAAAACATATCTTAGAGCACATGAACCCTTTGGTAATGCTATATTAAGTTACATACGAAGAAACTTTTAGAGAATTGTCACCAAACTTCTCCATTATAATGAAGTTTGGATGGGACCCTGCACGCAGTGGTGAATCTATTGGACCTGAGCTGTCAACAGATAAAATTGAAGTTGATAAATGGCATACTCTGTAAAACCATATTTATAATTGTTATTAGTTATAATTGTTATTAATAATATAATTGTTATTTTTGTTATTAATACTATATTAATAAAATTAAAAATACTACATTAATGAAATTAATAATACCGTATTAATAACATAAAAAAATTAATTGTTACTGTTATTAATAATACCAGATTATTTATTTGATGCATTTTATTTAAAGATAATATTTATAAAATTTGTGTTGTAAAACCATAATTTTTAAACAGAAATGCTCCTCGGTTAACGCCCCCCCTTGATTACGTTCTAGATCCACCACTGCCTGCACACAAGGGAATATCAGGAAACGAAGAAATAGATATGGCCGCAAAAGCAGCAACCTCAATCGTTGAAACAGAAATTGTAATTTATGGAACTTGAAAAGATGTTAAGAAATTATTCAATCCAACAATTTTAAAACAATGGGATTTAGGATGGAAATCAAAATTCACAAATTACACCTTGTAAGAAAATACACCACGGAAGGTTTCTTCCTTAAATTCACCTTGGCAAGAAGAGACCAAACTATTTTGTCTAGGATTGGTTACTTCAACCTCAGTCACATCTACTTGATGAAGACGATTGTCCCCGTTGTGATAGAGTATCGACCCCTCATCTCATCTTGCAGTGCCCTGAACTTAGAAATCCAAGACATTCCTTAAATATTCGATATATTCGAAACGCTCAGTGAATGTCAGAAGGTACTACAACTTTTGAAGTCGTCAAAACTTGACAAAATGATTTAAATTTGTTTTATTTTCAAATTTATTAATGTATTTTAAGTTTTTTTTTCAATATGTAATTTGTTTTTGTTGTTAGTGATTTCTTCTCATTGAAACAATTAATTTAGCTATGTAACTGTAATGTTTTTTGTGGTCGCTGATGACGTGAGATGTTAAAATACAATCTAAAATAAAATAAAAAATAAACAAAATGAAGTTCGGAACGTTCCCGACCACAACACGGTATATTTCTTTTATCGTAAATGACCACTCGAACCTCCTTAATAACTATTTCGATGGTTGAAGAGTGACGTATTTGTAAAACAAAAACATTTTTGGCGCCCCTAACTTTCAGTGTTCGCCATAGTTTAGCGCCCTCCATCACCCGTCAACCGGGCCACGTGCCCCAGTTAGGTCCGGTCGTGGGAACAGATAATTCTAGAAAATGGAATTTGGGTCTTCAAATAACCTAAAATTGCTCTCAAGGCAGGAACGAATCTTAATCATTCTGTCGTAAAAAATTGTATAGCATAATCAATAGATTTAAATTTATCGACATGAATACTCAGTAGAATCTATGAATTAATCCGAATTTAATGCTATCGTATTCTGTTGGCTAGTTAATTTGGGATACAAACATAAATGTGATAATAAGAGCGACGGTTAACCGAATTATAGGCAGTCCTATTTCACCAGAAAAAAAAGTAAGGCGTTCAATAGCTATTTTTCTCAGTGAACGGTTTCGATTATATCTTTCGCTACGTGATTAGTATAATTGTACCATTATAAACCAGCAATTACCTTCACATTTCATCTGGCCACTTGTGTCTTATTCCAGTTCATTCATGGGTCAGCTTGCTTCGATTTAAAATTTTCGTGATTTATATTTCCTGGTTGAGGAAGATAACATCTCGAACGAGTTTAATGTTAATTTAATCTGATTCAGAATCTATCTACAGTTACCGTACTGAGTCAAGAATACTAAATAAGATCAATGAAATCGAAAAAAAGTCATTTTTATCTTGCTGTAGTCTATTTTAGTTTCTTGTATTTTTCATTTCTCCGTTACAGAACAATTATAATTATTAAAAATCTAATAAATAATCTTTGCATAAAATATTGCCGACGAATATCTCTCAACAATACCTCCACTACAAATCAAAATTCAACAGCTGGATTTGAAAAGAGTTTATATTACGAATATCATTCTCACATAACTCCATATTCACGTATGTACAAGTATATGTATATATACTTTATATTACGAATATCGTTCTGTCACATAACTCTATTTGAAGACTCTGAATCTTGTCAGCCCGCAAATAATCATCACGTCGTCTACATGACCATCACAACTCCTCGGACACTAGAACTACAAATAAAAAAATACTTCCAATTCTTCAAAATAGTTTAGGAACAATTTCTCTCTCCGCTCCCCGCCCTCTTTTTTCACTTTAAATATTCCCGCATCCCGTCAGTCCTGCAATTCTCAATCCAATAATACCCTGTAGACCTTAATACTCACACTATAAGTAAGGGACTATAAGTACAGTCTTATAAAAATCTATTCCAACGTCTTTCTTTCTCCTCTCCTTTCATCTACAAAATGATTCATTTACCCGTTCTAATAAAGTACGCTTTTTATGTATTTCTTGTTGAGAAAAATGTAGCTTCTACAGAATTGCAGAATCTAGATTTTCTGAAAAAACTTACTTCAGATAAAAAACTCCCCCGTCAAAAATTTAAAAGTGCATTTCATTCATAACTACATCTATACCATATTATTTGACTTCTTTTTCTTATTTCCTGATATCCCTGGCGCTGAGCGGCCGCAACTGCGTACGTATAATACGTTATCGTTACTCTTAGACAATTCTGAATGTAATGTTATGTCATGCAATGTTGGTTGATGTAGACAAAATATAAATAAATAAAAAATACTATTGTGAGTTGTGATATACCGCCCATTAAAATGTCTACGGTTATTACTTCCCTCGCTCCTTTGATTGGTTGACTTATGTGTTAATTTGTCGTTTCGTACGCCGTTCGTGAATTCAATTAGCATCTGAAAAAGCTTCTGAGCAGAACGACGTATTTCTCAACTAGTTAAATACATTTATTTCTTACCTTACTTCTCTTTGCAGTCGTTAAGTACGACTTCCTGGATGAAATGAATGACCAATGAAACATGGAGTTTTCTCAATAGACTCACCTGGAATAAAAAACAAACACTAATTAATATACTGTTTTGAAAGTAAGCATATAAATGTAGCAGACGGCATGAATTTACAAGAAAGTGACATGATTCAATTAATACCCTAAAATATTTTTATTACACATTCATATCCTTACATTAATATATAGCAAAATTGTTCATGTAAGTTTAAAAATTCAATTAAAAGCAGCATAAAGGTAGTTAACATTATATTTGTGAAAGTGGGTTTCTGTATATCACAAGATTCAATAATTCGAACGTATCAGAATATGTATTTTACCTTATAGACGAACAAAAATGTTTTAAAACCGAAACTGCTCAAGAATATAAGATGAGTGATATGAGAAGATTTTGTGATATGAGATGATAATTTACTCGAAATGTTTACCCGAGTTGCAGTTGCCTTCACCATCCCAATATTGCGTTACCATAAGCAGCAAAATCTAATATTATTCAATTTTCCAAATTATTCAATGCAGGTTTCGAGACACATTTTTTTTAAGCATTGGATTTTGTCTAGTCTTCAACTCTATGAGTTCCTTAGACTATAACTTTACATTTGTAGAAAAGCTTCTGTCGCGGAGACGTTATCGGATTCTAAGTTTAAGTTCATTGCGGAAAAGCGAGCTTCATTGAATCGTTTATTCTTATAATTTAAATCAATAGTTTTCGTGACATATTTATGATTTATATGATACTATGACAGATTTACTTATGTAGGTGCGTGTATCTGTCTTTTTCTACAGTATTTTAATTTTACCTGAGTATATCCCAATATTTTTCTCTGTTCAAAATTTTCCAATTCTTATTTCAGAAAACATAATAGCAACAATTGTATTCGACCATGCAACGTATCGTTCGCATTTTTATTGACGGTGAATTAATAATTAACAATCTTAAATCAATATGGCATCGAATCGCAACAATACGGAATTACATTTTTGTTCCAAACCGCTCACAACATGCAAACTTAAAGAATCCAAAAGATTATGTGAAAATCGGATTATATGAAAATCTTATCCCCGAAATTCATGCAAACCTTTATTTAAGGAATTAAATACCTACCTCTCCCTTGCATTTACATTTATGAAGCAGTAATGTTTGTTAGGACAGAATTATAAAAATCCCACCTCTGCTTTAGAAGAAACAGTCTAGTTCACGAGCACAACACTCGTAATTCATTGTACCCGCTTCTCAACAACTCTTTGCCAAAACGGCCCATATCCTTCCGAAATCATTTTGTATTATTTCCTTCCTAAAAATGAAAAAGATATCAATAAATTGAATCTCTTCAAATCCGCGATTGAAAGCTTTGTAATAAGCTATTGCTTCTATTATGTTAAAGAATTTACTGATTTTAATAAATGTAGTTGGTGGGAGTTTCCATATGATTTCGGATAATATAAAGTGATGTTAATTATAAAGTTCTTATACTTTATCACGCCGTAAATACTGATTAATTTTTTTCATGCATATATTTATCCTGATTATTTATAGCAGTTTATTTCTAGCTGAACCCAACCTTAACGCGGTTGTGTGTATATTATCTCTCTAGCCCCATCCTGGCCCGGGTTTTTCTCCGGTATTTCTTCAGGTAGTGACAGGTTTTTAAATAGGGGGAAAGTCATTAATACTTTTGTTATTATTAACCTAGAATTTTTACGATTCATTTTGAAATAATGAATGGATATCAGTACGTATTTATTAAATAACTTCTTTTATGAATATTAAATCCGCCACTATCCTTGAGTCATTGATCGGAATTGATGGGGTGGTCCCTTGCTTGTTTACGAAGAGTAACTAAGTTCACGTCTTACGCAGTTTGCAACTGCTTTTTGACTGTTAAGTTTATTTACTTATTATTTATAAATCAACCCCTGTATTTTATCATCTATCATTTGCCTAGACACGGTGTTTACTACAATCTCACGCGCTCTTCGTTAAACTCTCTGGAGACCAATAAACATTTTTATGTACAAAAGGTAGTATTATATCATAATAAGAATAAGTAGCAAGTAATTTGTCTTAATACAAGGTTAACTGAACACTTTTTTCATGTATCGATAAAAGTATTGAAATAGGAGAAATCCCGAGAAACTCTTTGCGGGATCAAAAAGGTTTTGAAACATTCAATGATATTCAGGAACGCCAAGGTCGCTTGTAAATGCTTTTCTATGTTGTAAGCCGTATCAGACAGACACTTAATTGCGTTATGTTCAAGAGCAAATCGTTTTGAATGTACCAAGCGTATTCGCATTTCTTCCTTTTCTGCTATGAAAGAGCAAGCACACCGTGAAACAAAGGGAAGAAGACACGAATTACGGTCACATGAAAAACAATTAAGAAAGTAGTTTGTCTTCGTGACGAAACTGTAAAAATATTTTTGTCAATTATAAATCGTACATGGATTATTGTTCCTTTTCACGGATACACTTGCAGACATAAAACCGAATTTAATTGAGTTTTGAACAAAAATTTATATTTTTATTGGTCATGCTTTTCTTTATCTTCGCGTTTCATCAATCTTCTCATACAAATATTCAATATATTCAACATATGAAACTTTCTCTCTCTTTGGAATCGTAATTATACGTAATGAACTATCTCGCCACAAAAGCTACTGGGAAGGTAGATCGAAGAAAGTGCTCTTCAGAAGAATTAATAGTCTCGAAATTGTGGATGTAAAATAGTTGAGATGCTTAAAAATCTGATCAAACGTATTCTTAACATGTTTTATATTATCGCAAATATCTGCAGCAGAGTCGTTGTTTACTTCTTTCTATTTAAAGCCTATGCGGTGGTCCAACCAAACTATCCATCATTGCTACCAATATTACAACCTTACGTTTTAAAAATCAAATCTTTAATGTTTCCAAAGGAAAAATAATTCATTGCGTAGGGCCATAAAATACTAACAATTTACAAACTCGTGGTTCCATTCTTGCAGCAAACACAGCAAACGTCGATGTACTTTCAACATCAAGACTATCGACGTAAAACAAAAGTAGCTCAGAAAGACCCTAAATGGTTTTCCTCATGGGATTAGTTTTTCCTTGAGTGATTATTATGCAGGAAGTCAAATCTTGCGCATGTAAATCTTTTTCATATAAGAAAGAAATTAGTTGAAGTGGAAAGATATGTAAATAAAAAAAGCACTGGATCCTTTTAAAGTCGTCAGGATGGGTACCATGTCAGTGTATCGATGTTCGCCTGTCATTTCGAATCTGGAGGTCGTAAGCTTTGCATCCCGTTAGCTATCGTTGTGACATCGAGACGGATTCGTCTACTTGTGTGGTTCCATTCCTTCCTCTCCAGATCTTCGCAATAGATGAACCGGAACAGTGGATTCAATGCATTCATTTCAGACACCTTGTTAAGTACGGTATGTCTGCATCCGGACATGACGTGATCAATGGTCTCTCGAAATCAGTTCCGCTTATTATGGAGCTTTTGACTTGACGACCCTCCAACCGGTTTCTGGGATCCCGCATCCACCTGACTTGAAAGAGACCTCGACGTTTCCTCGCGGTTGTGAAACAGACACTCCTCAGAATGCCGACCAACCGACCGTTCCTCAAAAGGCGATCTTCTGGAGATCTTCCACTGTTTTATTCTACCACTGACTTTCTAGGATTTTGGAAAGGATTCTTGGCACCTTAGCACCAGCCTTAAATTGCACTGGTACTATTACCACCACATTTTTTTCGATTAACCCGAAAATTATTTGCCCTCTAAAATATTATTGACCTGATACTGTTTTAATTGAGAAAGTAATGAATATATTTCTAAAATAATCTTCTTTTCTAATTTCTCAACAAAGTTTCGATTTACTATTCAATTATCTTCTAAAATAGAAAAACACGAATTTTTGGAATAGATAACAATATGTTTTAATCCATACCAATCGTCATAAATAGAGATATACTTAAAAATAGAGCTCTCATTTATTAATCTAATAAATGCTAAAAGACAATCATTAAAAGTTTTGTAAGATTTTTGTAAAAAAAATGTTCGAAAACTTTATAAATATTCTGCAAAATATTATTTACACGGAAAAGCATGACTTCATACATTACATTGATTCAACTGACTGATATATGATATACTGATTTGTATCGATTTTTCAATCTTTATACCAATCTCGTGAGGTAATAACGATCATTTTTTTCTACAGTAATTGTGAGTGCGATTTTATTATAATCCCCATTTTATTGTCGTGCTTATATATAGAAACATGTGTTTATATGATTCGTTTGTTTTCCTATTATTCATTCATTTGCTGCATTCAGTGCAGCAAAACTTAAAAATAGACTCATGAGTCAACTAATATAAAAGACGTTATTATTTTCATTGAAGCAGCTGACAAATTTGATAAAAGTGAGACATTTGACAATGAAAATAAAATATTTTTCGAGGATTTGAATTTAATAAAAAATATTACGCGAACACTTTTGTTGTTTGATGTAAAATTGATTTGATTCATGAGTTTTTATTAGAACTCGTTAATCATATATTATGGAAGAGAGAACGCGGAATAAATTTAAGTGAATGTACAGCATTAACGAATCCGCTATGCGTATTTATGACGTTAAAAGGGCAAACGAAAACCATTTAATGCATCTACGTATTTGTAGTCATTTATACCTCATTAAAATAAACTGAATTACAACGTATAAAGACTCTTTTATAATATTAATAAATCTACGTATGAAGAAAACCGATCACCCAAGAAATAAATCAAAATACCATAAACACAAACACGAAACTATTGACCTTGCGAGGAGTCTTAAGAACAAGGATTGTGTATAAAGAAACAAACAAAAGCCTCGCCCTATAGGAACAAATAACAGCATTATAAGAACATTTTGAGTGTAGTTGTCTGCTATTTAATTTAATGGTTCCCCTCTCCTTGCAACATCTTCAATAGAAACACATGACACAATTATTTATTTGTCTGAGCGCCTAGGAGTTAATTATCCACAGGTGTTAGCAGTAGGTCAGACTTCATGCTTTTCTCATGCACTTCCACATGTCTTCTTCTTGCTGTGTTTAGTTAATGTCGTCACGACCATTGGTATTGCGCGTCTGAATCGGCCGCTGACGCAATCGGCAAGGTTACCTGGAGCGACTCCATTGAGCCAACCGCCGTCAGTCGGGAGGCGGGATTGCGTTGGACCCATTCTATACGGCCACTTCAAAAGCCACGTTTGTGACGCCGCTTCAACGCCAATGGGACAAGAAAAGGCGCTCGCCTTGTCGAAACTGTACGTGCTCTTGGACAAACAAGCGTAACTGAATTGGCTTTTCACTAGATAATTAATAATATAAACTCGTGCATTCATAACGGATTTAACGTGAATCTAAAGGATTTTACGCTGATTAGATAATAAGTGATTTATTCATTTCACATAAGTAAAAGTAAATTGATGTTCTGAGGACATACTCCAAAAAGGTTCAAAGGATCACGGATTGTATAAATTAAATCAATAAATAATTTATTGTAATAAATACAGTGACAGTGCATATGATCACATGGATACCAAAAAACTTATTTACGAATACATACATTTATTTGTTGAATTTGTTACCGATTTTCTTTGGTATCTAAATGACACCACGCGACAAATGGGAATACCATTCAGAAATAGGATCTTTCCACAGTATTCTTTGTAAAAAAAAAATTATTTCAGAGTTTAACAGTAACATTTGTTTACCTGTTGTTGTCAACGTTAATGCTATCTAGTGTCAGGAGAGAGACACGAGGAACGCTCACTGGGAGACAATTTATTAGGAAACAACAGGGGTCACTTACCTTAACCAAATACACAAGTAACAAGTGATATTGCTCAAGTTCACTTTTTTTCTATTTGACTTGAAGTTCTTCTTTCAGATGATATTGGAAGACGGAATTGATATTGGGTTGCCGACACGAAACATTTTTAAGACACAAACTTGACAATTATTTGATAGGATAAGGATATTCTATTTGAAAACGTTTCCTAGTTAGTCAGGAAACAGGATAACATTTACTTTCTTCATTTTAAAGGAAACTTACGGAGAGACACCCTACGAATACTTACTACAAAGTGTGAATGCAATACTGACGTCCATACGCTTAAATTTATTTTCGCAAAACACCTATTTATAAACGAAAACTCGTTTCGAAATCATACGTGCTTCATAATTCAATAAGCTTGTATATATCGTGGGAGTGATACATTTTTTTTTGTTCATAGCACGGTTTCTGTTTATGTAACAGTGTTATCAGAATTGCATGATTGGTAGCAAAGAATTATTTTCAATGTGAGGTCACAATACTGAATCGTTGTGTCTTCCCTCTCGAGAAGTGGTCACAAGTTATCTATGAACATGAATAATGGGGGATCAATTTTGCATAAGAAATACGAAATGTAAGTAGTCTATAAAGAAAAAAAATACATTGAGAAAAAATCACACATCAATTTTATTTGTTATTACTGTTCCGTACTGAATATGTTTATGTACATAGTCATTTTATACTTTATTGTTCGGAAGTTTTCATAGTAACTTTCATACGCTACTTAGAGTTCTTATATTTGACCCACGACAGCCTGCATATGGCTTCATACTAATGTACTCGCTCATCAATTTCACATAAAACTCGCGCATTTTCTGTTTTTTCTTTAAATATTAAGCTACACATTTAATAATCTTTCCGTAAATCCGAATTAGCCGTATACGCACTTAAATCGAATTATTGGATACCTTAGACCTCCATATACAATGAACTCGTGATGACTCAACTTAAAGGAACTAACATCAAAAGAAAAAGTTTTTCTCTTTACCCGCGAATCCATATCATTTCCCTTGTGTACTTATAACTCACCTCTTAAGCATCCCGGTTAGTAAAACTCATCCGTTCTTTCTCATCCGTTGAGTTTCTCGTCGACCTCGACATGGAGCACATATGCGCATGACATGGTGCGTAATTGTGAAAAGAATACTCGTTCAGATAAGTACCACTAGGTCGCACAGCGCACCGAAGACATTACGCGACGAACGGAAACTAAGCCAATTTGTACGCTTTCAGTTGTGTGACTAATTTCTGCTTCGTGATCCAACGGTCAACTGCAGACGATGTCTTATACTAGGACAGACTACACTAGGAAAAACGTCTCTGGCAATGTACATACCAGTTGTTTGAGGATTAATGAGTTATAATCTTTAAAATGTACAGAGTAATTTTCATGATTCATTTCTTTGTCTCAATTGATTCTACTGTGTATAGTTTGTTTTAATTTCTGCATATTCAGAAGAGGAATTATCTTTACTCCCAGTGGATGGGTCACTGAAGGGATGCATGTCAACAGACCAAAAACACTTATCATAATATGCGACACCAATTTAAGATCAGTCGTTCTTCAAATGTTCACTTGCAACATGGCAAATTCTTTCCCTATTTACGATGTCATTGTAAGGTAGTAAGAGCAACCTGATGACTTTTTGAATGTTCTGAGTTTTTTGACAATGAAATAACAAACTATTATCTATCTACTCGTCTAATAAAATTTAGACCTTCCGTGGTTTATATTTGATTAAAATAATCTTGAAGTCGTACGGACTGATGTGACTAGTTTTTTATGAATTCTCATGTAGTTTCTAATGGAATCAATATAAAAACTGTCACACGGGAAATAAATTTAATACAGAAAAGAACAATTCGAAATTTAGCTTGCTTTACCAGACAATTAAGACAGTTATTCAACGAAGAGTCGCAAAACTACGGAAATCTAGTCAAACTAGAGATAATTTTTAAAATACTTTCTTTCCATTGAATCGGTATTATACGTAGCTTTTGAAATATTATAATTCGTGAATTACTATTATAATAATTATTGTAAATATAAACAGAATGGGTAACATTATTGAAAAAAATTCATCAATCGTTTTGTGTTTGACTAGTACATTGGAACGCTAATGCTGTCTTTAAAGTATTATACCCGAATACATTTATCCAGGAGGCATTAACTTCGTTAATAAAATTGTCTTCTCGCCTCACGACGGTAGTAGAAGCAGTACACGAATCAAAGCATGCGTTAAGTTTCTTCGAAAACGTTAATACAAAATTCAAGGTTTGCGTAGTTAGTGAGAGCAAAATAAAGCTGACTTTGACAATGTCAATATTCAAACAGTTTTTCAACGAAAATTAACTACCCCCCCCCCCACACACACACACACGATAATAATAATACGTTTTAAAGAAAACATTTTTATGGATCCATTGTTGGGGTGTCGAGAAAACTTAATAGATGATCGAAAATCATAGCCTCGTCGAGATCTGGAGAGCACTTCGCTAATTTTAAAATACTTTCCTCATACTGAGTTAAGTAAATAATTGTAAGCAATAACAGATAAATAAACACGGATCCTACAAAAAAGAAGAAAAAAAGGAATATGCACAGTGACTTTAGAGTGGATAAAATGTCACCGAGAAATGATAGCACGAATGCTAATCACCCGGAAGTTCATGAGAAATTAAAATTCGATCAAATCAACAGTTACGTTTTATTTCCCTGAATTTGTAACCAATTTGTAACTCATTTGTAGTCAAATGAGTAATTAACGGTGAAAATATTCAAGGAAAATGAGAATTTTATGGTAAGAAATATTGTAAATGTAGCTCTCTCTTGAAAGAAAGAATGAAATAACAAATGACAGGTACTCTACCCTCTGCGTGACATAAACGGAAGAATCAACTTTCCTTTCACATCAGTATTGGAAATTCATATATCTGACGATTCCTCCAGGTTGCGACACGAATACTCTATTTTTCCTTTCTTTTTCCTATGATTTCTATTGCATTTCTCATTCAGAACTTCCGCCTGGTAATTTGATTCTTTATTAATAAACAATCTAGTCTATGTCCTTGAAGGAGAATTAAGAAATTTCCCGTATAATCATTATAATTATTTGAAATCGTCGGAAAACGCAATGCAAACTTGAAAGCGAGATGGAGGTACAGTGGAAGATTTGAAACATAAACTGTTCCAAAATAAAAAATTCAACAATCGGAAACAATAATAAAAGCAATAAGTGTAGGGGTATTACATCTTGTTTTCAAAAAGATTTCTCCATTCAACCTGAAGGGACCCATTCTTATGAGTATTCTTAAATACATCGCGGAGTGAAGAAAAGTGAGTAGACCAAACTGAAATCAAAAACGTTAAGGAGAGCAATGTAAACATGTAGGCGTGTGACTACGAACGTAATTGTTCTCGCAATTAACATAGATTCCTAACAAGTACAGCACTTAAAAAGAAATTAACACAGTAAAAACATCGCAAGGAATTTTGCTACAGAATTTTAAAAGCACGTATGAATAAGCGTGCAGCGACGTACTCAATAATTTAGGTCCATAAAACATGTCATCAAGAAAAGAGAAGAAAACAAGCTCACTTGAACTTCTCTATTCCACTCGTTGACGTCTTGTGGTCTGGTGATTTTTTATTGTTAGTTATCTCAAAGAGTAATTTGCATACAAAAAAATATCGTTAATGTGTCACATTAAAACTAATGACCCATTTTCAACGTTTTTTATATTTATTTGTTTCCTAGCAAACTCACCCAGCGCCACCTGAGAGTTTGAATTAGTCTTCTCACGGCCGTTTCATACAATTTTTCACAAGTTTGATAATTGGAATATCAGTATAGATGGAATCATATAATAGAAATAGCAGGCATCATACAGAATTTACCTTAAACATTGTATTTATAAGGAAGTAACATAATTTGAAAAAGTAATTTATCTGGAGTTTATAGTAAACTTTCCAAATACCGAATCGAATAAAATGATGTTATCTCCATAGCAAAAACCCTCCTACCCTCTCTTGGTGACAGCCAATCATAAATAATTTTATTTTTAGAAACATTATAATAAGTAATTAATGTTTCATCTTTGTAATATACTAATACTATATTCGATGTATGTTTTACGATGTGTTAATTTATATAATAAAATCCGATTGCTTGGGGAGCAGTGTTCTTCTAATGAATGAGAATGGGGACAAATAAGGATCCTGCTGCATGCTGCAAGTCATTCTACTTAACAATGCCTTTTCTTCAGATGGCAGACCTGACGGAAGAGGAACGACAAAGAACTATACACTTATAAGCGTACACCAAATACACATTTTTAGAGAAAAAAATCCGCAATGGTTTCGTCCGGAGAGGCAATTATCGGAGTATATAACGAATTATGGTAATTTCAAAGATTATATCAAATGAATTGGAAAGGCAGACACTGATGATAGTTTTTGTGGAGACACGTGATATGATTGTGATCTGTATAATAGAGAGAGAGGGGAATACATGAAACAGTTACTCTGTTGTCAACAAGATTAAATATATTGATACAGGGTATAAATGTACATTTTTTTAAAAGTGTGTATCGAAATTGGAAGAAATACTAGATATCATGGAAGAGAGATAAGTTAAAAGTTACATTACAACATTTGAAGCTAGATTTTTACCCCCTTGACCTTGGAAAGACTTACTCGACCAATAAAGAAAATTAAGGACTTAAAACATGGTAAAATAATAAACAAATGTGTTTTATGATTAAACTTCATATTAATTCGCCTTTCTATGTAACCACATTTCTTCAAGTGTGAGATACACTTAGAGGAAACTTGTGAAACAGGGTACACTTATTTCAAAACAATTTAATAAAACTAAAGTTAATACAAATCAAAGTATTTTCATATATTGTTGAACATTGAACATCGCAAACAAAAGAGTCGAACGGAAGTTAGTGAGCGCCTGTCGTCAGGATCTGAAGAGCCTCGTGGGTCGCGATGCCGGAGGACGCGAGTGGGCAAAAGACCTGAACCCAAGGGCGCGCGCACACTGCTTCTCGCCGACGCGACGCGACGCGTGAATGAACGAACGCCCCAAGGGGACTTACAGAGGATTCATCGCCCTGCCGTCGCCAACGTCTGCTCCCTCCTATTCACCAGAGGATTTAGGCTGCGTCTATACACGTCTCGAGACCATTTCCTGGGTGGAAGGGGGTAACAAAACTTGACTCGCTTACTCATCCAAGAAATTGTTTCAAAGTAAGAACAGCTTGGAATGTTTCTGATCTTTCCCGAAATGAAACTTCATCTTCCGTAGGAATTTTGGAAAGAGCAAAGATTTGTTAGCTTAACTCTGATTAGGTTTTGATGGAGTACGAATCGATTCGGTACCTTACATTGCCGAACTACCCAACCTATGTCCTACTCAATTCCTTCGCCCACTCATGAGGTTCGGTGGAAGAGCTGTAGCCTGTTCCTCGTCGTATCATTAAGTAAGTCATGAAATAAAATAAATAAAATAAAAATGTATAAATAAAGAAAACATACATTTTATAAAGAATTCGTGTTATTGCTTTACGGTATTACTCTTTTATAACTAGGTATGGACACACATCGACAAATGTATAGCAAGCACGGATAAAATGTTTTTTGGAGAGTGGAATCCCATGGCATGTTATGCTTAAGTATGATTCGAGTATTTTTAATCTTAAAAAGTCCTTCTATAACAAGGTAAGCTTATAAAACGCACAACATTGTAGTAGCTCAACACAACTTAGGAGAGTCATCTTTGCGTTGAAGTGAGTGAATGGATGACCTTCTTCTACAGCCCTTGACAGAGAACGAAATGAACGAACGCCAACAGCGTGGGCTTCTTGAAGGAAGTGGATTGTTGACGATTAGTCTGATTCATTATAAATACGGCTGATAACCTAAACGTTTATATGTAACCTTCGCTTGTCTTTCGACCCAGTGGGATAATAATGGTGCGAGGAAGAGGAAGTTCGCTGGTCCAACATGATAATACTGAACAACGGTTTCAATGTTTTCTGGAATATGGAAGCGGGGATCTATAGAATTAAAACAGGTCTAAAAAGCTAGAGGTAGAAGAAAATATACTGAACATGTCGCGGAATGTCAAGAGGATGAGAACGCGACAAGAAAGAAAATAAATGAAAAGAAAATGGTCAATAGGAGGAGGAATATGGGTGTCTATGAATTATGATACTCTGATTATATTGCAAATTATGTACTCATATTGTAAATAGTCTATGTATTAGCGTAGTCTCTGTTCTTTATTCCTTGATTTTGTATATGACCCATGTATTCCATATTCTGTGGTTTGTGTGAACTCTTTTTCTTATTTCCGGTATACTATACAATACTTTTTGTCAGTAGTTGCCTGATGATGACCCACAGTGGGAGTCGAAATTTGTAAAGGTTCTTTAATTGACAAGAAATCGAGTCTGTGAAAGGACGGTCGTTTCATTTAATAATAATAATAATAATAATAATAATAATAATAATAAAAATAATAAAGTAAATAATTCATAGAAAAACATAAAAATATTTCATAAAAATATGTTGTTCTTGAACGCCCCTCGATGTTTAGAGACAGTCAGATCGTTACATGCGTCTCGCTTGCGATGCGGAGACATTCAACAATTACCTACAACAATTTTTAATGAATTTTAAGAGCCAAAACTCACATCTCAAGTTTTAAAATACTACAGGTGGAAACTGCAAATATGAAACTGCGTCAACTTTCATAAGTGAATGCCCAAACATGTCGATGTCATTAACACAATATTCATCAAATTACCACTCATAGGGTACATTGTCCGTTCCACATTGGTTCAGATCCACATTGTCATTTGGAAAATGGGTACAATATACTAAACTTTGTATCTCGAATGTAATATTAAAATCGTCCACAAAGATAAATACACGAATAGCACATAATACCTTCTCGATGTTGTGAAATTACTTTCTCCGGACCCAATTCAAACATTTTTTCTCTCATCAATATGACAAACAAAAAAACACACAGGAAGAGACGTCGTTGGAAAGCGCACGGTGACCTTCCTGGGGGGAGAGCAGTGAGCAGAGCTCAATGAAAGGTAGTGGACGAGATGACGGAAGCGGTGCCACTGGGAACGGCGGCGGCGCAGTGGCTGCGCAGCGACCGTTCAAGATACGTGGGCGCTGGAGCGAACGAGCGCCGCGACGGACGAACGGCGTAGTTGCCACACGGACACGCGCTGCCAGGTGTTGCGGACTCGAATAGCGGTGCGCGAGAAGTGTTCCTTCAATGTACAAAATATTGAGAACAACAGCAAACAGGGAAAACGAGAGATGAAGATGCTAAACAGTGAAAGTTCCATTATCGGACACTTCTCAACAGACGATCGACATTTCTTTATAGGCGACACTTCACTCCACACCATTTTATTTTTCGATGACCTTAACTTCCCAAAAGCGGACAATTCTCAATAGCGGATAAATTTTAAGGTCCCATGAGTGTCTGTTATAGAAAAGTTTCCCTGTACATCATCTCAGTTTTTATTTAATTTAAGGTCACTCTGTAAGAGCACAGGTCATCGGTGACGGGAATAACATCAGTTATACTACGTTTCAAACAACTTTTACATTAAATAGAAATTAACAATATGTATATTTTATCTTTTTGGTTTGTTCTTCTGGTACTTGTACAAGAATAGAAGATAATTTTGTAGTAATTATTGTAACATCCTGTGATATTTTTTTCGCGATCCTCTATTTCCTCGATTCTAGCGTACAAATTACATATTAGCAGAATCCTGGCAAAGCGTAATCGTTGGAGGATTAATTAAGAAAGTGACATCATATTAAATAAAAAATGAAATGTTAAATATTTTTTATGAATTATATCTAAATAAATCTTTATTACTATTTGAATTGCGTAGAAAATTACATTAGCTGTAGGTTATATCTTCATTCAGAAGACCTATCGAAGAATTGCTTTTGTTCTTATTCATAGTGGAGCTGAAGACTATTGCTATCTTGTATCAAGAGACACGTATTACAAAATAACTTTTAACCAAAATACCTCAAACATCCAATGGCTACGATGATCAATTCAACATTTCCTCATATACGTAAATTTCACTAAATAGAGGTGAATTAAGAACTTCCATAAATATAAATCACAAAGCTGATGACGGAAAAAAGATGCAGTCATAAACTAAAGAACAAATTAAAATGAGAACAGAAAATAACAATAAGGAAATGGAAACTTTAATTAGATAATACACTCAATATTGATATTTTCCTCAACATAAGCATTATAAGTTATTCGAGCATTCCATACAGTGTTCGAGGACGGGGGGATTTGACTTCTGCGGTTAGTTGAAGAATAGGGTAAAAGCGTACGGATTGTAAGAAGAAAACGGACTAACATGTTAAAGAATAATTAAGTTAATTTTAAGATTATTAACTAGACGAATGTAAATCTCAAGTGTGTTTTTTTTCTTTCTGCTCATCTAGGTAGCATAATCTTTTCAACTTTTTATTCGTTTTAAAGTCTCTCTTGAAATTAATTACTTTGTTGTAATATATTCAATTAAATTTCTTTCGCTATAGTTTATTGTTTATAGCTACTAATTTATTGTTTCGACATAACGACTTTATTGGTTATGAACGTAACAGATTAGTAAAGTATAATATATCATAATTGTTAATAATTTAATNATATATATATATATATATATATATATATATATATATATATATATATATATTTCAACGATAATACAACCATTAAATTTATATCTGAATTCAAATTAATTGATAGAACTTAATTAATATTCCTAATATTTATAAATAATTGAAAATATTTTTTTTCTCGAAGATTCATAAAAGCTGCTTAAACTAGGAGAAGGGACATTATTAATATTGAATTGTCGATTGGTAGAAGAATGAGTTTTCTTCCGATGACTCACACAGTTCATTCTGGTCGAATTCGTGCAAGTAACGTGATAGAAAATTTCACTAGACTTTAAACATCATAAATTCAAAGCAGAATCAGATGTATACATGAAAATATAAGTCTTAACCCCTCATAATAGAACGCACTCATCCAACGAAGCATACGTGTGATACGATTGCGTACAGCATTCATTCGAATGAGAACACGTGCATGCTTTGACCTCGACCAGCTGATCGCTCGCACCTGCACCTGCATCAGTTGTACTGCCATCACGCCATCTCGCACTCCTTCCTTCCAGAGCACTTACAAACGAGGAGCTATTGTTTACTTGACGAACTCGGAGGTACTGAGATCAAAGAAGAAGCTAACAAGATTCGCGTTAATTTCTCGCAGGGGTGCCCCATGAATGCGACTTATTCCAGTAGAAGCAAATTAAGGTTGGCTTTCCAAATAAAGGGGCTGGAATATACTTTAATGGACTTATAGATTATAATAAGGTTCCTACTCATTCGCTCACACCTAGCCATAGGAAATTATAATGCAGCAGCTGAAGTACTACAGAACGGTACCTGCTTTATAGCAGGTAGAAATATGAGAGTATTGGAAACAAGCAGGACTAGACAGAGGGAGACAGGTTGGTGGTACAACGCTAATTGCGAAAAAGATAAAAAGCTGAAAACACACTACAATTCTTTGTTTGGCACGGGGGGGGGGGGTGCGTTGCGTCAAAAATACATCAAGTTATGGAAACAGTATAAAAAGACCGTATTAGAGACCAAATTAGCATGGTAAGAGGCGGAATCACTTAGAATACAAAATATAATTAATCCAAACAATACTAGTGATGTCTGGACAACTATACGGAAATTAACTCGGAAATCGTACATTATTAATCATATAGACGGGTTAAGTTGGGAAACCCACTTCCACGAGCTCCTCAATACTCAAAATATAGTAGTTACTACAACAATTGAAATGGAACTTCAAGTAGCTGAATTAGATAAGAATATAGAGATAGATGAAGTAATGTTTGCGATACAGGAACTAAAAAAAACAGCAAGGCAGCGGGATACGACGGCCTACCACCCGAATTTTTTAAAGTATTCAACCACGAAATTGCTCCGGTACTTTGTGATATCTTTAATTACATGTATACAATGGGCGTATTCCCAGTAATCTGGAACACATCAATTATTTTTCCAATATATAAAAACAAAGGCAATGTAAATGACACCACTAACTATAGAGGAATTTTACTCATCAGTGTTGTAGTAAAAGTTTTTTGTAAACTACTGTGTAGTAGGCTGAAATGATGGGTTGAGAATGAAAAACTATCAATTTTACAAGCAGGATTCAGAATAAATAATAGCACAACAGACAATATTTTTACTCTTACCTCTCTCGCAGAACGGGCAACAGCCGTTAAAAGAAGAAAACTATATTGCGCTTATGTTGATTTCGAAAAAGCTTTTGACACGGTAAATAGGAAAATTCTTTGGACAACATTAAGGGAAAAGGGCGTATCGACTAAATTTATCATTATGTTAAAATCCATATATAATACTGAGAGTGCCTGTGTCCGTCTTTATGATGGCAACGTCACAAATGTTTTCTCAGTAAATCAAGGGGTCAAGCAGGGTTGTGTACTTTCTCCACTTCATTTCATATTATTCATAGATGTACTTATTGATAAGTTACGTAATATTAATTCGGATAAAATATTCTGCTACAATAGGAGAAAACAGGAAAACCAATACCAGAATTATTGTTCGCTGACGATCTAGTTATCCTTTCATCAACTCAAATAGGATTACAAAATAGTCTAAACACGCTTGAAATATTCTGTGCCGAAATGCAGCTTAAAGTAAACTTTAAGAAGACAAAAACTATGATTATTAAAAATGGCTGGGTGATCGAATTAAATGAAATGTGGTCTTGTCGAGGAGAAACGCTGTAAAATGTGAAAGAATACACATATTTAGGTATAACAATCCCCCCAGGGGACTTACATCTAGTAAGTACGTGTTTGACGAACACGGGGCCCCGAGCTGATTCTGGCATTTCTTCCACTTACTTGTGATAGGCTCCTTCCTTAAGTAGTATCATGCGAAGTAAAGCAACGGTACCGGAAATAGCGCCAAATCTTGCAGATAGAATGTTCAATTCAATAGCGGATTAGCGTACGGGTCAGAAGTATGGGGGGGGGGCAGGAGAATATACCATGTTCAATTATCTTCAAAATACAGATTTCAAAAATATAATTGGTCTTGCAAAAGGCTCTGCTAACAGTGGTATTCTCTGGGAATTTGACCAGGTACCGATTGAACTTACACTGAAATTCAGAGCAATAAAATATTGGCTATCGATTAGAGTGGGGACAAAAAATGCTATTGTTAGGGAATCGTATCATAATAACGGATATGGTAATGGAGTAGGCAAATTAGAGAAATTATCTGTAAATTAGGGCTGGAATACTTATGGCAGGTCACACCTGGGAGTAGTGATAGTAAGGTAATTCAAAATAAATTATATGAAGCGTACAGTCTACAAATAGAAATGAGCAGGTTAGAAAATAGGTCACTCAGTTCAAACAGTTGTAGCAGGTTACTGGGAACGCAAACCGTACATAAACTCATTGAAATCGAGGACGTGATCAGGTTACGGGTGGTTTCGACTAGGGGGATGGAAATTACGAAAAGTAAGAAATAATATAGATTCGATTTGTCCAATATGTGTTGAGCAGGAAGAAGATTGGATTCACACCCTGTTACATTGTACACAAATAGAAAAATATAGAAAATTTTTGCAAATCGAGGGCTTTATAAACGAAACAGGAACATTAACTTGGCAATTAATATAATGCGTGACAACAGGATGTCTGTAGTGTAATCTTTGGGGCAGTTTCTAAGCTACGTAAGGGAAAAAAGGGACAAAGAAATGAAGGATATTATAATGGTTGATTAAAATGCAACGTGATACTCCCGGTTTTTTTGCTTTCTCTGTTACAGGTTACGAAATTTCTTCTTACGTACGAGTGAAGAAATGCTATTTTGTAAATACTTTTTCTCATAGACTCTATTTGTGAATACTAATTTTGTAATAATTCTTATAGACTCTTGTCTTGTCTCTATTTGTGAATACTTTCGTAAATATTGTCTCATGTAAATATCTTTTCCATGTACAGTCTTTGTGTCCTGACCGTTGGTTTTCCGTGGTTCCCAACGGTGCTCAATGAATTAGTCAGTTGCACCTATTTCAGATTTAAGAAACTATTACAGTATGCCAAAAGTTTATAATATAATAATAATTAATTTTCTATCCATGCATAACTAAATTTAATATTGCGGCAGCAGGAAATAAAAACAACTTTTTTATGAAAAATGTAGACCCAACTGAACAATTCATTGAGAGAGAATACCAGGGCATTTAACGCACAGCCCACGGCATTAAAGGGTTTAAGAAGGCAAAGGGGCTGAAGCCTCGCAACATGTAATTTAAAATGTAAATATTGTCAATAAAATTCCCTATTGAATTGAATACAGATTACAACGCTTATAATTGCACGTTTCACAGAAATCATGCGTACAGTTGCCTATTTATGAAAATTGTTCCTGCGTTTTCAATGTCAATAAATGTTATCTTCATTTTGTCAAAATAAAACAAGATTTCTTTTTCAAATTTTTAAGAGTCTTTCTGGCACCATAATCTGTTTTCATATGGGATTATATATCAGACGAACATCAGATTTCATGATTATCATCAATACGTTCTTATGTAATCAACATCTAAGTTAAGTCTCAGAAAACAAAAAAGTACGATACTGACATCATCGAGGAACATTGAGACACATTGTCTAACAAGAGATCTATTATTATATAACCTTAGATTATCACAAGAGTTTTCTTACACAAAGCTAAAGGGTGTCACCAGTTTAGGTGAGGGGAGTACAACATGAAATATTACAGATTTTACTGTAATGGAAGCAGGTAGAATAAACTAGAAATATTAGTATTTTTAAAGAAAAATATTAATAACAACGACGCACTTTGCTACCAACGTGCGTTTTGCAAATAATCTTATGTGCGTTTTGCTACCGACGTGCGTTTGGCCAATTTGGAAAAATATAGCATGCAAACACGCCATAAGGGAAAATAAAATTTCCACCTACAATACTCTGATTCTGCAAGGAGTTTTAAATAGCTTAAGGCGAACTCAGTGCACTATAATATTTAATTGGATAAGCCTTTTAAACTTACGTCTTAACTTTATAAAAATTACATTCGCTATATAAATATTATAAAATCACAAAAGAAAATTTGTTTGATTACAAAATGTGCTGTATTAGCTCTTTAGATATCAAATTATTGCAATTATGAATTATTTTAATTATAATGTAATAATAACAAAATATTATATTTCGTCCCAACTTCTCTTTTTGTTTTTATGAATGAATACTTCAGCAAATCAGATTACAGTCAGATAGGGCAAAATTTATGCAAAATGTTATTCACTAGTCTCGTGTCTCAGAAATTAATATCTTATTTGATACGGAAACAAAAAAAATGCTAAATATGGTTTGAGGCATAGAAATAGACATATGCGTCATATAAGAGCTAGACAATTGATTCGAGATCTTACGAAGTTAATTTCATAAGTAATTTCTACATTTTTCTACACAAAAGTCTTATACGCAAACATATTATCATAGTTCTGTACCACCAACACTTTGGACTTTTTCTCAATCATACGACTTATTTTAAGATTTCTTTTCTTAACTTGCGTAAATGTGCAAATGCGCCAAAATTTCAATTTGGTCAGTGCTTTCCCGCGCCGCAATCTCGATAATTCAAACTGTCACTTGGATATCCCTAACATCGCGAACTAGTTTGTACCCCGCAGCTGGCGACTGCTCAGTGTCTGCACTTCTGTCACATTTCTGCAATAAAGTTGGTTCTTGCCTGATAATTCTCCACACGTTGCCTCGCTAAACATCGGTTACACGGGGAGAGACATGATGAGGCACGGAGAGAGTTCGACCCACCTGAGAATCCTCACAACCACTCAAGCGTACCAAGGAAAAGGAACCAAGTACACAACCACGTAGTTAATTTATTTATGATACATTTCTATGCAAATCTTTCGCTGTAGCTTCCTACGCCTTGTATCATATTGATATCACACAATAAGATACATAATGATGATTCCGGGAAAAACCCCGAGTCATCATCATTTGTCCAAATCTGTCTAAAGATGTCTCGTAAACACAATTTGTCCGTGAACACATGGAATAAAATTAAAAGGAACAGTTCAAATCAATACAGTAACTTAAGGAGTACAAGAGAAACTTGAAATTGATTTAAGGAGAACTAATTCGCGCTATTGAGATTAATAATATTGCGAACACCCCGCTGAAAAATCGTTTTTTAATTTAATTTCTTCCTATACATCTCCTTACCTAACTTCGTCATTTATTGAGTCTAATTTTCATTTATTGTATTTTATACTTCTCTCATGATTTTAAATTTTGTTTTCTATTATTCATTATTTGATATTCTTCCATTTCCATGACCACCTTGGAGTATTATTGGAATCGAATAGATCTAACCTAAGAGAAAGACAGCAACTTTGTTCTCTTGAATCTTAGAGAAGGTAACATGCGGATAAGAACATTGAGAGTAGAAATTATTTGCTTCTCCTGGACAAACGTGTTCTTAGACATTCAACCTAAGGTTGAACAATACTTGAAGTCGTCCGCTGGTAGAACACTAGTCCCAGGAGACCGACCTACGAACACTAGCCCCATCAGCTTATATTTTCTAATGAATGAGAATGTGTCACAACCCTCTGTTTATGTGGAAAAAACACTTTGTGTTCCTATACTAAGCGAGCAGGTGTAAAACATACACAAAAACCTCTCCTGCCAATTATCTTGAATATAGGTTTATAGCCATCGCTCACTTTCTTGTGACCCTTTTTCTTGAGCAACTGTTCCATTCATCAGTTTGATATTTCCTTCAAACCTTTTAGACAACATACAGAATATTGACGGGCTATTAAATAAATACGACCGGCTACAGTTTTGTAGTAACTATGAATCTCTTTGATGTTTTGTTATACATCTTTCTAAATGATTACCCGAAGTACCTACGGAAGTGAAAGTTAAATATCAGTTTAATAAGAAGCATTAATATAAGTTAATTTTCCTCTGATAACAGCCACCAGCGACTTGAAACTGTCATTTGGGAAATGGAGGAAATATTTTCCCTCCATTATTTGTACTCATCATGTGGTTCATTCAACAAATATTTACAATACACTTGACATTTATCTTTACTGGTTTCCATCTCAATGAGGCATTTCATGTATCTTCAGTTTCATAATATCTTACACAATCTCTTTGACATGAAGTTACCCTTTCAAACCAATTTCTTCACAAATAGGGACAGATAGTTCAGTAAAAACTAAATAAATATTATTTAAACGAAAACTGAACACTACTGACAAATCTACTTAAATAATTATCTCACAAATTACTATTAACCCATCATGAGGTAAGAATGAAAACATAAAAAAATAAATTTTATACTTTCATAATAAATCATCAATATAATACTCATAATCTTTGAAGTAGTGGTTAAACCGTGAGGTAACAGATTAATGAAATTATATTGGATGAAAATGGGGATATCATCAATATATCCTGTTTTTGTTTTTTTGGGAAAAATTGATTTTATTTTACACATTCACGTGTCCTTTTCTTAGCATACGTGAGGTATGCCAGTGTACGCTTGTGTTCTCGACACCCATCTACTACTCTTAAAACTTTCGATAATAGAACTCTGACGTGAATGGAGTACCACAGTGCTTTGCCATATGCAATCCCCGCTTTCGCCCAAGTCCGATTGACCTCTGCAACATGTAAGTGTTGGAAGAACCCGAGTCATTGCGCCGCATCTCTCCTTCCTGGCAATGAAAAATATTGGTTCATTTGAAAAGGATTCGCTTTCACCAGATTTGACAAGATTCGCATTTGCTTTCACCTGCATGTGGTCACCAAAATGCTATTACACCTTGTTCTACGCGGAGAAGTGATAAGCGAGATGGCAGATTCTCAACCACCCAGGAAAGTACATGTTTGCTTGTTTACGGCAACTGATAAAACATGTAAATTATTTTTATGTAAACACCCCTTTCCCTCTTTTTATGGACAAATCAAAGAATAGAAAGGAACTATAAAGAAACATTTTCCAAAATGTTGTGACAATAGTTACAATATTACATAGATTATAATTTAAAACTTAATTGAATCCATCAATTCTTTTTTTCTGATCGCCAAATCAAGCAACTTCTAAAGCATTGAAAAAAGAGTGTTAATAGGTGATCGGAACCACCTTGCACTATGTTGTGATTTGGTTTAAAGCGCTAATGGTATTTACTATTCATGACGTATCGCACCTGTGTATATATGTCACGAATTTGAGGACAATATGTGCAAAAACATATTTGAGCCTACAGGTGATTTTGGGGTTAAATTATTCTCAAATTTTTATTGATTCAGTATGTAATGAACTCGTTCAAATTTGATCAGAAAAGGAACTTTTGTAATTGTGCAAAAAAATATTTTTGAACCTACAAGTGATTTTGGGGTTAAATTATTCTCAAATTTTTATTGATTCAGTATGTAATGAACTCGTTCAAATTTGATCAGAAAAGGAACTTTCGAAGACGGAAAAGCTAAATGAATATTATAATATGAAGGGTGGTCTTCTAATTTAATTGGTATTAATTTATAATAACTCATAAATACCACATTGGAATATGTTAATCTGAAAAATTTTGAACATAAATCTGAACTTAATTAATAGGACTATCGACAATTTTCGGGACTCATTTATGGAGTTTCTATCTTCTTGACGTTAAGGCCTGCAAAAAGCATTAAGTATTATTTATTAGCATCTCAACAGGATTAGTCACCGATGCAAATACAATATTAATTGTAACACAAAAGTCGTACAATCGTCTAGTACACAACATGTTTACGTTAGAAGAAAACTTGGCGCAAGAGAGTCGTCTTCTATTTCGTATATGAATAAATGACGCAACTTTCGCTTGTTTCTGTTTAAAAATGCATTGAGTTCATGGACTTATTGTATTAAAGGATCAATTGATAAGAGCATGCATATAGTTGATTTTATGAACGTTTAATTGTACTAGCCGTGTTCATACTCATAATATATTTTTTTAAGAATTTGAGGTATTTTTAACAATGTCTAAATATTCTTGCTTCATTATTTGTTCCGGATTTAACACAACATTCTACATTCAGAGGTACATATACTATAATCCGCCGATAAATATTTATTTTATTTCAAAAACAACAGCATAAAATTGTCATTCGAGAGTATTTAAAAAAAATTAAATTAACTTGATAAAGAAAGTTTATTTTGAAATGCATAAGAGTTTGCTCCACGGAAAAATCATTTATCGAGGGTCACTCTCCATTTGTTTTGCATCATAGCATGGAAACCTCAATAGAAAATCAGGAATAATATATTGAGATTAAAAATGTGTATTTCCACAGAAAGTAATATTTATAATTTAATGAGAAACCTTGTTCGCTTTTGTCCGCTTATTAATCATTCCTGACGCAGAACGACTATTTTACCTAAGGGCACACAGATGACCTTGGTACTAGGCTAGAATTACCCATTATTTCGATTCCTAGAAGAGTAACCACATACCAGCCTGTTCCCACAGCTTCCGCCGGTCCTCAACTGCCAACACGTCACTCATGAGTGGGTGCGCTTAGCTGTTGAAAGGTTCGCAAATTATTCGCCCAGGAACTTCCCAGAATTTACACGAAGAATTATTTCTCTGAATTGGCTCCATGTAATTTTCCTTTTTTATACCCTACCAACATATTCAAAAAAATCACACCTTATACGGAAGGTTGAATATAATTTTGTCCGGCAAACGCGATAATATGAGAGTAATAAGGCTTGCTCATATTCAGTTCTGAAGTCTGACAACTCAGGACGTATTATGGCAAGCTTAACCATTTCACTATTTTGCATGAATTGAATTGTGAAAATGTTAAAAGGAATGCATAATTCATGAAGAATATTTCTTTCCTCATAAATCTTTCATTTAAGTAATATAATAAATGTGTTTGTTCACTTCAAAATAAAAATACCTGAGAATGAATTATCTTAACATGTTCCAATTTCATGAAAGAGAAATTCATTTTTCCATTTTAAAACAAATTTGAGAGACATAATTTTTATTTTCTGACGTATTTAATGTTTATAATCTTGAGATACGACTTGAAAAAAGGTAGTATGGTGAATGGCCTATCACTTCAATGAGAAAATAATCACCTTCAGAACTCGCATCATAAATAATGTGAAGAGTGAAGATGTAAGTAAATTCTAAATAATTCCGATTAATTATATTAGAAGACGGTAATGTTTTTTTTAACAACAAAGATAAAATCAATATAAGTATTGACTGATGTTCGATGATTATCATTTAATAATTTTTGATTGTCCCATTTCAGCAAGAAGTCACTTCTAAGGGTCAGTATATCAGTTAGAAATCAAGATCCCATTTAATTCAACTGAATGAGGGACATCAATAATGAAAGGAGTAATGAAACAATACGTCTAGGTAGAATATTAACTAAACTGGAGAATTTATCACGGATTGGAAAGTCAAAAAGTGGTAATGCATAGTACATTTTAGTTTCGAAATCAAAGTGCTCACAAATGTAATAAGCACCGGAAGCTGGTTATGCTTGATGGTTATGAAACGGTCGGACTAATAAAATCTCCAATCGTGAACCGAGGTAATGTTTTAGGTCATGTGAACGCTTTACAGATTAATATAATGATCGAAAGACAAAACAAGTCGTTACTGGTAACAGTACCCAGATAATGATCGTTTAAGACCCGCCTCTTCGATCGGGTCTACGCCAAATTATGAAGTTTGTACCGCTTAGTGTTAAAATCATTGGTTTAATTTCCTTCTGTAAAGCCAACAGTTAGATTCTTTCTTTTAGTCGTATGCAACGCTGTATGCCATAAAAATTATGTTACTGGAGAATATTTTTTTAAAGTAAATTCTTTTCAATATTTCAGCATTCATTTTAATTAACTTCACATGCCATAAACCCACCGACAAAGTTACAAGAGACACCATCAATGTGTCATGAAGAGTCCATCCAGCAAAAGCAAAATGCTTTCCAAATCTCGTCCGTATGCTTTTGATGCTATCATGAGCGGTTGTGTGGTGCCTTAGCACAATTTCTCTTTAACGAAAATGAATCTAGTAATGATCAACCAAAATAAATTCAGAAGTAAATGAGAACGAGAAAAAAGATCGAATGTAGAAACATCGATATTCTTCGTTCACTAATATTAAGTATTCATCTTCAATGGGTTTTTTAACACCAATACATTGAAGTGTTAGTAAGCAATGAGTAATGTGTTCAAACGATTCTTATTTCAACACGTTGTGACAATTCACAAACTCGTATAGAGGTCTAGAGTGTCCCAGAGAAGCAATAAAAAACTCTCTAATTAATTCACAAATCTTTCTTTTCTTCATTTCTGCAACAGAAATGAGTGAATATGACCTCATAACACATTATTACATAACTTATTAGTCCCAATATATATATATATATATATATATATATATATATATGTGTGTGTGTGTGTGTGTGTGTGTAAAATCAATTACTCATACTTTTTTTCTTCTTTTTATCTCATTTCCCAGTTATTCTTCCCATTGCTGACGTAATGGATAAGTCTGCAGTATATTAGGTAAAAAAACAGAAAACAAATGTATGACTACATTTTCAGTAGAATTTATTCTACAAGAAACGACATTTTTTGTCATCTCAATTGTCATAAAGAATTTTTCACAAAATAACGATCATGCAATTCCATTTTTTGATCATTTTCCTGTACGTATGGGTGACTAATGCAAGCAGAATGAATCAGAACTTTCGCAATGATAGGAATTTATCCACAATCTATTATTTAGAAACATTTGCTACTACTTACAAAAGTAAGGGAAAATTCTCCATGACCGTAAAATGGAGACACCTACAGAATGAGACGTCTACGTGACTTCAGTATCAGGCATGATATGTGGTGCAAAAGTTATAGTACTCTCACGAAAAACTTCAATTGTATAATTTCTCTCCCTACCGTGAATCAGGTATTATTCACATGATCGAAAATAAGCGAAGCATTCTCGCTCTATAAATTATTCTTTCTATTTGCTGTACTACATATGATATAAACTAATTCACTATCTCCGAACAAAACTGTATTAATCACACAAGAAATAAATTCATTGAACACAACATGGTGTCCTTTACTTTCCCTTTTACTTTGGAAGCGTTTTAGACTATATATTTCTTATGAGTAATAAAAACACGCAATTAAAACTGGATCAGACTCTGGAAGTAGAGGCTCATACTCGTTCCTCAGAGAATTATTCGATTTTTAGTTATTTATTAATCTCTGTAAGTGTAAGGGAGAGAAAATAAAACGAAACAGTTGTACTATAGGTCGCAGTATTTAAAATGCATCCACTGTTCTCGGCTGTCGAGAAAATCTAAGAGGTAAGTGTTAGTACACTCCATTGTAGATTTCTGCTGCGTGGCCGATTCGCAGTCCGCTTGTTGGGAAGGGCGTGGGCGGAGCGGTTTTCGCGTCCAACGGAAGAAGTGACTCACGTGCGCTGGCGTGCGCAAGCAGCCTCTTCTCTCTTCGCCGCCCGGTGATTGCAGCAGCCGGCAGCTTGAGAAGCGCGGCGACGCGACGAGGAGGGCCTCGCGATCAATGGATGCTGAAGCTGCCTCAAAATAAACTCTATGGTGACTGACTAGCTCGTAACGCTCGAGGGTTAGGGAGGAAGGAGACTTCCTTTGATGCACAGGAGAGAACTTCCTTAATTCGAAGTAATTGGGCTCTAGAATGGATCGGAAATGAGATCGTACAGATCGCTTCTGATTACAGAACACGGACCATATTGCAGTACTGAACAGAAAAATACACTAGAGTTCAGAAATGGAAAAGAACCCTGGTACAATATTCAAGTAAATTTGCGAATTACCAAGTAATCATCGTCAATATTATATTTCTACGCGTTTTATAAGCAAAATCTTTCTGTGTATCTTATATCACCAAGATTATACGTCCGAGTTTTCGACCTGATCTGGTTTTTCTCCTGTTTTCCTTCGGGTAGAGGCGGATTTTCTATACAGGCTCTCTAGGCTCTCGCCTAGGGACGGCGGTCTATTGAAATAATTAATCTCAAATTTAGAGTTATTTTAATAGTTACCATTTATAAACAATACTTTCCGAATAATCTATGGTTTGATAATAATACATATTTGTGGAATAATTTTTTTTTGGTTTTAATAATTCAAATTTGTCGGTATTGTGTTAATATTATAAAACGTAGCTAACTATTTTTATTCTTATCTCAGGAGTGTGCTAAAATGTTAAATCCGCCTCTGTCTTAGGGCCCTTGATCTGAATTGATGGGATGGTCCCATGCTTGCTTCCGTATAGTAAATTAATAGTCCTCCACGTGGTCATAAGCAGTTTGTAACTCCTTTTTGACAGTAATGTTATTTATTTACTACAACAAATACTCAGTTTTATTACCGTGTGTTGCTTACGATTCAACATGTTTGTCTTACTTCACACTCGCAAATTCTTCGTCATACAGGTCGTGACAAGATCTAGGCTTTCAAATATCCTGACCTATTCCTGATAAATTTAGATTTTCCTTGATTCATGACAATTTAAATACAGCCTAAATCTGCAATTGTACATGAAACACACGTTTCCAGACCCACAAACTTTCTCGTCTCTTCATATTACGATATTCTACGATGAAAAGGTTTCTTTTGTTTAATGACAACTGAAGAAGGACATTGAACACAAAATACATTTCCCCCAACAACTTTTGGATGTCTTTTACAGAATATTCATATTGTAGTCTTCTTTTTGGTTCATACCCACTCCAACGATGTCTCACAAGCCGTACATTCTGGCTCGCATTCTCAAAATTTTCCCATGAGCAAAAAAGCAAATTCGGCAAAATTACTGTAATAATTCCGAGAGGTACTGTACTAAAGTGGGTCATTTTTTAAATTAATCATGGAATAAATGATTTTTCGAATTAAAGCTTTTTGATTTATACCTTATTTTCACCCATTAAAAAATCATGGGAGGTACTTTACACATGCACCCCACTTTTCTAATTCATTTAGTGTATTACATCCCGTTCCCATTATTTTAAATACTGAGATATTATTTTTTCTTTAACTTCTGTCATCTATTATCTCTTTTTTTCCTTTCACTTCTTTATTATCCCACAATTTCTTTTCCCTCTATCATTCGCTCTTTATCAAATTGTATTCTGCACTTTTGGCAGATATTCTGCGAAGCATAAAATTCTTTTCTCCATGTCTATCAAAACCCAATAATACTTTTGCTTGCTTGAACTCTAAATTCTTCTCTATCTTGACCATAAATGTCACTTAACATGTAAAACCATAACATGTAAAACTGTCTCTCCTTTTTAACAAGGAGAAGTAACACCTTAAGCCTCTTCAGATAAACGTCGAAGTCAACATGAGAAGTCAAAAATTCTAGTAACATCTAAGCTGTGAGAACCATTATCCATCTCTCATTGGAAAATTCTCCACTGGTTAACAACAGGTGTGTCAATCATCCTCTAAGATATTCCATCATATTTTCCAGAACTCCATCAATTTTCTTATAAAAATCAAGTGGGAAGCAAATATTATATCTTTCGATTCTTTCAAATGTTAAGTTCTTTCCTTTACTAGCTTGAAAACGCGAACGTATCTTCATTATATGTATCGTAAATCTGAATAACATTAGTAGAAAAAGATTGCAGAAACTTCAGCTTAACTTGGCGTAGTCGCTTAATCTTCTTCGTTTTCCTCGTCTAACATTTGGTTATGGTCCAGTGGTCAATGGGGGTTCTGAGCTGGAAGAAGTTGACCCAAAAGCAAAATTTCAATTAGTCACCATTTTCTACTATTTTGTAGAAAATAAAGTTTTGTCACTCTTCTTATTCCGACTCATAATTCATTTCCAAATGAACAGGGTTATTCTTCCCTTCCTTGTGAGCAACCATCTTCAAAATGAGTACATCAGTTAATATCTAAAAAAAAAATTCCACTTCAATAAATTAAACGATAATTTTTAATACGGAACAATCCCTGAAAAATATAAAATAACAGAATCAACACACAATTAATAAACGTAACTCACTTCTGAACAAGATTTCTGTAAGTAACTGGTGAACTTTCATTTTTCTAAGTTCTTGTTTTAGTTCACTTAAATCTTCCATCAACTGCATGATCCTCCACAAGAGTGATGTTCTGTACTTTCTTATGATCAATGAGTGAGATATCACATGACAAAGCATCATAATATCCAAAGCTTACTCGTCACTAACAAGATGTTATATTAGATTAGCGGAACTTTCTCCGAAGTTCATAGTTCTTCGTTCGTTTCCTCAGGGGTCTCCGCCTACTACACTGTGATCCCACTCATGACACCATTCCACCTATTTGGAATACCTCACATGGGTCAATTACGCCAAAAACTTCATTTCTGACCGCAAAAAATTGCACGCGAAAATCGTGTATGGACCAATCCACAAAATCACAGTTATTTTTATTGCGTTGCTACGAAAGCATTTTCTCTCAGGTTCACCAAATGAATAGTTTGTGTTAACCCTTGAACCAGGCACTGCGCCAAAAATGTGTTAGGCCTCGACGATACTAACACAAGTGACTCCAATGGAAGACATATATGCGGGATGAAATCTCGTGTTAGGACGACAGCAAAAACTGGGGACTGGTGAACCTGAAGTGAGATTTGTCATTCACGAATATACTATAACAAACATAATAACAAAATATTTTCACTTCTAAACCGGTACAACTGGGTTCTTCGTGTGATAAAAAGGCTATTGTTTTTCCTTCAGTATGAAAAGTTATATAAAGTCTTATTTTCAGTTTTGATAATACGAAACAACTTTTCCTGCGAGATTTTTAAGGAAGATAGAACAGAAGGAAGAAAAGGAAGAAATAAGGATGAAATGAAGGAAGGAAGACAAAAAGAAAAAACTCAGCATGAACACAAAACGAACCTTTATCGTGAGAGAAGCAATTCGAATAAAAAAGAAATTTCCTAACGTAATATCCTAAAGGGACAATCCAGCTTTGCATAGTTCAAGATGCATTGGTGGGTTCTTATGGGAGGTTCAGAGAATCCAACTGGACCTAGATCATCCTGTTCCGAAAATATGTATCCAATAATGCATGAATTCACTTGATTTTGTAAAGACAGATATATGTTTACTATAAGGTGAAAAATTCAATCCATAGTAATAAATAATAAAACAAATGTTTAAGTGTTCTAATATTTTTAATGAGATTAAATTTTTTAAATCGACTTCACCAGAGGACGATATCATTCCAATGAAATAAAATAAACATCGCAATTAATAATTATATTTTAAATCTACCTTGCAAATTACTGATTTTTTTTCTACACTACAGACCTCAAAAATTATATTCTAGCGTAAACCAATATTCTTTTTTTTTGCCATGAATTAAACCTAACTGCTTTGTTTTCTGAAAAATTTGGTCGTCAGAATCAATAAGTGAAAATTGTGAGATGTTTTCGTAAGAACCATTATTTTGATTGTTTACTATAAGTGAATGATGAAATAGTGCCAGAATTGCATCTGTATTCGAGGACTTCGAACAGCATACACAAGGTGTTTGCACCACGTAGAAGTTCCCCTGTGCCCTGGTACAAGACCACCGCCTGTTCTCAGACCGCCTCCTAATGGCGGAGATGACCAGGGTCATGTGCGAATGAGGTGTGGGGTGAATGATGATGAGTTAATGTTTTGGTGGAAACGAGAGTGTCCTGAGAAAACCTGACGCGATCCCGCTTTGTCCACTGCAAATTCTTCTTGTATCAACCGGGATTTGAACTAGCGTCACCAGAGGTAGAAGCTATGCATTACGCCACGGGTCGCCCTTACGTAAAAGTGAAGAATTTTTAATTCTCAAATCATTCTGACATCGGGTGGAACTGACAACAACCAGCATTAGTATACTCTGAAAAACCACAAACCGAATCGCTGAGGTGCGTTTCCAGTGATTCCCAATCGCATCATTCGAAGGAAGACACTCAACAGTAGCCGCAAACACATTAAGACGCAGATGGAGCGTTGGGAGTTAAGCGTCGCAGGAAGAAGGGAGGAGTGGTCACAGCAAACGCTCGCTGCTGCGCGTGGCGGCGACGGGGCGGCGACCAAGGCGGTGGCGGCGGCGACGTGCGTGACCCCTTCCAGGGCCTCTCGAGTCTGCATCAACGGCCGCCGCCACCGCACCAATGCCGCCGCACAGTGGAAACGAAGAGATGCTGATTTCGCCAATACAATATTTATCATGTTAACAAACGTGTTCGATTAAAAGAGAGCAAGAAAGAGACAGAAAGAGCAGGGAAAGGATTTAAGAATGCTCTGTACATGACAGGGTGAACAAACGATACCTAGAATCTAAAAACATGTTCGATGTAACTACGACAAACTGAAAAAATAATTAAAAAGTAGCTTCGCATATTTGAAGTCAATCAACTAATGTTTCATATAAGTTTCATAAAATGTTTCATATACGTTTCTTATTTAGAAAATTTTTAAGGTAAAATATTTGCAAAAAATTTCTTGATTGTCCATAGCGGTCTTCCTCATTGTTATCTTTCTTTTACATAGTTACGCTTAGTTTTAGTCTTTTATTTGTGAACCACAATTCAATAATAATATATAACTTCGATTTTATGTTTGACAATTTATCTTTCGATCTCATTCAAGAAGCAAGGAACTTGTTCATGGAGTAGTTTCTTTATACATATAATAATAATATAATTGGGATTTTAACTAGTAGATATCAGTTGAAATATTTCGAAAGGAATGAACCATTTTCATTTAATATACTTTTAATGTGGTCACCGTTTTCACATCGTTGTGTATGTTATCTATTTAGGCTCCTCAAGTCTGAGGTTTCTCTGGAAGCACTGTGGATAATATGATCACATGGACTTATTTCTTTCTGTGGCTGAAGTGTACATCAGTTACATTTTATCAATTAGAGACCACGTGGAAGGAAATGGGTTGCTAATTGATAGACAATACGGTTTCCGGCGAGGGAGAAGTACAGAGGAGGCGGTGTTACGGGTGATACAAGAAATAAAAGGACGGAAGGAAAAGTACTGCATGTATGTATTTTTTTATGTGGAAGGGGCGTTTGACTCAGTACGATGGCAGTCCCTTATAGATACATTAATTACGATGAAAACACCTGTATATCTGATTCAGATGGTGAAACCTTACTTGACAAACCGCACAATGTATTGTAAAATAGGAAATGAAATGATACTCCGGCAAGCAACTCATGGATGTCAGCCAAGGATCGGCAACGGGTCCTCTTTTTTGGATACTAGTAATGAACAATTTACTAGAATACATGGAGACAGAGAACATGAAATTTGTGGAATAAGCTGATGACTTGGCCTTAATTGAGGAGGGAAGAAGTCGCAGGGATTTAGAAAGAGGATGTCAGAAAGGTATAGATGAAATAGTTCAGTTCACTAGAGAAATGAGATTAACAATGTCGAGCGAAAAAACAAAGGCGATGTGGATAGGATATTCCAAGCTAAATAGACGGGATCCGATTATAAAATTAAAGGAAAAGAAAATACAGATAGTTCACTCTCAACGTTATTTAGGAATAATTTTGGACGAAAAATTATTGTTTACACAGCATTTGGATTATGTGACGAATAAGGCAAAAATAGTATTCTACAGTTTATTACGAGTTGGAGGGTCAAAATTTAATATTGATAATACAGGACTAGTAAAGCTGTACAAGGGGGCGATACTCTGTATTTTAGTGTATGGCAGTAATGTGAGAGGTCACAAGGTAGTCTTCGCGAAGTAAGAGAAGAAAATGCGACAAATACAACGACTATGTCAAAAGGGTATTACCAGGGGATATGGCTCAATATCAACGGATGCACTGGAAGTATTAAATTGTATTCTGCCGTTGGATTTGTATACACAAAATTAACTTGAGGAAGATAATTAGGAAAGGCGAGACAGGATATATCAATGGAAAGCTGTTGAAGGGGTCTCCAAAAGAGCAGATGAGAAAGGTAACTGAAGAATTAATTCAAGGAACAAGAGTATTAATTGAAGAGTAACGTATAGCTATATACCAGAGGTAAACTTCGCAGAGAAAAATAGGAAATGGTTCATTTTAAACCCATATGTCATGGAATTTATGACACAACATGGAAATTTCAAGTCCTATTTAAAGAGAATTGAAAGAGACGACATGGCGGAATGCAAATGTGGAAAGGGAGAGGAGAGCGGGGCATGTATTTTGGAATTGCGAACTATATGGTAAGGAAAGAGCGGAATATATAAGGTATATGACGGAGAAAGGAATATGGAATGGAAAAGAGAAGAAAGAAATGAGAAAAAACGAGGATAAGTATGAGAAATATAAGGAATATGTGACGCAAATAGAAATGATCAAAGATATAAGAAATAAGGAAGATTGAAGAAAGAGGCAACAAAATGTTAGACATCCAAAGGTGAGACATACAAACACGAAATCAAACAGGACTTGACATATGACAATGGACGTGATGTGAAAATTCATAAATAGTTGTAACATATATGTTAAAGAAACCTTGCAATGATTTTGCTGAAGGTAAGGTGGTCAAATGTAAATAGCCAATAAATAAAAAATAATAATAGTTAAATTTAATCCTAGTTTCCAGTCGGAATTTTCGTAGTTTTTGAGGTAATTAATTATATGTAAGTAAAACATAAAGCATTAGCTGTTCGTGCCCACTGTACACCACAGCCACTTGGCCGTGCGGAGCGGGTGCGGGGCGGCTCCCCGCTGTGTGATGGCGCGGTGTGGCGCGGCGGGGCGGCGTGGGCGGGCGGGCTCAGGCGAAGTCTAGGGTGAGGTGGGGAGGGAAGGAGGGGAGGAACAGGTCACAGCGAGCCCACTCGTGCGAGTGAGCACTCACGAAGGCTTGCTCGCTTGCCTGACTCCCTGCGCGCGATGGGAAGATGATGCGTGCGACGGAAACGCCGGCCGCGCAGTCAGAGGCGCTCGCCCGCGAAAGGAGACGGCGGATGAAGCGCACCTCCGCGAGGTGGCAGCGAAGAAGCGGAGCAGCGAACAATCGAGCATTTAATGGAGAAGATTCGGGAGGGAATTCCTAATTAGTACAGGAGGGCAACAGAAACCCTGGTATTCTGATATAAGACCCTTATTTTGTTAGTGATATAAAGATTTCAAAATGAGTAAACGAGGTCGATTGAATTTCGATTTATCAAATTATACTCATTTAACTCACCTACATGATGTCTAATGATAAAATATTATTTTTTTATTTAATAAAACATTTCTGAAAAAGAAATTTTAGGACTAAGAATTGTATATTAAATCACACGAGTTTAAACAAATTTCAGAAACCGCGATATTTTTTACTTGGTCAAGTGTTACCTTTGAAGAATGTTCGTCAATGCATACAAAAAATCAATTGATGTATTCTCGTTTCCGTAATTGTATGATTTTCTTACATACCTCATGGAAACGTTAATGTCCCACAATCGAGTCTTGAATGCTGTCACTATCCGAACCAGTTTCTCAAAGGGAAATTACGGCAGCGTTACATCATTGTGTGTAAGACCAACTTAAGCTTCAAATCGGAATTGTTAGAAGAGAGAATTGTTACATAACGTGATGCATGGTTCAGTCTCGCCATTCTGTCAAGCTTGTCACGTAAAACAAAAAAAACATCGTATTTTCGATGCCCTAAGCAAGAATCGAACCTTCAAACCAGACTTGCCAATCCCAATACTTAAGGTTCAATTCCTGCCTAATGAACTGGTAATTTATTTCAAAACTTTTAACATTGTTTTGACAAATTCTAAAACACTGCGGTTGCTAAGTGACAGCGTCTCCTCACTTCACACTAGTTCATCTAGGATTGCACTTTTCACTTTCCTATATCTACCCTCAATTTCCCAATCGTTCATAAATCAGGACCTTCAAGTCTGTTAAATGGTACCGGTCATGGAATGTTTTCGGAAAGACTCTTCCCGCAGACAACAAACTAACAAATTAAATGTTAACAAAAAAAGGTAATTAAGTTAAATGGAGGTACAATGTAACTACATCTACCCTATTATGCACCTTAAGTCTATAATTATTCCATCATATTGCAATTATCACTTTTTCTGCGGAGCTTTCCCCGAATCACATGTCGCGAGGTGAAACCTTGAGAACTGCACTTAAACTCCGTTTCAGTGAAGAACCAAGACAGTAATAGCTCACTTAGGCGTGTCCGAAACTCGCATTTCAGGAAGCGATACTCGCATGATCGTGTAATTCGGTGCACCGAAGAAAACGCGTGTAAGTGGCCATGTTGTCAACTAATTCGCCTTCAAGGACCCCGATTTTTTTACCAAGTTAAGTTCTATGGAACTTGATTGTTGAGAGAAATTTTTCCATAAGTGCTGATCTAATTATATGAAAAACTTGAACTTTCGGAAATCGAGAAATAAAGTTATTGACAAAATGTAAGAAATTTTGAGATTTTAATAGTATTATGTTGTTCTTTTTGATGTCCTATAGAAATCGCTCAAATCATATCTAATGCTAATATTTGAGTGTACTCATATTGAAATTTTTCTTCCGTAAAATTATCTTTTCTATTATTTATTTCACAGAGGAAATGGACTATTTGAATGCTTTGACTGTTTATCCGTAGTGAAAATAACAATTGAATTCATCCCATTCGTATCTACAAAATAACTAGTAGGCTAAAGATTGTTTCAGAAAATTACCTCTTTCTGTCACGTAAAATATATTTTAGCATAAATAATTTACGCCGTAGTACGTTTACATAAAACTAATGTAAGTTTTGCACAAATAAAATAATATTTATATAAGAATTTTTAATCACACGAATTAAACGTTAACAAAACTCAATTCCTCAATTTATCCACGCCATTGACGAATTGTCATGAAGCATTTTATCCTGTTTTCTTCGTCACATTATACCACCATTAGATAATTTCAGATTCATATTTCGTGTACTTCGAATTAATTCCACATTTTATTTTTAAGACCAAAGATGCCACTGGCTACCTCATATTACTGGCGTATCTGTTTTGTGGATTATTTTTGATTTCATGAAAAACAATGGGGAAAAATTCGATTAAACTGATGAAAATTTCGTTTAAAATTCTAGTTTCATTTTCACATACACCATGTTATAAAGTGTTCAAAAATATCGTAGGTTTCACAACCCTTTGTCTCTGTGATATGAGGTTGATATCTGATCGAAATGCAGCCTTCTTCTGAGAGAAAAAAATATTTTCCTCGGAAGAAATCTGCAGAGTACCGGCCAAAACGCCGGCACCGGGAATTTCGACACGACGTTATTAGAAAGATTAGTATTGGCTAGAGCTTTGCTCTTTGAAATCGTTGTGGACATGTCACGTGAGAATGTTTGTGCTACGATACATCTTACGAAAGCGATATTCAAACTGCACTTCACACAAACTTCCAGATTATCTACGAAGCATGTCTCTATCAGGAACTAAATGCAAATATAGCTAGATGTATTTTTTTAATACAAAAATTATTTATGTACTATGAGGCGTTGGCTATTAAGGTTTTACTATGCCACTACTGATGATGTTGGATGGACGAAACTGAAGAGCGGATGAGAGGTCAATAAACTACAAAACACGTTATTGTGGTTTCGTCGTCTAAACGAAGTCTGTGATAAGAATTTTTTTAAAAATTCGGTATTGCTAAATTCACAGTTGAATGTATTAAAAATATTTTATGTCAGATTGTACCTGTATTAGCCTATATTATTAATGTAAGTTTTGAATATGGTGTTTTTCCAGAGAATTTAAAAGTAAGTACAGTTGTCCCAATACTAAACAGATATCTTCCTTGAAACTAAGTAACCGGAGGTCAATAACTACTAAATCGAGGTGAGATGCTTTTCTAGAAAAAAAATCACATTTCCAGTTCTTTGTAGTATGGTTTTTGGAGATAAAATCTACAGAAGAAGTCACACTATACGTCGCTGAAAAAAATATTTGATACTTTAAAGTCAAAGAAAAGGTAACTGTCATGTTTTGATTAGATTTAAAAAGGTTTTTGATTTGGTAAATCACGATATTCTGTTGCACGAGAAAGAATTAGCAGGCTTATGAGGAAATGGTTTAGACTGGTTGAGTAGTTTCTTAAACCAAAAAAGTCAACAAGTTAGAATTTCTGAGAAAATAAGTAATCCTCTAATTACAAAAGGGGGTGTGCTACAGGAATCAGTAATTCCTTCACCTTTATTCTTGGTCTTTGTGAATTATCTTTTGGTACTGCCTTTCTACGGACAAGTAAGTGTCTTTGCAGACGACATTGCCTTATTTTATTCATTTGAAGACACTTTAATTTAATTGTACTTTATTACAGAAGATTTATAAATTCTGAGAGATTGGTGAATTATGAATAAAATGCAAGCAAATATCTCTAAAACTAAATTCATAAATTTAGGACTCACAAGTTTTGGTTTTCCTTATGACATAGTTTATCATACTGCAAATTACAACCAACTCATTCAGAACGTCAACTTATTGAACAAGTAAATACTTTAAATATACCATGGAGTAAAATTAGATGAGAATGTAAATTGGAACAAGCACATAATAACATTACACAATAAAATGAAGTCTAGAGTGGAGACGTTCCATTATTGAAAGAATTTGTGTAATGAGGCAATTATGCGGACGATAGTACCATTTCGCTCTTATAGATTCAATGTTACATTACGCATTAGTATTAGGGTGGGACTCTTTAAACTTACTTAAATAAACTAAGAACTACTCAAAATCAAATAATTAGAATAATTTCCCATAAACATGAAGGAGACAGTTCTTTCCCGATATATAGACAATTAAAAATTCTACCAATCAGCATGTTTTTGTTTTCAAAGTCTTTCGAATCTATTATATTAAAAGTGGCAATACAGGTACTACAAAAGTTTATCGTTTTAATAGAAATTTCATTCTTCCAAGAATAACAAAAACATTCTTTTCACTACATCGGACCAAAATACTTCATCTAGTTGCCATACGAAATGAAGAGTTTCTCGTTATAATAGTTGTTCATCAAAATTGAAAGACTATTCGGATTTAACCTTTTTAATTTTTTGTCACTGACCAATACTAATGGCAATTGTGGTCAGTTATTCCTAAGACTATAATTATGATGTAATTAGTAATTATATGGATGGAATAAATCATTATTTCCATTTTCACAAATTCGTTGCTTGATGGATTCCGATCTTGTGGGAGCGGACGGGGGCGGATGATTATCTTTGAACAATTTGATACATTCGAGGAGAACAAATTGTAGACTACGCTTAGGGGTCATAGAAACATACTAATATTTTCGACCCAACACAGCAAAACACGCTTCCTCGCAAAAACTCGCCTCCGTTATTTCTCTAGCGGTCTCATAGCCCACTGGTGTCTCCCGAAAGGGAATCAGAACGAGGTGGAAATAAATGTAAGTTAAATATAAGCAGGAAATTTAGTATATTTCACCGCTAGAAATGTAAAAGGAGGAAAACTACCGCGGAAATAAACTGATCATTCTATATCGCTAAATAATATTTTTATTATTTTCAGTTCTAAACTAAATTGTACTACATAATTACTTCAAAATTAATATGAATGCGCAGAATAAAGTGAATTAAGAAGGGGGAAAAATGACAATTTCTCGAAATGTGCATTATCCACATTTTAGCTGTATAAAGCTCTATATACACATTATGAAGTTACATACATATGCAGTACGGAACGTTAATGTATTTAGTTTCTTTCTGTCTTCTCCGTCCACGTGAAGTTCATGGAATGACACAGTTGTTTTGCTTCCAGCATAATATCTATTAGGAGCGAAAATTATTTCTACGAGTTTGAAGGTAAAAAATATTGTATTATGAACTATTTTACCTAAACCAAACATGACTCTTCGGGTCAGAATTTTACAAACATAACACCGCCCAAAATGCTATCTGTAATTTTTCAGTTAGGCTCAAAGCTGATAATCTTATCACCGAACATTGATAAACTCAAAAATAAATAACTGATTTGGATAAACTAATCACTGGCAATACTAATATACGTATGTGAAACACATTGATGTATTTTTCTATTTGTCAACGATAATCGAAACACATATACCTTAATTGATAAATAATTATCAGAGTATTCCCACAAAAAGTAGTCGGGACTGCATTCAGCAGAGAGGAGCAAAATAAGTCATTTAACTTACCGGATACTTCCAAAAACTGTCGTCAATTCGACCAATGAAGCGAAAAACTTAGTTTCATAAATATTTGTTAGATAGTTTCATAAATATTTGGTATATATTTTATAAATATTGGGTTCTCTTGAAAGGACTTTACTACATAAATAAACGGAAAAAATAAAGTGAACGAGTGCAAAATATTTAAAATGCTGCAAATAAATCTGCTAATGTGACCGTGTTGAATAGCCAAGATATTCTCAGATCAGATCCTTTTAGGCCTGCTCATATTATTTAATATTATTTTCTGATTATAATAGCAAAGTTGGGTAGTTGTCAAACTGAAACACTAAATTACGTAATAACAATTATTTTACTGAAGAATTTGTTTCGTTGATTCATTTTCTCAGATATATTTCCATGCCAATCCCGAGAATTTTACCTATTTCCAAGTAGTCATGTTTAGGCAATATTTAAAATTGTAGCCTAAATTCTCCACTGCCTTAATTCCGTTTCCACTGTTATATCACCTTAAATACGTTTCCACGTGCTTTGGACAATTCCCCTCCTTATGGTTTGTAGTTAAAGGATATTTTGCTGCTTTCGTATTTCCATGGTCATACCGAATTTCAAAATGATGATTCTGCAGCACTCACCTGTAACACAAAAGAAATGCCAAATTAGTAAATGATTATCTATGACACAAATGTAATCTAAACATAGTATTAACGTAAGATACCCCAGAACGTCACGTAAAAAACGGGATAGAGTAAAATAATAGGAAAAAAATCATTAATGCATATCTGCCCGAAAATGACTCCCAGAGGAGATAACATGACGACAAAACAGAATAAAAACACAAGACAAAAAGGTGTGAGTAGCTATTTTTTTAGGGGAATCAAGAAAGTGATATAGGTGTTCAAAGTTCAACAACAAATTAAAACAGATGTTCAAAGTTCTGCCCAGTAACAGAGAAGCGGGCCTCGCGCAGACGACGCATGTATTGGTGAGTATGTTCTGCCTGGATTGTTGATAATCCTCGCGACGTCGCCGCTAATAGTCCCAAATTTGAGCATTTATTTCAATTTTCTGAGGTTTTTCAATGATGATGATGAATTTTCTGAGTACATAAATTACTTTCTCCATAAACGAAGCGCTTTACACGGCTTTTTGTCTTGTGTTCGTATTCTTTTTTGGTGTCATTTTATCTCATCAGGGAGACATTTCCAGATATGCTTTCCTTAATGATTTTTTTCTATTAATACACTATTATCCATTCAATTTTTACGCGGAGTTCTGGGACACTCTGTATATAAAACAGGGTGTGGGTAACCGTGTGTCTGAGTGTTCGCCAAGTAGCGTAAAGACAGATACGCGAAGAGTTTCGAAATTCGGCACACGCGTTCAACAGAGTAGGATCCAGAGCACCCCACAGCGATTTTATCAAAATTCGATTAATATATCTTTTGATTGAACGTTTGTTTTTATATTTTTTCCGTCCAGTACATGAATTTAAAGACTCAGAGTTTCAAAACTTGACACACGTGCTCTATACAATGTGTCCAAAGAGCACCACCAAGTGGTTTTCTCGAATTTTGGTTGGGATTTTTTCTTACATACATTAATACTAGATTTATTTTTTAAAAATTTGAACACAAATCAAAAATATCCGGCAAGCAAACTGCGGGTACTCAGCCAGTGATAAATATACAATCATATATTTCTGACTCTTAAACATTCAATATCTGAGAAGAAAAATATTAAAACTATCCTTCGAAAGACATGGCAATGTATGTAACCCGGACCCTTCTTACTCATCACAAGTTGTCACAATTTTATGTAAAGAAGATTTGTATTCGCATAGGTGAAGTTGAAGGATCTGAAGTGAAAATCGGAGGAGGGGGGATCGCATCCACTTACGGACGTGCCATTGGCATCGATTCAATTATTTGTAGATAGAAAAAAATGTAAGGAATCCCCACTACGTCTTTCAATCTTATGACTCAAAATTAAACTCACAAGAGTACGACACGGCTGAAAACTCTACAGAGATAACCCGTACTGCAAATAAAACGTTTTTCAAAGTAACGTTAAGTTTATTCCTAGTTTTGTAACATGTCTCTTCCCTGAAAAAAAAAACTATTGCCCATTCTGTGTATTTTTAAGCAGTGGTAATCATTGAATTTTGTACTCCTGCTCCCAAATGTATGAGTTTGCCATGAAGTATTAAAAAACTCTTTTCGTAAACTTGAGATCATTAATTTTGTTTTCTTCGACAGAATCGTTAAATGCAGGTATCTTAGTAAAAGTAAATCTCTTTGTTTCATTATAATTATACTAATGTCATTATTTCTGTATTGAAGGTCAATATGATAACATGGACATGCAAATAGTTCAAGTTCGACGTCCATAAAGTAAGTCATTAGCATAAAAAAGGAATGGGACGCAATAGTGTTCCTTGTGGTACACTGGTAACGTTTTCTATGATATTAACCAATTCTAATCTCTTCTCTTTCTGTTCAATTACACAATAATTATTTAAACTGTAACCATGTAATGCGTGCCAATCGCAATTAACGAATTGTGAATCTTACACAATGACGAAACGGACAGAAACAAAATCTTAACTAATGTTTATCTACTACAATGCTTAGCATTTTCACTAATTGTTGTTTTTGATCGTTAATGGGTCTAATGCGTCTTATGTAAAGAAACTCTTTCGATACCCCAATCAATTTTTTAAAAAGTTTTATTTCAATACATTAAAGTTACATTTTCCTTATCCATAATTTTAATGAAATTAGAGTCAATAGAGGAAATAAAAAATACTATTTTATTGGATTTTCAGAGCAGTATTTAGTATGAACATCAAAAATTAATGAATAAGGTTTCTAGTTTGGAACATAATGCATTTTCTTTTCGTCAATTACTAGTTCAATGATGCGCTTTCTGAGACCGAAAGCAACTAAACAGTGAGTTACGGTGTCCGAAAAATCTTCTACTCCAAAAACCGAGGCAGGGAGAAGGAAAATACTCCGAGTTTGCAAAGATCAGAATGTTCATGATTCCCAATTTGATCTTCAGTAGAGAGGGATCACTGACAGTGGGCACACGTAAAGAGTAGACATTGAGCTAAATAAAATCTCTAGACTTCAGAAAGTTAGTTTTCTGCACAAAANTATATATATATATATAATCAATGAATATTTAACTATTAGCAAAAGTCTTTTAGTCTAAACAAAGCCAATCGCCAGAGGGTCTATGTCATAATGTTTCTGTTTCTCCATTAATGTGATTCAATATTAGCTAAATGAATGATATGGAGGCGTAGTCCAACAGCATGTACTAATATGAAATACCCAAAGTGACTGCCCGCACCTGGGATGCACTACATAGAACTGAACCAACAAATGAGTTATTAGAATTTCATGTGAGGTTTTCAAATGAATAAAAGGAGGATTATAATTTGAATACTTATTACGCGGGTAAGTAGTTCCGTAACATAGTTACACGATTAACATTGTTGGCATGACATACTATACAACGAGTCTGTACAAAAACAACTATACACCTAAGCATCTTACAAATGAAGCTCTTTATGTCCATTCAGTAGCTGGTGCAAATAATGAAGCATTACTAGTTGCCGTTCAGATTTGATCAATAGCTCAATAGGATCGATCCGAAACCAATTTGTTGGAAAAAGGATGAAGCGTGCAAACATTTTCACTCGATTTTCAAAATATTTTCCCTCAAAAAATTTGGAGTTAGCTAATAAATGCCGAGAAAGGAACCCTAACTCTCTAAACATAGCATAGCATGAGTACAATATTTAAATAAAGAACGTTGTTTCTCAAGAAGAGATAATACTTTTTCATTTTTTCAAATTTGTTTACCTAGCGACATGCTAGGTGCGCAAGTTTGTGTAAATTGTGTGTGGTCACCTTGGAGATGTTAATGTAAACATGTGACTGGATAAACACATTTCTTTTCATTGAGCCCTGATGATGAACACAATAAATAGTCGAAACGTTGGCAATATTTTTGTATTTATTTCTCTGGCCTAAATGCAAGAAAACCAATCACCAATAATAAAACTATAATTCACGATTCAACTTGTGATGAAATTACAAAAGGACAAAAATAGAAAACTTTTCAAAATAAATACATCGACTTATTTTAAGTCCTACCTCATAAAAGATGCAGGAGAAAGCGGAACGAAATTAAATGGAGAGGATCAATAATCCCTCAGTTGAGCGTATATAAATAGGATGTTATATTATTTTGTGCTAGACTGAAAACAAGCTTAAGTTACTGAATAAGAGAAAGAGAGATAGAGAGAGATTATGACCCAGTCCCTCTTAGACTAATACGAAGAAATATTTACATCTCTATCTTTGTCAAAATCTCTTTCCTTTTATATCTCAGTAATGAATAGTACACGAAATCGCAAAATTAATCTCAATAAAACCAGCATTCTAATACTACCCTGCCATGCAGCCCAATCACGAAAGCGTGTACAGGGACCATAAAGGCAGTGGAATGACGGGACACGGAAGTATCTAGAGACCTCCAGATTATGAATATCTGATTGAAAAGGGTTCTTTTTCAAATGTATAGACGTAAAATAGTCTGGGTCAAAACGATAAATTTAAGATTGTTATATTCTCATCACACTGCGCTTCAAATATAGGGCTCTAATGACCTTGATGTTGGCGAGCCCTAAAGCCCCAATTTAAAAAAAGCAGAACAAGAAAACACTTCAAATAAGAACTTTTTGACTCTAGGATCTTGAACGATATTTCAAATACTGAAATATCATGACTATGAGATTGTAATATCATATCAGAGAATTACAAATTCTATTTTGTATATCTTTCTTCAAACCCAAGGAAAGTTAGTGTGCTATTATTTATGGAAATTTTACTTTGTTTTATCCATCCTAGCAAGATTGAAAATCCAACCTATCAATAATTTTCGATTGGTACGAGCATGCCAAGATGAGTGTCATGAAAATCCTTTATCTTACAAATGACCCGCGGCGTAGTGCTTCGCATCCTCAGCTTCTTACCCCTGTTGACGCTGGTCCAAACCCTGTCTGATTCAAGTAAAAATCGCAGTGTTCGCTCTCTCGGGGTCCTCCTCTTTCCCTGTCTTTCAATTCTCCACAACTCACCCTTATCATCATTCACCCTATCATCCCCATATGTCATTTATCTGTCACCCACTTCGAGGAGGTGCGTCAGGAAGGGCATCTGGCACCCTTTTAATTCCTCTGCCATATCAAAAGATACATCATATCATTCTCCATTTCCAAACCTTCAAGACAAGGAAGTAAGGAGTTAAGGAAACTCACACGTTTACTTACAAATGAACCGAAAATTCTGAGCCCAATACCCTATACTACCATCGAGAGTTTTGTTTTCTGTAGACAGGTACTGCGTCACGACTCCAACCATTTATCTGCATACGCGCGTATAAGCGGGTAAGATGGTGACAGTCCTCGATCAACACTCGAGCGAAGTTGACGAAATTGTCTGAGTGGAGTTACACTCATTCGTGGGCGGGTGGTGTGTGGATCGAAAAAATACCTTAAAAGAAAGGAGGGAAGACACGTGTCGCTATTCGTCCCAATTGAAAAAAATACCTTTTGAGACGAGAAGCCGTAAAGCAATGCTTATTGTTGTAGAAGACCTTCATCTCCACATACCACTCATTCACTGACTCACTCACAACTTAAAGTCCTTCACACTTCACTTTAGGTAAGTGCCCTTAACAGGTGCACCGTGTTTTATGTTTTTTTATGCAACACTGTACACAAAGTTTTTCACATGTGTTTAAGATTCACCTTGTACTACACAATAACAAGAAACACGTGCTGCGCATTTGCCCGGCAACAAATTGTGTGCATTACTAGTATTGGAGCAACCAAAAGATCGTGAATAACTCAGTTACCTAATATTTCGATAATAATAAATTGCACGTTACTGAGTGAGTTTGGGGTAAACGACGAGTAAATGTTAATAAAATTGTGTTATCTAATGTAGTTTTCTCTAAATTGAATGATGTGTAGCGTTAAGTAATAGCTGCATCGAGAAAGTCGGTCATCTTTCAAGATCACAATCTATTGAGTTCAAACATAAATCTACACGCTGTATTCAATAAATACACGCTGGACATTATGAACAATTTACATACGATTATGCAAAGAACGTAAAAGGCACAGACTTTTAGCAATAATTGTTTCATTATTACAAATAGATGAATTATATACAAAATAAAATATTATAGCGAAAATTACGTTTCTAAAATGTTCTAACAAAAAAATTGGACGCATTAGACGGAATTTTAATTAACTTATGTTGACAGCCTCAAATTCAATCAAATTTGCTTTTTGATATAGCTTACATTTGAGGGAAAGAGAACTGCTTACATTTGAGGGAAAGAGAACTGCTTCCATTTGAGGGAAATGATATAGAACTGCTTACATTTGAGGGAAATAGCTCCATGAGTTGCGGAAAATATGATTTGAGAAGCTTCATTTCATGAATCAAGAGAAAGATGAAGACCTCATTTTCGTTTGATAAGTCAAGTCTGAGAAGTTTTATACTCAAACAGCAATGGACGTATGAACACATAGTGAGGCGACACCGATGTGTATTTGGAATAGATCCCCTGAGGCGCAATAGCATCGCACACTCAGCGAAGTAATTTTAATGGAAATATAATATTTGGAAAGGCGTTGAGAATGGTCACTCGGTTCAGATGTCTAATACCTCGTTTCCCTCATTGCATTTCTTAAGTCGATTTTGAGGAACATGAAGATTTTTTTTTAAAAAAATTTATTGTCTTATTTTTAAGTGTTTTATTTTTGATGTGACGAGGTTCTCCACCTAACCACATGATTTTGGCGAAGACATTGCGAAGGATTTAAGGTATCGATTTGTTGCCCAGGAATTTATGGTATGGATTCGATATTAGTCTGGAGCACACTAACCCGCCCTTTTCCGCTTTGCAATGCGCAAGAAGCAAAAGACGCCTCCACTGTCATAGCTGTCAGTTCATTTCATTAAAACTGATCATATTGAATAAAAACTATCTATTATTTAATGAGAAATTTTAATAATATGTAAAAGAAATGGAGTGAAGAAGAAATTTCGTTCCAATTCTGGGAGACTCTATGATAAAAAAAGATATCATAGAGAAATATTACGCCTGTAATGATAGGAGAGTTATAAAACAAGCAAACTTACGTAGAATTTCACATAATTGATATAATATAATTTCTGTTTATAGTAAGAATGTACATGATAACGGATTTCGTTGAATAGTTGACGAACTGTAAGATTCGAACACACCAGAACACTCGCTTGGAAATGTCGTTCGACGCCGTTCTCCATCTCTGTTGGAATCTCCGAAGGGAGAGGATTTCTGTTGGATTCCTTCGGAGAGCGACAGTGGAACATCGATTGCGGCACCAGCGACAGCGCGCGGACGTCGCGTCGAGAGGTAATTCATTCGCACGCGTACTCGGTCATTCTCGAGGGACCAAATTTGGCATTAAATTAACACGTTGTACTCGACGCAAGGCTGACCGTTCTATCAATCTCGAGAATTCCTTTTATAGCAAAGATGAGTGTAATTGGGTCAGTGCTATGCCGCGACGGCTGCGCAGTGAGCGGCCGACGCGGTGGCGAGGGAGGCGGAGAAGCCGATGAGGGCGGTGGGTACCGTCTGGCACTCGCGATGCGCATTCTGAACACAATTCGGCGTTTTTTCAGGAAGTTCCTCACGCGCACTTACTCTCCGCAGAGGGAACTTCTCTCCTGCGAAAATTTCTGGAGCTCCCGCCTGACGAGGTCGTAGATCCGACAGAATTTAACTGATTCTTTTCGGGCGACCGTGATATATTATTACGGCATTAGCCTCGTTTGTAAGTTGCCTATGACTCTGAACTTTACTGCCACTCTTCGTAAGCCAAGACTATCACTTTTCGTTTCATTTCATTTCTCGAAAAGTGTGGTGTTCATTGTGCAAGGAGGTTTGGGCGAGCGGGCAAATTATAATGCTGTGATGGGAAGGAGGGTGGGAGCTAGGGGCAGGGGAAGGAATGGTATTCTAGCGTATACATTCGGTGAGCTCAGTCCCATTTCTCCAAGCTCTTCGGGTCAAGGTTTTGTTGTGCTTGTTTGAAAATTGCTGTAGTTCAGATTCCATTACAAGAATAGAGTTGAGCAATCATGACCTCGGTGACAAGCGCATGTTTTTTGCCTCGCACCTGTTAAACACGAATATATATTTTCATAAACGATTCTAATTACCTCTTAAGTGGAAACGGAAACACAGTACTTTGAATATTTATCGACCCACCCGACTAACTAGTCCTTTACCTCATGTTAACTCTCTTAATTTTTCTCTTGGTTCGTCTATTATCTGATCACCAAAGAATCAACAAAATCATACGAAGATTAGTTTGAATAGTCATTTAGCTCACTATTGAACACAGGTAACTTAGCATTGACTTTACTTAGGTCAGAAAAATATAGAACAAGGTTAAAAACTTATTTGGGCAACTGGAAAAAATATGAAGTTTCTCCATGAATTCCACCGTGGAGTACTAAAGCCCGAACATATGACCAAAACAGGGCCGAAATAAAATAATGAAATCGATATGGTTTTCGTAATATTAAATCAAATTTGTTACGGATATGTATTGAGAACAAAATCATTGCATGAATGTAGTACACACGTCTACTGGTAATTGAAATTTCATTGATAAATGTTCAACACAAGATTAAAAGTAAAGATTAATTCTAACGTTAATTATTTCCTTTATGAATAATCTATTCTCTGGTTTTATTACTCTGTTGACAGTCACTAAACAATTTAAGTGTTTTCATTTATTGATAAGAGGAGTGAAAGAATTATTAGAGGTTCACCAAAGCTGAGGGGTCCCACTTAAAAACCTTTAATCGAATGTTCACAGTTATTCTTCACTCTGCTCATTGATAGGAGTGTTTTGCAGTACATAACGATTGCGCACTCTGATTATAAAGCAACATAGCGATTAAATTTACTTATAAATGAAGAATAGTGGAATTTAATAATTAATGTGTAACTTATGCATTCAAAAATATTTCTTTTCAAAAAAATATTTTCACCACTAAAAGAATTTTAAGTCAACACAAAAATACACCGTCTCAAATTTTTCCATGGTCTCCATTTTTGAACGAAATAAACCTTAACCTTGTCATAAAAATTCCAGAATTTGTTTATTCCCATAAATTATAAATAGCTGTGGAATGCTATTTTTCTGATCAATTATGTAAATTTACATTCAAATATGTGGAAATATTTTAGAACCAATAGCTATCTTCACAGTTGTATATAATATAATAAATTTTTGTATAAACTTGAAACAATGTCAAGAGCGTTTTAGTCTCGAATATAATAAAGAGACTGGAAACCGACTTCCCTAGACAAGCACCTAATCAGTTTTCCTAATCAATGGTGACGACTTTGTTCATTTGAGGGCGCGATACACTTAGTAAAAATGGGGAATAAAAACGATCATATGAATAGAATAGGTCAGTACTAGAGGATACTAGTAATAGATCGTGTAATATCGAGAGACGTAGACATAATGTGAAATAAATAAATGGAAACAAGTACTAGAGGAATGAAATCGAAAATAGTGTGTTTAAGATCATATTTTAATTAATTACATTACAGTACGAGACTTCTTTAAGAATATAATCTAAATCAGAGTAACTTAAAGAAAGTTGGTAGATTATTATAACCTAGTTTTTGAAATAGTAAATCTCTGTTGAATCTCAATACAATAGAGTACATTGTTCTAGGTACGTTGTATTCATCGGGAACTTGATCTTGCATTTGTTCGCTGGTATGCTAAAAAAACAGAAAAAATTAGGTTGTGTTAACGTAAACTATACATTTGTGCTCACATTTACATTTTATATAAAACTTACTTCACATAAAGCAGATAATTTTTAGGGCTCAAATTCCCTCGTTTTCCTTCATTTTCTCGTCGTTATGGTTTCGATGGAAAATAACATTTTAAGACCAGTTTTACTCGAATTATTTCAATAAACGACATCGTACTTCGTTCTTCACACGGCGATGTTGGTCCAGCCTAGGAACAACTTATATTCCTCACACTAACTTATTTTTTTCGTTTCTCTGCTAAATGTTTTTATTGCACTTGAACTGATTCTATCATGCGCACCGGTTTGTATTCTGTATATTGAAAGACAATGCAATTCTGATTTATGCATACATCATTAATATTTCATACACTTTCCATTCGAGAAAATGAGTTCACGCTCAAAATATATTACTCAGAAGTTTATAAATCACTTGTGATGCCCTTGAATTCGAACGTGAGATTTTTGAGTGTTATTTTTCATCTCTTTTTTATAAGCTAGTGTAGACAAGAAAGTATGGGTAGAAAGAAATACAAATCTCATGCAGACAGTGAACTTCCTCTTGTTTTGAAGATCAAGCGTGCAACTTTAATCAAACTCGCAAAAAATTGTAGATTTGTTTAAAATAAAAGCACACATAAGAGATTCAGAATACAACATAACATAACAAATAACAGCTTTCCAAGAGAATAATTAACTGATATTAATAAAAGAAGTTTCAATATCCCAATAAATATTGTTTTCACGCGATTTCGGGTAATGTAAAGAGATGTTAATTCATTCAAAACTTCTTCACGCCATTGTTATAGGATCGGGTTAAATTATTATTTTTCACGTATGATGTTTTTGATCCTTTTTATTCTTAATCGTTTATTTCCAGCAGTACGCATTCTTGCCTTGTGCACATTACCTCTGCAACCCCATCCTGGTCCGCATATTTCTCCGGTTTTCCTTCGGGAAGAGGTGCAGTTTCACATGGACGGGAATGTCATTAATACTTTTGTAATTATTAATCTCGAATTTTTACTGCATTCAATGTCTTCGATTTATTTTTTAATAATAAATGGATAACAGTACGCATTTGTTACATCTTCTTTTATAAGCATTAAATTCACAACTGCACATGACATTCTTGATCGGGACTAATGGGATGGTCCCTAGCTTGTTTCAGGAGAGTAAATAAGTTTATTACGAGGTCGTAAGTAGTTTGCATTTGCTAATTTGACAATAAAGAAGTCAAGACTCAATTCTTGCTCCCACAAACGTGGCGCTTCTGCCGTGAAACACGTGAACTAGCGACGTCACTCCCTTAACATTGGAGCTCAGGGAAGTTGGTGATCTATTATTATCAAATCATGGAATCACTAGAAGGATTGATCGATATGTCTAAACAGCAAGGAACAGGGATCGTCCCATAAATATACAACTGGACCAGGAATTGTCACCACGTCAATAGATCCACAGGACAAGGGCGACAGCTCATCATGCATTAATGACCTCCATTGATCATCTCCTGACTTGCACTCAATCATTCATTTTATTCCCAATGAGAACACGGACGTAGTTCGCTTTCCATCGAAGTAACTACATTCATTTTCTAGATAAACCCCTTACATATCATTCGAAAGGGGTCTGATGCACGACAAATTGGTGAAAAGTGTTTCCACGAGTATCTCATTATCTTTATTATCAATATCTTACAACCCTTATTCTTCAGACTGAGAACCAAAGATAAAAATAAAAATAACTAACGAATGCTCGTTTAGAAAGAGGGTTCACATTTATGAGCAGTTAAACTTAAATAAATAATATTAGACTTACGACTTTATGATGGACCGAATACCATTTATTTTGTGCTTTTTCTGAAAAATTCGTCCATTAAAAGATATTAAGTTTAAAATTATTTATTTATTTAATGCATGTTAATAGTAGAATTAGATAAATGTTGATATACACTAAGTTTAGAATTTGTTTCATTTGTATAGATATTTATTTGAATTATTCTTTTGTTATATGTAATATCAAGTGACGCCTCCCTTCCACTCGAAAAGAATAGAAAAAGGATCCGCCTACGTCAAGTGAACATCCTCCTACAGTATTTTCGAATTCCATGTTTCTGAAACGTAATTTTCTCGGTTAGTGAAATTCTGTGACAAGAATCAAAGTCCATTGCTTCAGATAGTTCTCTTCCAAAGCAATTAACAGCAACACGACAGTTAATTTAAATCCGAACAAAATATTCTAATAAAAAATATTCTGACGGTGTTAAAGCGGAGAAATTAGTCTTTCGAAATTGGATTTGGCTCGGGATCCGACCCCGGCGAAACCATTTTGACAAGCACAAAAAATCTTCGAAACAAGTTAGCGTAGTCCCTAAATCAACAGACGACGTTGAAGGTGAACATGAAACATCCGAAAGTGTTAAATGAAAACTAGAAGTCCATTATAATCTTCCAAGTAGGCAGTCAATAACTGTATGACTGCTAATAACTTCAGAACAGCTCGCAAAAAACGAAAAACTAAGGAAACGCATTTAAATCAGTAAAACCATTTAGAGAAAGGACCACTTTAACGCTCAAAAATATATGAAAGTATGATCATCCGTTTAAAATAATTAAGTCAATTTTCTACATCAGTGTGAATATTCATTGCTATCAATAACAGGGGAATGAAATGAAAATCATAAGAAAAGCACATTGAAAAATGAAATGTTATTCTTAAAGCTTCTGTATTTTAATAATTCATGAATCGTTTTAAAGTAAAAAGTGGCAGTGTGGTGACCAGTAGACACTATAATGTTTACAGAAAATTTAGCAGAATCACGTATGTAAAAAAAAAAAACTAGACAAAATGATTTGAATATTCCATTATTGATTTGAACGAGAGCGTAATTTCAATTGATCACATTTAAATATATTTTTATCATTTAAATGTGCCCTTATTGTATTTGGTATTCTTTTTATTGTGTCAGAGTGCCTCAGCTCACCTAGGTTTTCATGCACAGTAGTGGTATATGAGATCCACTTTGCTGTAGAGTTGCTTGTGATCGAGTTCTCCAATTATGTAATTGGCATGAAAGAGAGAGGCACTCACTTCAGTCATATCATCGATGTGATATTTATTTACAGTTCCATGTTGAGTAAAAAATACTAGTTTATATAGTTCTTAAAAGTATCAAAACAGGAACAAAAGAATCCTATATTACGAGATTTTCGTTTTACTAGAATGCGGAATTAGTTATTTTTTCTAGCGCTTAATCGAAAGATCATTCTTTTAGTTATTGTATTAACCAATAAAATGAATTGAATAATAGGATCAACTTTGCAATCTCTAGAAAATGGAATGCAAATAAAAACGTTACACGTAATCGTTTTGAATCGAAACGTAAAAAACTCATGATAAAAGAGAAGGAGCCATGTAAGGCCAAAGAGAAGAGTTCTAAAACCATTGCCACGCTGGAAAAAAAATTAAAATGTATTTCATAATTGAATTTCTGACGACTTTACTCATGTGTCTAAATAATTTAATATGTTAGGTTGCATCATTTTTAATGGAGTACAAAAGAAATGAAAAAGAATAATTTACCACCTAATGCAATAATTTCGAATATATATATATATATATATATATATATATATATATATATATATATATATATATATATATATATATATATATATATATGAGAGAGAGAGACTGATGATGACAGTTAGGGTGTGGAAAGTGGTTCATGTCAAAACGTTGTCCGAATTTTTGTGGCAAGATCATTAATTTACAATTACACGAAGTACGCCCCATCAGTACCATCTAATATTATTTTGTCAATTTAATCAAATAAGAGCATATGCTTGCTTAATAATTTGCATACTCCACTAAATCAATCAACTTAGGAAAAGTTCTTTCACAATTGGAAACGATAAAAATCATTTAAAAGAGACATAAGACCAAACTTTTCGTGTCACAATTCTTCCTTGTTTTTAAAAGTTCCCGTTTTTATCGAAACAATGTCATATTTGGAATTTCGTCATTTTCCAATGGTACGTGACGTTAAAATCTAAATTTGACCTCGTGTTTAGGTCAAGGACACACTGCAAAAACTCAAGTGGAAGGTTGAATAACTGTACATGATAGATCAACTTTCAGAAGAACAATCCTTGAACTCACGCATTAGAGAAATTATAAATGCCCACTATTTTATAACTGGTTTTAATTAACTATGAAGTTAATTAACTACTTATTCTGTCTTTAAACCATATATCAGCTGAAGGGATCAACTACGGTCGGTTAACATAACACAGCGGATACGTGATATTGTTTTAATGAATAACGCTTCCAAATAGAGAACAATGAAGAATTTTTTAACAAATAATTCCTACTCAGAGAGCGTCCTTATCTTCCTAGATAAAAACTAATATGAACATAGAGCGAACGATAAATATCATGAATAAATTAAAATGTGATATTCTTCTTCACGCGTAGAGATTACTTGATATTTTAAAGTAGCATTCAGTTAATGAATAGGAAAAAAGTTGCAAAATAGTTCCTACAGAAACCGAACGATGTCGAGTGATGCGTGATAGAAGTAAGAAAGGAAATCAATTTCACATGTACCCGCTCCCTACATAACAGGAAATTGATCTCACACATGGGTTCGCGCATATGCGTAGTAAGCCAAGTGCAATTAAAGTAGTTATGTCAAATACCTCGTCAAAGAAGTAATTAAACTCTTTACACATATATCCTGACATTTTATACACAATATAAATATTTTCTCTTAAAGTGTAACCTATAAATCTTCTTTTTTTGTACTTACAATTTTCTAATAATAAACTATTTCTAGGACACGCAGATCGTTTGCATGATTTTAGTATATGAAGTTGAAATTAGACCAAACATCCTCTAAGGGAATTCATATAGAGAATAAAATCTAATAAAACTTCAATACGTCATCAATGCAGTAGAAAGCTTTCCTCGATAAATATTAATCGAAAAATAATACAAGAAACGACTTTACAAATAACCAAGGTGCTTCGTCATTTTTCATTGTAACAAACGGATTTGAACTTATATGTGAATTGTTGTATCTTCTTCAGTATATCTCAGAGGAAAATTACATAAACGTTACCTACAGAGGTAAACAATATTCTCGGTAATCTACAGTAATCAAAACTTAATGTAAATAAAATTATGCTTCTTAAAAATAATGGCCAGAATACAAAAGGAGGGAAATGGTAGCAATGTTTTTCAAATAGAGGTCATACACTGGAAAATTAAAACCTTTATATTTTCCTGTACTCACAAAATTCACGTACTAAGATGTCTGACTTTCATAAACTATCTACTGAAGACCAATTATAATAGGTTTATAACTCTTCCAATGAAGTACCAATCCGACTTGCGCAACCGAAAAAAACATAANTATATATATATATATATATATAATAGTTTATGTTATATGTAGATTATAGTTTTACATCAACAAACAATACTATTTCATATTTTGTGTTTTCTGGGTGTTTCCAGGTTGCATTTTCTTATCCAGTTACCTGGAGATTGCTAAATTGAATTGATTATAATTCGATTAATACATTATTGGTTAATCTAATAACCGAAAGGACAATTATTCAATTAATCGCAAAATATAATCACTAAATTCCACTTATACGTCTCTATATGGTGGTTTACATGTACCAAAATGTATAAACCATCATATAGATACTTAAAGTGATGGGATAGGAGGATGAGGGTTGTTTTTTGCAACGCCTTGTTGACGGCGATCTTCTTCTTATTTTGAACGGCGTGTATGAAAAATTTCATCAATACCATAAATTCCACTTTAAGGGATGGGAAATGAGGGTGGGGATAGATTTTTGAAATATCCCGCCAACAGTGATCTTCCTCAACGTTTTAAACATGAAGAGCGCAAAACTGCATCAAGTTGATCCAATACGCTTCTCCAAGAGGAGAGAAAGTGTGGCTTGTTACGTTTTTCGAAATCTGGCGCAAAAGTTATCATGTTAATCGTCAAAGGTGCAAAATGTCACCAAGGTATACAAATATTGTGCTCTAGGAGGTGGGAAAGTCATATGAGGATGGTGTACATTCGCTGAAACCTCATGCAGACAGTGATCTTCTACTTTTTTTCTAATTGTTGAGCATGCATAATTTTATCTAGGTGTAACAATGTTCTATTTTATGGGAGGTGGAAGAGTGATAAGGCACTTTTTCAAAACCTTACGCAGACAAAATTCTTGCAATTATTTTTCAACAGCGATAATGCAGAGTTTCTTCAAAAATCCAATATTTCTGCCCTAATGAGTGCGAAATTAAGACAGATGAATTGTTTCGATATCTCATGGAGAAAGTGGTCTTCTTGTTGTAAAGGGAAGGTGTTCAATTATTTATCCAGAGATACCAAAACTCTGCTTTAGAAGGTGGAAAGGAAATGGAATGGTTTTCCATGTACGTAGTGATATCTCTCTCTTGTCAAAGAAAGAGGAAGAAATGTAATAAAATAGCTGGAATAAAATGGTAGATTTATATAAAGACAGTTACAGACCCTGCTGCGTATGGTCGCAAGATATGGCCTCCGTTTCCAAATAATTTCTGTCGCATCTAATGTATTATTTGCTTACCAATGTATCAGACTAACCTATAATTTAAGTTAGTGACTTTGCTTCCTATAAAAAACCTGGATGTCTTTAACCTTAGTTGCCACGAAATTGAATATTAAATAAGCATACAAACAAAATCTTATTTTTATATATCAGTAAGATGTGAATCGAAAAAAGAAGAAATGTTACTACTATAAAAAAATTAAAACTCAATCTTAGAAATCGTTAATTTAATTACGAGAATAACAGTTTTGACTGTTGTTAATGACATATTCCCCATTTGCTAATTACCGTGCTTAGGGTAACAAAATACAAATCAATGCGCTAAAGGCAAGAAATGTAATATCAGATTAAAACGGATTAGAAGCAGCAATCATTCAAATAAGAGCCCCATTAGTTTCACAGCATACCTTATGTCATCTTTCATTTAGTCAATTCTTACCATGTTGTTATGACTTTAATTTTGTGAAATTATGTGTCAAATTTTCTTTTTTTAATCAAATCAAAAAGAAGTGATTATGTTTTTCTTATTTCATACAGCATTAAAATATTAATAAAGCAACAAAATAATAGAGCGATTATTAACTAATTGTATGTATTAGTTCATGGATTGAATTTTAGCATCTCGTCTTATCGGAACGCAGGGATTTCAGCCACACCTTTAGTTGTTCAGTATTTCCGCATATCAAAGTATTAATGATTACCTTTGCGATAAATAGTATTAATCATTTAATTTTCATCACTCATTTTCGGCAACGCTTAAAAACACATTCAAATAACTATCGTTTCGACCAAATAAACACAGCATCGGTGACGCCTACTACTTCGAAGAAGTATCCTCAAGTAAATAATTATAATGCTTTTTCTTTTATTAACTTTCCCTTTAGAACAGCGCTGTCCAACTTCACTTAACCCGCGGGTAATTTTCTGTACACTTGCGATTGATCTGACTGGCACGGGATAGGTTTTGACCATATGTTGCCCAACAAATAAAACGAATGGGCCATATATTTTATTCATTACGCTATGTTTTGGTTCTCATCAAGAAATTTATATTAATTCAATCTGGAAAAATTAGCAAGTATATTTCTTCATTTTTTAAAAGTATTATTAATATTTAGTATAATAATAAAATGTTTTCATATTGCAATGTATGACGGGGTAACTCCGAAAACAATTTTCTATTTTCTTTCATTGAACATTAATTATTTTCGTCAAATAGTGATTCTGATAGCACAGATTTATAACACAAAGTTGTACCCCCCAACGTTTGATGAAAAAATCAGATGTAAAATATACTATAACTCGTGAGCCATAAAGAAAAGTATCGCGGGCCTAATTTGACCCGTGGTGCGCCAACTGGACAGCACTGCATTAGATAACGAATTTTCTTAGATCTTTTTGTTAGAGGTTCACTTCTGAATAGGCTATTCATTCCACAGTGAGTTCAATCTCAAAATGTCGAACCAAAGTTGCAAATGTTTTTGGAACATAAAAGCGCTTTTGCTTCCCACAGTAGTCAACGATTTGTGAAACGTACATTCATCCTTTTGAATAGCCTGTATGGCGAGTACAGAAATAGACTTATTGATTTCGCGAACACTGCATTGCTGGACATAACTGGCTGACGTTTTCCTCCCTACACACTTTTAATTCACGAAGGCTAGGGAAATGTCCTATAAAAAATAAAAGAAAGGAAAATTCAATTTCCAAAACATGAAAACGAAATATGCATTACAATGATATATAATTCAAACTATAATTATGACTGGTGTCCCAAACCCTCGGCGTATTCAAAATTATAATGAAATCTATTTTTTTACTGTGCGGAATTTTTTATAAGTGGTTAGGATTTAATTTTAACTTCATGAACTTGAATGAGGTATGCAACTACGTTTATGAATTTAAACTTTGTTACAATTCATACTGTTTTTTTTCATTTAGTTCAGTATGTGGTATACATCATTACAAAGCTCTTTCTTATTTACAATCACTTCATCTTACACATCATTTATATTCATCCCTCACCATGCCTATCACAGTTACATATTCCTTAAATTTATTAAACATGACCTTGTCCTTTAGTATGTCTGCCTTATTATTCAGATTATATTTTACTCCCTTATATTTCATATTACTCCCTTATATTTCATAAACAGCAAGTCCCCTCGCCAAATAAGAATTGAAATTTCCGTGTCTAGTAATTAATTTAATGAAATGTCTTTTTGACTGAAACCAAACTTTCTATTTACATCATTACTGTCCTTTTTTGATTTTATCTTGTATTGTGTTGTGCATGTTGATTCATTCATCTATTGTATTTATCTGCTCCTTGTGCATGAACATGAACATCATATCCTCAACCACATTCAGTTCCTTCTTTTCTACCCTCCTTTCCAATTGTCCAAATCTATCATCTATGAACTCCGCCCGCACAATTCAGGAACAGCAATAACTAAATTTTCAATGCCGATTCTCTCTTTCACTTGAGCGTCAAAAGCATGCTACTGCTACAAACCCTCGTGAGATTTCTGTGATAATATTATTCTACGACAGGAGAAAGAAAGTACCACAGGAGAAAGCCCGAAAATTACTTCCCGTCAGCTTTGTGTAAATATCTTTTTGCGTAATTTCCTACTGGCTGAAAGACTCAATCATTCCTAATCGTGGATTAGAGTTAAGCACCTTACGTAACAACTGTCTCGATTTTCTTATTCGGCTTCGCTCGGGAAACGTAAGAAGCTGAACTCTTCGCACATCAGTAACTCGTAAGGACATGCACCTTGGGTTTCCAGGTACTTCATTCTTTTAAAAGTAGTGAATTGATTTTTGAATATTATTGAAATAAACATCTTGACAAATAGGAAGATTTTTATTCATTATTTCGTTTCTCGATAACGTATCACAATATCTTCAACCTCTCGTTTCATGATCAAAATAAGGGAATTGCAAATAACACAAAAACAAGTCATTTTAGATGTAAAGTGATTTTTGTTACAGTAGCCGCGAACAAAATAAAATAAATAAAATGAGACTCACACCCAAAAAAAATAACAGGAGAACTTATATTTCGAGGAACTTGATTTGCAATAACGTTCTAAATCCCGGAAAATATTTTAAACATAACATTTTTTTCAAAACATTGTACGCTAAAAATTCGCAAAATAAAAAAAGGACCTAAACGAATTCCTGGATTGAGGAACCTTCTGAACTTCCTTTGGAAGACTTCCACCTATCACATGGAAATTTCCGCGTCTTTTTGCTTTAATGATCCCAACAGAAGGAGTCGAACGCTTCCATCGTGAGAGTACGAGAGAGAGAGAGAGAGTGAGGAGAGAGAGAGGAGAGAGGGAGGGAGAGAAAAACGGGCGGCGCGAGTTCCGTCGTCAATGTGGATCGCCTTGAGTGCCAGTGGGAGCGACAGCAGCGCCAATAGCTGCGCAGACGGTGACGGAGTAAACATGATTCTGATGGTTAACCGAGCATGGTTCGCGATATTACAGACAGGGGAAAGTGATATAACATGGACGAAACTGTCTTTAGAATATCGAAAAGAAAAATGTAAATAGGAAGAAGTGTAAATATACCGAAAATATTTTCAAAGTTATATTTATGGGCATTAATTAAACGTTTTAATTAATTGAATAATGCTATACTTAAGTATGTAAGTAATTTCAAGTTTCAAGGAAGAAAATACTTATGACATAATGATTTAAATTTATATAGGATCTTAGTTCAGAATATACCATGATGTGAAACTGAAATACATCCGTATTCTACAGTATAATAATTATTCATGTACAATTAATTTCTCTCTCTCTCTCGCACTCTCACGATGGAAGCGTTATATATACACACATATACATGGCGCGATACACATTAAAATGTTCCAAGTAATGCATATTGTTTGTACCGTAGAGAAAATACGTACTCAATTCTCCGATAAACTAACGTATTCATTACAAACTAAAGATTTTTCTAGAGACCGAAAATAATTTAACAAGGGATGATTTCTAAAAAGAACGAACTGAATCTAGATATTATAGCTAAATTATTAAAGTTGTTGAGTACATAGAAACAATAAACAAACGAAAACCATATCTCAGAGCAAAACAAGTTCTTATGTGTTGAACTATTAAAAATAAATGTAAATAATTTAATAAACAAAATAATGTTATTGTGTCTCTTTCACGTTAGAATATACATCAGTAAGTTTTAACATTCAAACGAAATGCAAATATTTCCAAGAAATACACTTTACATTACCATTGCAATTTGACATTTCAAAATGATTGAAAAACGTGGTTACGATTAATTTTATCAGTCGTTTTGGTCAGATTAAACTCTACGAAAAATCTCCCGCAATGATCCAAATTGAAATATTCATTTTTAACATTTATTTAAGTGTTCATGTAGCGAAATTAAGGCATACAAGGAAAATCATTAGGATGGACAAGCAAGAGATGCCTGAAGTATTATACGGTACCGACGACGTTCGCATTGACATTTATCAGAACCAATATATGTTTCGGATTAAATTCAAAAATGATTTCAGAGAATTCACCATAACTTTGAAAAATACTTATGGTGATTATCGTATTGGTGACAGCTTCGGTTGGTGACGTGGTTGGAGACAGGGATAAAGAGGCAACTACGCGATGCCTATGCCAGAAGGCGCTTTGCTTCCTCTGCCAGTCGCTCCCACCGTCCCTGCGTCGCCAAACTAGTTCTGAAGGTTGTGACCTGACGCTGTAGCGCATGCACGGCCAAAACTGCAACAGAGCCACTCACAGTCTCTTAGGAAACACTTTTCCATTCATTCGTGTTCCCCTGAGTTACATACATGTTGGATCTGTTTTTAAAGACAGGAAGTATAATTTCAATTTTCAGTTTCGAATTCTTTCTTAACGTGGACATTAATCCTATAGGTTATTTTTTGGCCTCGTGATATTGATTAGGTAGCAAATATTGGGGTGTAAAAAGGAGTATAACGTACGAAATACACAATCGGAAAAATTATCAATTAGACGAATCTTTTATCTGATGTATTAAGTTGTATTAATTTAAATGATGTATAAAGTTGGCGTCACTCTCAATCAATTTAATGAACAACAAATTACTTGCAAATTTAAAAAACGTAAGAAATAAGCGGACGAAAAATACAGGTAATCTAGCTAAACGCTCATTTTTCGTAACGAGCATGAAGAGTTAAATCGATCAATACAAAGAGGTACAATAAACACTATCTTCAAATGTTAACTTAAATTTGTTCTTGTATTGCCCTTGTTTTTTCTGTAAATATATGGTATCTACTATTATGCGCCAGTACATTATATAAACTTAAAAATGTTTCATATTTCTCTTTGCTACCATTAGAGAACGGTCCATTAATACTGATTATCATCACAAATTATAACTTCGTTACTTAATAACTTGTCTTCTCCTTGTTCCCAACACACTCAATACTGGGGTCGTCGACTTTAATTTGTTTTTTATTTTATTTTCTCATGTTATGTTGTATTAAATTTCCATCCTTAAAAGTTGTCTCTTTTGTGGCAAGAGCTGAGAGTGAGGAATGGTCTGAATACCCATCCATAATCCGTCTGTTTATGAGTCTTCATATGCCATTGAGAGTGAGAGGTCTAAGGTCTTTTCTTGTGTTACTAAACTTCCACATTCACACTTTTTTCAAGGCTCAACAAAACGTGGAGTTACTACTTTACTTTCTTGTGTACATCAAAGAACTGTAAAACTGAAGGAAAAGAGAGAAAAAAAAAGGTTCCCAGAAAAAACATAATTTTTTTACTTGTAAACATGTATATGGCGAGCCCTAAATCCCCACTAATAATAACCTATAATAACTGATTTTTCTGTTTACAAATATCTCAATTATTTATTTCCATGTCTGAGTTAAGAAAATTGAGTAGATATAGTCCCCCCATTGTATGAAACAAAAATTTGAGAAGTAGACCAACCTTTTAAAGAGGTAGTGCTTCAAAATTATAAAATATTTAAAAAATAATTCCTTAAAATATTATTTATCATAATATATATAATATTAAAATACAAATATTACTCCTGTAAATCGTTAATATAGTTTAATATTATTTACAATTGAAATATTTATCATGACACGAACATTTGGTCTGTAGTCCCGTTATTTTCACTGATTTCCACCGATTATCTGTTGGATACTTGGACGGGAATAGATGAGATGCTCCTCCCCCTCTACCGCTACGTTCTACCTGAAGAGTGCAGCCGACAGCGGTGGTCCAGTGGTAGCGTCTTCAATTCATCGATACCACTGAACGGTAAAACGTGGATTCAAATCCCGCTCGGCTGAGCTAGGTGAGGTATACAGTTGGGGTTTCCCTCACTTACTACAGGCAAATGTCGGTTCGGTACCATAAGTTTCCAGGGAACACAACATCTCTCCTTCCCAATTCCCTCACCAAAGTCACGGGAAGGTGGAAGAGCTGGCATCATAACCTGAGCCTTGTCACAAGAAATAAAATACAATAATCAAATATAAAATAAAAGTTAAGTGGCTTATAGTTTTCCTGTGGTCATACGCAGTTTTAATTGATATTAAAGATAGAAGATAAAAAATGTTGCGTGTATTGTATTGGAAATTACTCTCGATTGACTTACCGCGCACGAGCATTTCATTTCGAGGGAAAGGAATGAATTAGAATTGAAAAGTGTCAGTAAACGAATTGGCCCATACAAATATTCCTTTGTAATACTTTTTTCGTTGGTGACACGAAATGTTAATTTTTTGAATGAATAAATTGAAGATAATTCATCACTTCAAATTTGGATCCTTGCTCGGTACTAATACGTTTACAATTTGTCTTCTCAGCCACATGGAAATGTAAATTTGTCATGAAATGGAGAACACTAAGAGAGATGAGGATACTTTTTGCTTTTTACGTACAAGTAATGTCGATGCAACCACCTAACTCATTTTCACAGTAAATGTTTCTGCTTTATGGTAAAGTGACCAGTATTACTGATGATGATGAGATAAAAAGCTTTCAATCGCCAATATAATAATAAAGAAAGAAATATCTGCATTTGAATTCTGTTAGGTATTCCTGAGAATTCATTTATCAAACATCACTACAAATTTGTATTTTTATAACCCATTAACCAGAGTTTAATTTTGCAAATAAAAGATACAAAACATTGCCATAACAAACCTCACGCTAATTAAATCGTGTCTCTCCATTCTCCAACTCCATTAACTCTGCAACTCCCATCCCATTCACTAGCTATTAAAGGTACATAGTTCCCGTCCATTTTAGGATGTGTCAAATGGTCGTTAAGTACAACACTATTCCTATTAATAAATGAGAAACAAACAACTGTCATTCACACAATTATTCTAACGCCTTTTCATACTCTTGAAACCAGTTGTTGTTCTTAAAAATGTAGGACTCTGCAAGTCACAGCAACATTCTAATGGGAAATGTAAACTTTTATATGATACGTATTTTTATTGTATATTATTGTATTATGTACACTTTGTATACGAGTATGTATACGTATATTATTGTATTATTTATACTTTTATTGTCTTCCTTTCCATCTGCCGCCGAGCATTGCTCACTTGCAGATTAAAAATTTCTATTATTATTATTTACATAATGGTCAAATCTTCAGTTTTAGTGAAGGAAAGATAGTTCATATACACAATCAGCCAACATTATTGTTAGTTCTCATTTTCATCAAATAAATTTACACATACAGTTTTACAATGCATAAATTTAGATATTTCATGACATTAACACATATTTTATTATATCAATATATGTATTGTTGAGAAACTACACATCTTTCATACGCCTCCATTCCATTCCCCATTTTCTGGAACACTTAAAATAATTTTTAATGATCAATTATCGAGCAATCCGAATCAAATTAGGAGAATTATTATGAATCCACTCAGGAGAATGTAGTACATCCTTCAAACATTTTCTTCCAATTAATTTGGAAGAGGTTATCAACTTACAATTATATCATTCACAAAATATAGTGTAATGATTAATATAATCACAATCTGTGTGTGTCAGAATCTTAAAAATTATTATAAAAATACAAGATTTATTTTACTCTAGACCTGATCTTCAGATAGTTCTTCTACTCAGAGACAACTCAACCAACTCAGAGATTGAAATGAATCGGTTGAAGGATGAGACGTTGGTACATAAAAATTGGATGGATGTTAACTCTTTTTACAAGCTTTTATTTAACTTCGCCTGTTATTTGGTTAGTTAGTATGTTTGACTCAAATCTTGCAACCGAATTTTAAACCAGTTCTCCCCTACCTAGCTGAAATTTTGCACACACATGCCCGATGACAGTGTAATATTATACCAAACTTGAATACAAACATTTTTAAGTTTTTAAAGTTTTATGTTATTTCGAGATAACTTGCAGAGAATTATTCCCTGGAAGTGTCCCCAGAAATGCATTCCGTATCTTCTTACAAATAAGTATAATGAGGACATTTTCATTATACGAGTAATAGCAAAGGAACTTTTTATCTTATCATTACGATCGCTTCTCAAAAGGATGTTTATGTTACCGGAAGGTGTATCACACGGACGCTAGTACATTTATATTATTTATTTACATACAATAAAAGTTTGAGTGCAAAAGTTATTTTTAGTATTATATACATATGAACAATAGTAAAGAATTTTTATCAAAATGCGAGAGATATAAAGAAAATAAATACGTAAGTAAGTACCTCCTTACCAACCAATCACTGCCCTTTGAAATAAATTGGTTTCTACTTTTATGAATATTTCGCGTGACAAGCTTTTTGGAGACAAATAATTCAACATACAATTTTAAATCATTTTCAGCAGAAAATATAGTAAGTACGTTTTTTATTAGGATCTACTAATGTGAAATATGTATCGAAATATTACATTACCTTAATAAAAACCTAAACTTAGAGTTTTATTCGGTTTAGTATTGTAATTGGGGTAATAGGTCAAACCATAACTTATTACACCAAAGTACAAAGAAACTATACCGTAGGTTTGTGTTACATATTGTTCGTGCGTATTGTTCGTGTATACTGCCAGTCAGAGAGAGTGGAAACTCATAAAGCACTGTCCTTGTGCAGTAAAGTATTACCCAAGGAGGTAAGCTAGTGATGGTAAGGACGACAGAATGACGTCACGGAACCACATGATATGCAGGACGTGGTTAGAAACTGTTGCAAATAAAACACTATCGTGGAACAGGGGCACATGTGATGATACGAAACACAGATGACCATACATTAGACTAAAATGTTTTCACAGCGTGCAATACAAGCATTAAGAACCGTATGAAGGAGGTCATACATAACGCCTTCATGAAGTTAATCTGTTAGCTCCACTAATATAGCTCCTGTTTACTCTCATGTGCTAAGGAAGAAAATATTGCAATTGTATTCTGTTATGGAGCGTAATTACTTCAAAAATGATGGGCAGGAATATCTCACGCTACGATGTTTTTTGCGTTGTGATTCACATAATTTTTATTGATTCACAACCTCTGAAAACGTTCATACAACATATTGTATGAACTCATATCAAACACATGAATACAACATATCGTTATATTCACATCGTCAAAAATGTCTCACAGAAAACTTAGAAAAAAAATTTACTTATTATAATGGCTGAAAATATTTATAGTTAAGATGGAAAAATTTTAATGTTATCGAATTAACATAAAACAAAACCACTTGATACCCATAAGATAATTTTTTTATTAAAATCAAAATATTAGAAGAGTAAATTTTCAATATACGTTACCGAGTAGCTTCAACATATTCAATAATTTCTGTTGTGTTGTAGAAGGTCATTCAAGATCTCTTTAAATATTTTTATATTAGTCCTCTTAAAATTGAGTCCACGGTTATGTACTATCTGAAATACTTAAAAACAGGAAACAGCGCTAGAAATTAAAATATCAGCCAACAATTAGTTGCACCTATCCAGAGTCAAAAACCTAGACCATATAGGTTTCAATATTCATATTAATACTCACAAACGCTTCAGAATTATTTCGTAATACCAGCTTAATTATTAAATATGTTTTGTTATAACAATAAACGCTAGTCAAATGAAGATACTGTACACCCCATACTCGTTTCCTCTGTAAAGCTTCGATATTTCCAAATGTGATGTTATAATTTTTTTTGAACTTCTTCAAACTTCAACTCTCCTATGTTTCTCAAAGATTAAAAGAAACAAAAAAAAAGTTAATTGCTAAATAAATATATTATCTGCCATGAAAGGAAATGAGGCATAATAATGCACGACTAACTTTTGTATGAAATATTGTTGTGTGCATTAATGTCGATAATTCCCCCGAGATCTTTTTTAAATAATATTTTCCAATATTGTTCAAAGTGCTTGTTTTCAACTGCACAGGATCAAGCTCCTAATTTCTTTTACATGTAGCCTACCTCTTGGCTTAACTGATCGCTCACTTCCATTAACACATTGACAAGAGTTTCAAAATATATTTTGGATCCATCTCGCACAAAATCTCCAACATCAAAAACCATGGATTATATGATTGCACCAAAGCAGTGAACATCTTATACCATACCCTTCCGAAATAAAAACTCCAAGTCTCACGTAAACATCAGTGGAGTTTATGATTGACTTGTAAAATATGCTATGCAATTTATGTTTGCCAAACAGGAAGATGTTTCTCCACGTGTCGTAGTACCCAATCACGGTCACATACACATAAACACTAGTTCATAAACATACTTCGGTACACACATAACGGAAAATTAATCATTTGATTGACTGTAGGATATCAGGTATTAGAAATTGAAAACAACTACACTTAATATTTAAAGTGGAAACAAATTTTTCTCAAACGATTTTTCTTGAGCTTTGAGGAAAAGTATATTTTTCAGCGAATACTGCGCCATCTATCGAGAATCAGAAAAAAAATGTTTCAGAGAAAGTTACGTATTCTTTTCCATTGAATCCAAATTTGAATTAAAAAATGAAGGTTTGTATTAAAAATTTATATGTTAACCTCCAGTCTCCCTACCCCTAGAAGGGATGACGGTGGTCTAGTTTTAGCATGAGTGAATGACCTGATAAAATATTTACTTTCAGTCTGGGACGTGCTTAGATTTTGAGATATTCCGGTGTTACACTTTATTTGAAAAATCATGTTATTGTTACTGTCAGAAACCATACTGTATGACCACGTAGACAAAAGTACGATACATTACTTTCTGGGTTCTACGTTAGCAAAGTACCATTCCCTCAATTCGAACCTACCAGAGGGGAAAATACTTGGATCCAGTTGCGACATGGAACATAGTACACAGAATGCTCAAACTGAGGAAGCATACACAAAGGTCTTAAATTGCTGTTAACCACACTGCCAAGTAATTGATTATGTTATATTGAATGAAAATGGGAACCGGGACCAGAGATCGAACTCGGGAACTCCAGCCCTGTCGACTCACAATAAATTATTCCCTACGGGAATTGCATCAAATGAATGATTTTCGAATGAAATCTTTTCTTTTTCATTTTTCTTTGTAAAATCTCGACTAAGCATGCCACTACCTGAGTTAATTTTCTGATATTTTTCTTCTCGTCATTATCTCATTTTGTTTTTATGTCGTCTTATATAAATATCTTCTATCTCTTTTCTTTTGTTTGTAATGTTTTTTCATCCTCTGCGAACTGTCTACTACCAACTTTTGTCTTATTAGCTTTGCGTATTAACATTATATCCATAATATATTTCTCAAATATCTTGTATTGTGCCTCCGTTACAATATACTTTTCCCATCTATCATCATTAAATATTTCATATTTCTTCAGTTATCGAATCCAATTTGCTCGTTCTGGGCCGAGTATTGTGCAGTTATGTACCACGTGGTCCACAGTGTCAATTTCTTCATGACATGTATATACATCGGATTCAATCTGTTTGTCCTAACCTATACCAATATGTATTGAAATCACCGTGATCGGTTAATACTTCCATCATTGAAGGTGTCGGTTGGAACAGTTTTTTATTCTTATATCCGTATCTTACATTGGGTATCAATTTGCACGTAATTCTACCTTCCATTGTCTTGTCCCAACGTATTTGCACAAGTGCTCTCGTTATTTTTCCTTTCCATCCACGAGTATTTCGTTGTATTTTCTCTTCTCCTACTTGAATTTCTCCTGTTGTCTTCAGTTTGTATCTGAGGAAGTGCTTATCAATTTCTAAGTCTATTGGTACCTGTCCTAGATTTAATTTTAAAGCTTTTATTGTTGTACTTGCGTATGCGCCACTCCAATATGTTAAACATTTTTGTTGTAAACTTGTAAGTCGTCGAGATATGTGTACTAATTTAGATCTTTCGTACCACACGTTACAGCAGTACGTAATTTGTGGTAGTAACACCCCTTTGTATATTGTTATTAACTGATTTGTTCCAATGCTATATCGGTTGATTCCCACTCGCATTAATCCGTATATTATTTGTATTAATTTTTCCCTACATAATCCAATGTTTCTCAAACGTTAATTTTTCATCAATAATAATGCCTAAATATTTTATATTGTCTTTTATTTCTACTGTCCAGTCAGGGAATCGTATAATGGGATCTCGTCTGCTTGTACCCATAATTTTAATTTCGAAAACTATTTCGTCTGTCTTTGTTCGAGAAATTGATAGTTGTAATTTCTGTGCTTTTTGCTCGAACAATTGTAATATTCTTAGGCATGCTGGCTCTAATTCTCTTTTACTATTTCCTGTTATGATAATGGCTATATCATCAGCGTATGCAATTAATTCTACTCCTTCCTGTTCCACCCTTTCTAATAATATATTTATTACGATATTTCAGAACGTCGGTCCCGTATGACTTCCCCGTAGACAACCGTTTGTCATTGTGTCAATTAGTTCGTTGTCTCCTATTCTCAATATGACATATCGATCTCCTAAATAAGATTGTATTAGTTTTCGTAGAGAACCTGATATATCTTTCTTGATTAGTTCTTTTTGCAATATGTCCCAGTTCACACTGTCATATGCACCTGTGATGTCTACTGATACCATCAATGAGTATCGTGTAGTTCGGTCTTTTATCTGTTCAAGAAGTGATTAATTACATCTTCTGTATTCTTCCCTTTTATAAACCCATATTGCCTGCGCCTTAACTTTCCTTTTAATTTTTCTTGTAACCTTTGTTGCTATTATCTTATCCATAATTTTGCCTAACACCAGAAGTAACATTATAGGTTGACATGGATTTGCTCTCTTGTGCCAGGATTTTTGAAAAATTTTAACTCAGCAATCTTCCACACTCGAGGGAAGAATGCATAACATATTCTGTAGATATCCAGTAATTCCTCTTCGTATATTTTATATTATCGTTTTATCATTTCTGGTGTTATGTGGTCAAATCCAGGACTTTTGTTAGAACTCATTTCCTTTAGTATGTTTCTCACTTCTGTTGGTGTAATTGTCTCTTTGTCTTCTATCTCTTCATATACGTAGTGTCGCTCAGGCATTATTCCTACTTCCTTTCCTTGTAAAATTTCTGTCATCATTAGTATACTTGTGTCTTTCCACCCAGTTGTTAATCCCTTCTTTGTTTTTACGTTTCCCCATACAACCCCACTTTTTAACTTTTCCCTTCCTATAATATAAGGCAGTCCCCATACATTTGTGGCCATGCTGTCTGAAACAAACTTATTCGAATCTTGGTTTTTCTTTTCCTTTATTAATTTATTGTGTTTTCAAGAATTTTTTGTGTTACTCCATATCAATCTCATAAATTTCTGTTCCTGGGTTGTTTTTCTTCTATTCTCGTCGTAGTCTATTCCGTTTCCGTCTAGCTTCTTGTACTTCTTTATCCCATCGCGACTGACCACATTTCTTCTGTTTTTTTACAATATTTCTGTACTTTCTTTAACATACTCAATTGCAGTTGTTCTATTCTTTCATCAACATTTAAATTCCCTTGTTTAATTTGATATTCCTTCTCTTCATTTTGTGATTTTGTGTGTATCCCAACCTACTTTTCTTTAATTCATCTTCGTGTTTATCTCGTCTTTTTTTCTATTCTCTCAATCTGGAAGCTTATTGTATCATGGTCACTCGTTGTAGCATAATGTATTTGCCATAGTGTTGATGTTGTCTCTCCTGTTCGAGTTTGTACAGTCAGGTCTATAATGGACGTTCCATAATCTGTTTTGAAAGTGAGTATACCAACAATATTGGTTATGCTTAAATCATTTACAAAGATTAGTTGTTTTTCAAAGATTTCAAAGATCTTTCTTCTCCTTTCATTTGTTGTTTTATCCCCCAACAACACCAATCTACCATTGTAATCCCCACATAAATAGGTTTCCTCTCCACGAAAATTTTCTAAAATATTTCTTATCTTTTCGAATCTTTTTGTGTTTTTTGTTCCATATTGTACATATACATTTAAAATAATTATGTTGATGTTTTTGTTGCTACTTGTATTAACTGTAAATATTTCGTTCTATGTTCCTTTATTTCTATAATTCCCAAATTTGTATTATTAATCAGAATAGCTGATTTATAAATTTTTCTCAATATAAGTGGAATATGTATGAGATGTCCACTTTTTAAATACGGTTCCTGCACACTAATATCAATTATTGTTTTCTATAAATTTTTATCGTTTCCATTGTCCGTAATATACGTGCTTGCAAATTCTTTTATAGTATTATTAGCGTCATATTGTGTATGTGTTTGCAGTATGCCAATCATTCTTTAGTATTCCTCACAAGTAGAACTTCTAACACTATGTGCATGCGGCCTATTTTTTCGTTTGCAATTGATGCATGTTGAGTTCGATTTATCTTCTTTGCATTCTTGGTGTTAATGGCCAACTGTTCCACAATGTTTGCAATATTCATTTTCAACTTGTTCTTCTACATGATGAACTATTATCTTCGGTAATACATTTAGTGTCTCTTCCGTTCGTAGTTTCGTATGTTGACCTATTATTTGTCCTACTTTCCTACTCATTTCACCCTCCTCAACACGTATCATTACCTAATTATCTCTTGTTAATCGACAGTCTTCTATATTAACTTTTCCTTTAGCCTTCTGCAAAGCTTCATGCACAGTTTGTACTATATTAACTGTATCTGTTTCATCTTTCTTCCCTACTATAATTATTTTCCTTCGTACCACCTGTGCATATGATCAACCTCTTGCTACCCCTTCGTCCTGGGATGGTAATTCCCTACTTTCATCAACTATTTTCGCCACCAACTCTTTTGTTTATTGCAATGTTTGTGATAAGTCTTGTATCTGCATCAGTACCATATCCTGTTTCCCACACAAACTACCCAAGTATCCCTCTGATGTACCTATTTTCTCCAATTTACTCATTACTTTCCCTTCAGATTCCTTCTTATCTTTGTTCAATTACTCTAGAAGCATGTTCCATCGGTCATCTATTGTTGCTACGACTCGTTCTTCTAACGCTTCTAATAGTCGTATATTTGTCATGTCTAAATTTCCGTCTTTAATTCGTTCCATTATTATCATAATCATTTTCTTCGATTCTGTCAAATTTGCCGTGTCATGTATTTGTATTCGTAATGCTTCTACCTCCTTACATGATTGTTCGCAGTGTTTCCAAAGTCCAACTTTTATTTTCTGTTGGTATTTCCCTGATAATCTCTTAAATATCTCATCATCAAAAGCCATTAGTAACTCATCGTATATATTTTTTTATATTCTTCTTTTCTCATACTTTCTTGTATCGTCGCATAGTGTAACAATTGCATCAGTCTCGTTTTTGGTGGTGCTGTATTTCGGTCAAAATGACCCTGCCGTTTGGGAGAGAGGGTCGTTTTTTCAAAAATGCGTGTTTTCCTGCCACGTGTGGTTCACCAGTAACTTCGACTCCTCCCGATCAAGGTTATCAAAAATTAGTATGGGTCCTTTTGGTACCCCCTTGTCCTGTTGAAATTTGGTATCCCTACTTCCATTTTTTACCATGTTTCTGAATCTCTTCCCAATTGTCAGGTATATGGTTCCGGTTTCTGCCACTGGTGGCGCCACTAGCCTTCTCTCAATAGGAGCGTGTATGTTCGTTGGTAGAGTCGTATGTTGTTTGGTACGTGTGTTCCAAGATATATGTAAATAATACATATAGAACTATGGTCGCTGTAAACATTCTTCTAAATATCAGGACGACTATTTTTTAATTATTTCGAAGCCACCGCAGCTAATTTTGTCTGGTATTCTATTGAAGCAACTGCTACACTACTATCTACGTATGCTGTGAAAATTTCAGAACACTACACTACATAAATACCTGATTATTGGTTGATTGTAATTTACTATATGACTTTTGGGAATACGTACGCTTGCATTGAAAAAGTAACATCTTCGACAATTTTCAGCAGAATCACTCTAAATTTTCGCAACACACTGTGGATTGATTGGGAATTATAGTATACAGGTTTCTTCCGCGTATTTCTTCATCGTAGTACCCTTTTCCAAGTCAGTTATATCACGTAATGATGGTCTCCATTTTGCGTCGAAGTTTGATATGGTAACTGCACCAAATTTTCACAAGCACACTTCTGTTTGCTTCCTCTTTAGAATAGCATACAATGGAAACCATAAATCGCACGATTACTACACCTCCCAATAACAATGCAGAGCTCTATACAACACTCTCGACGCTGGCATAGCAACCTCGGAGGTTCGTGGGTCATCTCAAGTTGAATGACAAGGTCGGGAGATGGACGGGATACCGTAGACAAAGCGCACCGGCGCGCAAAGAAGAAGATCCCGGGTTCGATCCAAATTCCTGTCTCACACTTCCATTCAATACAACATAATTAAACTAAGAATACTGTACTACAATCCTTAGTACAATTATGATAAAAAATTTATTTTAACAATTTATCATTAAAAAGTAGAATTCTGATCTGGATTACAAATTATGTGTCCAATCTTAGTACCAATTAAGACATTGTGGGATACTTTAAAGCATATTAAGTTTAGGCGCATTTTAAAGTAAAGTTAAAATATTTTTATACATTATAGAAACAATGGTATAGTCAAAACATTATTCCCCAGATTAGACGAGATTTAACGTAGGCTATCTCATATCTTTTTTAATATCAGGATTTTTAAATTTTATTTTCAAAAATATTTCTAAATAAAAATTGTAATTTCTGGGGTATAATTGTTGATACACCGGATCAATGAATACTGCCTTTATTTTTAGTTCCGTGATGATGCTATTTCAGTATGAACATTAATATAGCAGTAAATTTAATGTCAGAACGCGTGTTATTCATACAGAAAAGGAAAACAGGAAAATTTCTTTGGAGGATAATCAGACGCAACCATTCGAGGGTACAGTATATATTGGTGCTCCGAATGTCGGGAATGACGTCACATTGCTTTCTCGCATGATTCACTCTTCAATGTGGACGTGAATGATGACCTTATGAGGGGCTGCATCTGCTGAGGTCAGCTCCAGCAAAAGGCGCAAACTGAACACCTTTAAGTCCTCTGTACCTGGTGCAATCTAACGAAGACTCCATAACGTGAGGTATCTTTGAGAGAACATGTTTTTCTCATATACCTACGTCATAAACCTCGGCATAAGTAGAGCAAACGGAATATTACAGTAGGATCTTATGTATCGTGATCATTCAGCAGTAGATTATGCATGGCATTGACACCATACCTTGACCTGTGAGGTCACTCGACCTATCACCCAGAGAACATATGTTAGTGCACCGTATGCTTTAAAAGCAGCGACCTGCCCGACTCAGTGACTTAGGAGTAAGTGTAGGCAATGTGTCGAAGAAAGAACACGTATTCCAGAGCACTGTTCTGACCCGATTGTCTCCATCATTTGCGATGTGGATAGACTCTGTAAAGGTGATGCCTCTACCTTCATGCAGTTTTAATAATCCTTTATTTCGCAAGTAGCAGCTGAATAGAGATTTAAAAAATTAATATTATAATTTAGTCTTACCAGAACACAATTTTGATATTTTAATTTTTTTTTGTCATTTCTTTGTTTCAATTAAAATAAAAATTTGAACTGTTTGTTTTCTACTGGTCAAAAACAAAAATAGACATTTCTGGTGAATATTGGAGATCATGATGCATAAAATTTTATTTCGCAGAGTAAATACGTGTTCACTCTGTAACACGAATGTTATTGAGAGTTCATTTCTATTACGTCGAAGAAATCTATGACATAACACGGTGCATAATATTGTAACAATCGGAAGCACGCATATTTCTTTTCACACATGAACGGCGGCGTGTTCAATAGTGATTCGTCAGCGAAAAGGGAAAAATCTATTGAAGTATTGGGAACTTGAAATTTTGAGGTAATCTTGCATTCGTACTTAATAAGAAATAGTTTTCCAAAATTAAAATTTCAAAGAGCTGAAATATGCTTTTTCGCTGTATTTCACAAAACCATTTGTGAGATTGAACTCGATTTTTGTCATTTCATTGAATTAGAATCGATTCCCGTATTTTTGAAGTTTTTCTTTTAAATCTTTAAAAAGCGGTAAAAATGTTTAGGTTTTTGTCATCCATGCTAACGGCCTCAATGTACACTCCCATTGCTTCTTATTACACTATTCTACATATCGGCATACTTTTGTTCCCCGGACTTACTGAATTCTTTGAAAGGGTCAGGGTTACGATGATAGTATGTTCAAAATCAGCATACAAGTGAACAAAAATTATTAAACCTTAACGAGCGAATAAGGGATATATGTAACAATGAGTTAAGTAATAATACATATTTTACACTCTTATTACATTCCAGTTTGACATAACATCCAATACTTACGTTAAATATAACTAAATTTAACAACTGAGAACTATTATCCATTAAATTTTTCATATCTGGTTAAATGACAGCCCTTCACATCGCGTCGAATTATTGAAATCTAACGTTTCTATCATCTATCGTCTCCTCGTTCGAAAGAAAAAACTCAAACGAATGAAGCAATGTTTGCAATTTTGACGCACGCTTATATGCAAATGAAAAGTAATGAGTTATTCATTTTAGAGAATTTGTCATTAAGAAACAAATATTCACTTCCCAATCCCATTTATTCTTATAAAATTCATTCGCAAAATATGTTTTTATCAATTCAATATAAGGTTCATAATAATGGTCTATTAAAAATATTTCAGAACAATAAAAAGTATGAAATCGCTAAAAGAGGGGGAGTGAAAATGAAATGTATGTCAATGATCAGTTATTGCCTTGAATGTACTGTATTACATTCATCAGTTCATTTCTACTCCACCTCTTTACAAAAACTCTTTTTTTTTTCGTTTTGCTCTCGCCGACAGGACACCCAAGACAAGGAGGCTCTCAACTTTTGACTTTGACATTTCACTGACGGAACAATAGATCCATGAATTTTTCAAATACGGTTAATAAATCGGTACAGCAGAGAAGTATCCAATTTCATTTTACTTTAGGAACTTCAATTTAGCGAAAAATGAATCGATAGTTTGACGGAGTCGACAGATTTATTGTAGTTCTATTTTATGAAACGTAATCAAAACGTCAACATTTGTTACATTCGTATACCATATCATTGGGTACATCAAAATATATATTTTAACATGAGTACATTTATTGGGACGACGAACCACTTTAGCGTATGTAAATAAAATTAGATAGGACGCAAAAATATTCGAGCCAATAGCCAGCTTCTACGAGAAGGAATTTATTGCGTCCTATCCTCTATCTATTGAGCTAACCAGAAATCGAATAGACTATTAACTTGTGACATTGTGACTTCTAAAGAATATACATATTTTTAACCATCACTGATTGACCAACAAGTTTTCCTTTTTCTCAAAGTAAAATCTTTAATGTTTATAATATGTAACTAATATCTACATAACTAGCAAACAATTAGCTCTAACCTACAGCTGTCTCTAAGCTAGTATGTGCTCGCTCAAGTTTTGACCAATCCTCACCTTCCACGAAGTATTTACTGTTTAGGTCATTGGTCTTGTGTATTCAAGCTATTCTTACTACTAGACCTTATCATACAGCGAAAATAATAGTAGATTTGATTATTTTCTTAATCCTTTTCTGATTATTAATTATTATTATTTTATAATCCTAATATACTTAAATAAAATGTCAAAGACAAAGAATGTATACATTTTAAACCTGATATAAGCTGTAAATTCAATAAATAAGAAACAATCTCTGAGAAATACTTTTATACATCATTAAGTGAAGTAGAAAGAAAAATATCTCCATATTTGTTCATACCAAACACAATTTTGATTTACATTATAACAGATAGGTGATATCAACATTTCTTCAATGAATACAAGAAGAAATTATTCCTGATCGAAATACAAAATATACCAAATCCCAAGTTTCTTTCATTACATTCTGAAAAAAATAATAACGAGAAACCTCTTATATGTTTTACAAAGCCGCAATTCGGACGTTATGGATTCCATTTGGAAACAGAGACTTGTTTGAGACAGCAGCCGCTGCTGCATTTGTTCGCAAGAGCGGCGCCCTCAGAGCGACTGAGTGGCCAGCGCGGAGTTTGATAGCCCAAAAACAAATCGAACCACAAGTTTAATGACTAGCTCTGCTGGGAAGACTTGGCGACGTCGGAGATCAACGTTGTTCCAGAAACGGACACGAAAAACTCACCACGCAAGGCAGATCACCTACCACGATATGTCGGGGCAGAAATTTTTGAGTCCAATTCTTTGGAACATTTGAAGTCGTCTATGTGTAATGGACGAAAGGAATCGAAACAACTTCGTGATGGAATTTTCTACATTAAATCAGCATCATATTTGACAATTTTTACACATTAAAATTGATGAAGTAAATAACTTACACAAAATATGTAAGGGTAGAAATTGTTTTAGTGGAATTCCTTCAAGCTTTTGGAGTATCCCATACAGATTAATCAAATAGTTTCTGACATACTTTAAATCACCAATTCTGCTTGTTTATATACATTTTCCCTTCATTATAATTAATAATTGTTAAATAATGATTGTAATCAGTAGTTCGATACGTCAAAACTGGTAGGTAAGACAAATGAAACACTAGAAAGAGAATTTAGAAAGGAAAATTGGTTGAAACTTGTTAAAATGGAAGTTTTTTTCTAACTTTGGTTTTATGTTGCTAAAATAATATGTTCTTATAAAAATCTGTATCCGAATTCTTAGCGGGCTTCGTATAGACTTTCAATGCGGCTAATGAAACTTGGATATTGGAAGGTCTTTTTAAACTATGATAACTTTATAATTAGGAAATGCTGGTTGTCTTGTAGACTGAACATTTTCATTATTAAAAGCATTATTGAGAAGATTTAAATGTTACATTGTATCTATTAAATCTTATATTCACCATATCTTTGTTTCCGAACTTAAATATTATGAATTTGATTTGTGATTCACTATAAAAACGTTTCTGAACGTATATTTTTAAATATCTCGAAGATCTTTTCGCATGGTAGACCACCGCACTCCTATGACTCCAATTCCAAATGAAGTAATTTTCAAGTGTACAGTTGCATCTTATATGCACTAAAACTAATGAGTAGTATCCCATATACTCATCAATTATGAAAAGTGAAGAACGTAATATTCCATTAAATTTTGGTATAATCTCGCTCTTATTTGAGAGATTAATAGTTCTCGCATTTTCCATATATATTGCCTCTTCAGATCTTTCGCGTACAAATTCAATCACATTATTTTCAAAGTATATTTTGAATTTTTTCCCAAGTCTTTTAACCGTACACACAGGAGAAATCATAATATAGTACTTAATAAGCACGAAGAAATCATGGTAATATTTATTCGAACTACAGTTGATAATGACACCCATTGTTGCACTCCATTGAAACAATGCAGCATTTGTGTGATGCACACACTATACGTTATTGAAATAATTGATGCAAAATATCAGTGTTTAAAATGTTGAACTAGAGATATTCATTAGAGTCGAGGTTCTGGACAGATACAAGACTCGTCTTCTGTTTGCTTCTTGCAATATAATTCAAGTAACAGAAAGCAAAAATAGGAAAGTAACAAAGATAAAACATTTAAATGAAAAGAAATATTCTTACTCTAAGAGCTATTGGTATTGCAACTATTGATACTCATATATTTTCATTCGTTAAGAATATGAATTTCTTTTTCATGAACAGTTAGCTATAGTGAATGCAAAAATTTAGTACTTACTTAACAACCACAGATGTCGCAAATTCTTTAATTTATGTTCCAAATTGAAATCAATAGCAACAGTGTGCTCACAGTCAATGATTTTTACTTTATGATACATTTTAAAAGACACGAATCCATATCACTCTTAAGAATAAATAGAATGAAGTATTTGAAACAAACGACGCTATCTTTTTCATTCGGAAAATACATGGTGCAAATGTTACAAACTTCGATTATTGAAATACTTTTATGTGTACAAATGTTGCATGAGCACTAAGACACCATGGAAAATTTTAAGGGAACTAAACGATCAAAATTATTTTATAGTCATAGTTCTTGTTATGGGATGGTAACTTGGCAGGAGTGTAATTGTTGTTAATCCCTTACGAATAAATACTTAAGTAAAATAGAACATTACCAAAATATTTAACCCTTATAACTTAGAACCTTTAAAGTGAAACAATAAAAAATCTGGACGTATAAATTGAAATGTTCAATTTAATATAAAATGATTTCGAGGTCTATCGATGATCCGTTTCCATCGTACGACGAAGAAAAAGCATTTAATTCAAATATTACATTTTTACAGATGTTTTCCTCATGCCATAAATTTACTTAATACGAAAGTAGAAACATTGTTTTCCACTCTCATTCGTTTAAACGATTAACACCGTAGCGAGGGAAAGGGAACATTACATTTTGTGGGCTGTTTTGGATGCTTAAGGCTATTATCGGAGGAGCAGACGAAACCGCAGCCGTCTGCGTTCTCGGCCCAGTTACAGCGTTATAAATTGAAAGCTTCTCACCCGGTGCGGTAATACCCTCCCTTCAGCGACAGGATATGCAACCGGCTGAGAGCATCGTTAAACCGGAGTCAGCGTCGAAAACGGAGAGTAATGTTTTCGAATCTACACTCCCTTATCTACCATTTGTCATTTTCTCAGTTGTTCTTTTCTATTTTGTTACGTTGTGCTTACATAGACTCAATTTAGGGTTCTGTTACGGTTTCGTTTAGGTAATAATGTAATTTTATTTTGATGAATGATGACAAAACGTACTTCATTGACGATTAAATTCTCTGTTATTTCAAAACTCACGAATGATGTGATATGTCAATTTAACAATATGGGAAACGCCATTCATCCCTTGTAATTTAAAAATACTAAAAAATTATTTAAATAGTATACGACCTTGACTTGATCGTTCACACTTCCTCTGTAAGACCCTCATTTACTCTGATTTTTCGCGGAATCCATAAATGAATATATGACATACACACTTGAGTGATTTCAGAGAGTAAAACAACTTCATCATTTCACTTATTAATATAAAGCTTTGACTGATTAATTGTCGAAATACATCATTTAATTTTTTGAAACTTAATGATCAATACTGTATATTCTGTTACATTACTACAGGTTTCTTCGACTTGAAAACAAAGAGCAGTAAAATATTTGTTATTAATTTTTTTTAGAAGATATCAATCCCTTAAAACTTCTTTCCGTACGTTTGTCATACAGAGCTAACTTTGACACGAATAATCGAGGAAATTAGAATTATCCTGGTAATATGTTTATTCACTCTCGTTTTGTATTATTTACCTTAAATTACCCAATTGGTAAATCTTCTTGGTGAATACATTGCAGTCGATCTGCAGATAATCAAACTTGGTCTGCTCAAGCATATGACACAAAAACAAAAACAAAACAAAAAAACTCGTCCCTGAATGTTTTTAAAAGTGAATAAGATGTAAAGTTAATGCAACGGATGATTACCAGCGAAATACTTTTACTTTTACGTTCACTCTCTCAGATCTGTAAAAAAAAATGAATCTGTTCGAGAACTTTCGTATTAGGTTTACCACCCGTATCGAATAATGAGCCATGAAACTCCTGAAACTAAGCAAGAATATTGTAGTCGTGGGTGGCAGAGCATATTTGCCATTAGATGTCATGTGAAATTGACAGTAAAACAAGTAGAATGCAAATAACCCATTTGCATCAGGCAAACTCGGAGCATATCAAAACCAAGTAAGCGATGTCTCACAAATCTCTATAAATGTGTTTGTTATAAACCAGTACGGTTTGTTTACAGTTATCCTAATAATTTACACGATTTTAAGAAATGTAAGTGATATTATAAAGAAATTATGAATACTAATATATTTGTAATAGTTATTAAATTAAAAGAATTAAATACATTTTATCCTTTAAATTTGCAACATTAACTAAAAAATACCTACCATAACATTTTAAATACTCATGAACACACATTAATTCGAATTCGATAGTATTTATTTCAGAAGGTTGTTTAGAAATTGTGTCATTTAGAGAAATGAAGTTGTTTTTGAAGTTGTTATAAGTTGTTTAAAAAGTACTACAGCAATGGCGTGATAAAGCACAAGACGAATTTAACTTTTGTTAAAATCAATAAATTCTTTTACAGTGTAGAAGCACTGGTGCAGGAGGTAGTTTTTAACCGCGGATTTGAAGATATTCAATTTCATAATATCTTTTATATTCTTGGGCAGGGAATTATATAGAACGATTCCCGAATGGTATGGTCCCTTTTGGCAAAGAGTGGTTGACACTCTAGGGCGATGAATATTACTACTATTGCGTGTATAGTGTTCGTGAACGAGACTGTTTCGTATAAAGAAAGGGTGGCACTTCAGTAATTCGGACTTAACAAACACGACTGTTTCATAAATATAAATGCAGGGAAGTGTTAATATAATGTGGAAGAGTCTTCAATTTAAATTTAAATCATGGTCATAAGAATATTTGAAATAAAGAGGTGCTTTATATCGAATAAAAATAAAATTAATTTTATTATTCGTATTTAAAATATTTTCACCTCAAGATGGAACTGTGTGCATAACATCTATTCATTTGCCGAGAGAGAGGAAATACGGACGCCAAACCATCTTGCATTCACTCAACACCCGAACAGTTGACGAAAAGAAATACGGAATTTGGAAAGTGTCTCTCCGCAGGCTGAATGTAATACAAATTTAAATAGTAGCCAAATAATGAAGAATCAGCAGATTTAAACATTTAAATTTTTATTCAGTGTATAAGGAAGAAACGTCAAAAGAAAATATCATGTCTGATATTACTTTTATATCAAGTTTCGATGAGGGAATAACTTATGTTTCAGTCACTGTTAGCCAACAATATATTGCTTTCACGACATTTTAAAAAGCGCATTGTCGTACGAAATGATATGAGATTCACGTGTGTACTAAAAGTAAAGCAATCATCGAACTCTAGTAACGAGAAATTATTATGAGAGCAGTCATGGCGAGGATGAATCAAGCTATTTCGCTTTCGTCGAGGGTGTTGTGATTCCGGAGTGGTTGTGGTCCGGATCGAGTGAGTGGTTAATTATTGTCGGCAATTCTATAATAACAATTACTGAGTAAATTCTAAATTTATTTGTGTGATTCTAAAATTGAACATCTTTAATATTATCTTATTCATTTGTTTATGTAATATCTTAATATTCACCAGTTAATGAGTATGATAGGAAAGGCTCTAATGACCTTGATGTTGTCGAGCTCTAAAGCCCCAATTAAAAAAGTATAATAGGCATACTAAGTGTGTTTAAAAAGTATTTAAATATTGTTATACTTTTATTTACTATATAGACCTATTGATCTGGGGAAAAGTGGAAGAGTTGGAAGAAAGGGGGGAGGGTTGAAGGGGTCCCGAATTCAAAATCTCTAAATTCTCTGGTCGTCCCCTGGTCGTCCCTAAAAACAAGGCCGTGGTGATACTGTCTATTGAGTAGAGTCCAAAGATATTTGAACTAAGAATAAATTTAACTTAAATTTTGATAAAATTTGGACAAAAATCAACTCAAATCTTTAATACAAGAGAACCATATACTTTCTCAACCTCCTCCCCCGTGCTATATTACTTTCTCGTACCACTGTGTCTGTAAGATATAATCACGTGACCACCTCCTTACTATGTACCATTCTGCTTCATCTCGTATAATAACAAGGAGAACATCTTTCAAACAAACCAATTCGCACTACTCACTGTCGACTTAGCACGTAACATCAAATATGCAAGAACAATCCACGTTGTTAACCATCCGAAAATCCGCTATACTCAAGATCATCAAGTCTGTAGCGCACCTACACCAAATGAGGTCCTGTTCTTGTGTTATTTTGGAAGCCCCCACATTCAAGTCACGTACGAACATGCATGCTATTAATATTACGTAAAAATTTGAAATAGAAGGTGAAATTAAACGGAAGCTGAGCCATTAGTTATTTCACCGTGATAATTAAGTTAAAGTACATTTAATTTCAAATTTACATCTTAATATTATTTTAGTGACCCCTTGGAGGCCCCTTGTAACAGGATGAGGCTCGGGGTGGACCACACTTCAAGATACGGTATTGCATCACGTTTTTCCTCTAATTTTTTTTTAACAAATTCCAAAATTTAGCTGTAATATAAAGTATGTAGAATAATTGATTTCACCTTCAAGACAATTCGAATCGAGAATGGAGAAAAATCAAATACATGGAAAACTTTATTTTCTAAATATCTCAAGAAGTGTACCATAAAAATTATTTCAAATCTCGAAACACTTCGAATGTTAGTATCATGTACAGAAATTTTGGTTCTGTTTTCGAAATTTTGATGGGATTTCACAAACTAGTGAGGAGAACTGTTAAACATCATTATCCAATATCCGACTATAGAAATTGTCGTTATTTAAGTACTTTTTTGTGCATCTTGAGGAGATACACTAACACAAACTTATCGTATTCCTTTTTACTGGTATATTAAGATATGCTCATGACACTCCAAACATATGGACAGAATTAAATATTCCTTAGTTGTAAGATAAGATTAAATACAGTAAATTCACGTTTTTAATAGTATGCAAACTAAATTACTCCAGATTTCGATTTACTTATTTATTTATTTATAAAATTACTTATTTTACTCTAAAACGGATTCTCTATCCTCTCGTATCATCAAATGTGACAAATCTTACAAATCTGCGGGTGTTATAGCTCTTCATGTGTAACAGCTTCCACACATAGCCCACATTTATGATGCCTTGCAACACTGCCAAGTTAACAGGTTTACGAGATGATATAACCTTTCTGAAATCAAAAATTTGTTTGTCTTTTTGTGTATATTTCTCGAAAGATTTTGTATTATATACAAAGAACAAGAATTGTTCAGATGTATCTATTAGCAACATATCAAGGATTGATATCTTGTTTAGGTAATAGTGGAAGAATATAGTCCGCATAATTTACCCCTCTTGGCAGTGTATACAAAGAATTAATCGTGTGCTCATTCTTTAAAGAATTAGAGCAATTATTACGTCACATATATGGAACATACTATGACGAAAAGAGACGAAAAATTTTGGAAGCAACGTATTTAACATTTGAGATTGCATGGTACAGTTATCGGCAATGTTATTATGTGTTTCGGAATGGGGTGATTGGAGGGGAAAACGTGGACTACGCGAAAATTAGCGATCTGGCATCAGTTCATAAGCTTCATTCCCCATTCTTTTTCTCCACACGTCTTCTCAATAATTGTACATTCTCAGCGACGTGCTTCGGTGCACGGTCTCTTTAATCGCGTCTTCAGGAGGGTTAAGTAGTGCTGATGACATATATTTACAATTCCTCTCTTCAGAACCACCAGCATCGCCATCCTGTTATCGATCGTTTACGATTCCTTTCAACACTGCCGATGTTAATAGGTTTATGAGTTGATATCTTGGAAGTCATTCCATCAATCACGGAACGATACTACATCTTTATTTAAAAAGCGAGCTTTACTTTCGAATAGCAAGAAAGTACTTGTATGGGTAAAACAAAATTATTTGAAGAGTAGATTTTACGAACTACATTAATTGGTTTCAAAAAATTCCCAAACAAAACGGAAGTGGGATCGACAAAAAATAATCTTCTATTCTTCGAAAATATTGATTGTCATCAGTATGTTATTAAAAATTTTCAAGAATTGATTAATTCAGAGTGAAAATGAAGCATCCGATCAAACTTCGATGAACGAATACCACGTACTAAGTATGCAAATTTTGCATGTTATGAACGCTATTAAGGGTACGTTAGTCAATATCGCGAAACAGAATGCAAAAACTTTCGCGATGCTTTTCTTCAATTTCTTCCGACACAAACCAGGTCTCCGCGATAATTCCTTCCGTAACCTAATTCCCGAAATCAATAGGAGTGGAGAAAATAAATCGAAACCAAGAGATCGCGTTTCAACTTGTTTACTCAAGTAGCTTTCGGTTCTTGTGCTCACGAGATTGGTCGCGCAGAAACATTTGCTTCGCGCATGGTCATCCTCTGCTGCTCATGAGGACACTTCTCGAATTTTGATTTGCAAGAGATGTCTTTTCCTGTACAAACGAAAGGAGTTCAACATTCTAGATTTTGGCAACATTCTAGATCAAAATGTAAGTTTTTTGTTTTAATTTTTTTCGTCTAAATCTTGTACTGAAATAATATGAATATATTTCTCATTTTTAATTATTCGCAAAACCAGCAATTTTGGATATACCAAAGTATTTATTTTACTTTTTTTTGGGGGGGGGGACAGATATTTTCGGATACGCGATAAGAAGTAATTAAGAATTTTCGGATCAAGTAATTGATCTATAACTGATCAAAATTGTGGAGTTTCCAGATCAAAGTTAATGTATTCAATGGGTTTCCACCTATTATCATTATATAATCATATCCGACGCGCTATCAAAAGTCACCGTGAAATTTCCCTTACCTTAACTTGTGATACAAAGTATAGAGAGAGGATAGATGTTTAACACACACACACACA
>NNCF01127605.1:622466-652749 GCA_002313205.1 Laupala kohalensis | reverse complement strand
ATATATATATATATATATATAACGAAATATGTTAGGTAGAGATGAAATTAATAATTGTTCCAATGAAAAATGAAAGAGAAACGTGGATGAAATAAAACTGCGCGGAGATTCTAAATTCTTTCATGACTACCAAACTTGTCCGTAACGTTACTCAAATTTAACATCTACGAAATACTTTTATGACTGCTTTCACATGATTTGAGTTTCTATTTTTCTATTATTGACACGCACTTCTGGATTAATTTTCGACAGCTAAGGGAGCGTAATTTACAAATTTATATTGCAATGTACAACTAATTTGCAAAAAAATGAATTTTAGTAGTATTACAAATAAACATCCAAAACTTCATTTGTAAATAAACTAACATTTCCTATATGCACTGGTGCACATAGGAGGGTGCGTTGGGGCTACGGGTCCATAGGGGTGTGTGACAGGTGCGCCGCGTGGGACACCGCATCTTGGGAGGTCCGTACCAGAGAAGAAATATGGTTCTATTAGTTGTGGTTGCAGTTACTGAGAAAGAAGACGTCCGACTACAGAAAAAGAGCTTTCTGGGCTTAATATTTTCTCACGGAAAACAGGTTGAAATAGAAAAATTTTTGGACAATAAGGAATTGAAAATAATGTGAATTGAGCTAATGTATTTTACTTTATTCATAATTGTGAAATAAGGTAATATATTTTACTATCATTCACTGATGAGAACTAACTCTGCATCATATTTTCATTGATCGTTGACATATTGTCGTTTTCGAGGATACAGACATAGTTGTTTTCTTCCTTTACGCACATATTGCCTTTTTAATGAAATTTCCTTCTTTAATGCATATTTATGAGCGTTCCATGAGAAGTTGTCTTGCGACCAAATTAGTTCGTACTTCTTGAAGGAGCAAGGGCACGCAAATGTTGTTGCACTCGTCGTCTTTTCCTCGCAAGGGACCGCTCTTGTGGAAAGGCTTCAGTTGTATTAAATGGGACCTCTTTTAGAAATACTACAACGACGGTAGTTACAATCGGGTTGAACATTCTATTTCGACGAGTAATAAAAATAACTTACGAAATTAATTTTCTTTATGAACATTAATTCTGTACATGACCCACCATCTATTGTAATGTATTGTATCTGTATTGACCCACCATCTACACGTTTAATGTTTTTCAAATTTACTAAGTACTGACAATAATTTTAAATTATATTCTTAACAAAATTTTACGTAGATACACCCAAAGGAAAGTAAAAGAAACCACTTCCATTTCCATCCTCCAGCAAGTATGTTCTTATATTCCTTACGAACGTTACCTCATATCTTTGGAATGTTGCTTTCAGAATACATGAATACTTAATCTTTTAATATTCCTGACTAAAATTGCAGGTATTTGAATTTGCAATCAGAGTATTAGCACATATTTGAAGTTAATATTAAGCAAACATTAGGAAAATTTCTTAACTACTTATGTCAATGGATTATTATCAATGTAAGTAAAATATTTAAACTTAAGATGAAAATTTTAACGAAGTGCAACGTTGTAAGAACAGATCAAAAGCTTAACATTTAATAAAAAGAGGAGTTACATAAAAGAAATGGCACTTCAGATACTCAGTGTGATTCGGTAAATGCGAAGTCTTTGACTTCGTCGAACTAATTAGAATTCTTCAAGAACTAACAATTATTTCAATCATGTACTTTGTTACATAGAGAACTCATTTGTGTTCACAAGTACTATCATTTCTGAATAATCTTAATTAAGTAGGATGATCATTTTCAAAAATTATTTTGGTTAATTCATGTAATGTTAGCATTAAAATGATTTCATGTTCTTTCTAACTCTGATCTGAATACAACAATTTAAGATGTGCAAGCGTTCTCGTTTCCATAAACATTTAGTTATCTCATGTGTCGAACGGAATATAATAATGATATTGGAAAATTGATCATATAATACCGACTACAAAATATAAACAAAGAATGTGGAGGTTCTACATAGGACGATACTTGTTCAAAACTGACCCGCATTTTTGAACTGATTTACATTGAAAATTCAAAATTTAGGATTTCAGTAGCTTAACACTTTGAAAAAGAATTTTTCAAAGACCCAGTTTTGAGAATATCAATTTGAGGATAAATGATCATATAATTCAACTACATAAAAAGCTCATGTTTTGAAGCAAAGACACGTGCAAAGTAAATAACACTGTTTCATTCAATCTCTGTAAATAGATACCGTAAACAGGTACAATAAAAACTTAATTTAACGTTGTCACGACAAATCGTTCCATCGTAAACCTGTAGCACAAAGATGTACTCCTACGTAATTCAAGACGCTAATCTAACGATAATTACCATAATTCCATCCTGGAGGTATCACACCTTGGGCCAGACTATTTTCCTTTTACGTTACGTAACCGCAGCTGCGAAGCAACACTCGTAAGATGACAGAACCAACCGTCTTCTTTAACCTTTGTACACCGGGTACCAACTCACACATCACGTAAATTATCCTAATCGCTTCGTGATCGTGCCTTCACTTCCTGCGTCTCGGTAATCTTCACTTTCCGTCATGTACAGGTGAAATAAACCTTCACAATCACAACAGAAACACAGAAATACTCACATCATAGGTATCCCAGAGGGTCGCAGCTGGACAAGTCACACACACAGCAATCACACGGCATAAGTCACAAAAAATTCACAAAATTATCGTTAAACTCCTTTATTCCCGGAGCGCGGGGAGGGGATGGATATCGGGGCGCAATGCCACGCCGGTTGCGAAGTGTGTCCCGCGACGGCAACGCACGGTGACCGTCGCGTGTCGCGGTACAATCCCTACAGTCGGACGGCGTGTGCTCACTCCAACGCGCGTCGCCGCACCCAGAGTCGACCGGCGACGCGTCGGGCGCGCTCGCTCGCTCACTCACTCACTCGCGGAGCTGCTACAGCACAAACAGAGCAAGGAGCACCGGGGGACCCGTCCTTCCTTGGCTCCCTCCTTCCCTCCCACCGCTTCGCCCCTCTCGCTCACTGGTTACTTGGGCTCCCGCACGCGCGCGCGCCCGCAGCCGTCACTTTCACTGAGCCGCGTGGCTCGCGGCGGCAGAAGGAGGAGGTGGGGTGGAACGAAGGCGAAGGCATGCGCATGCGCAGACCGCGTTCTCAGCAGACGCAGCAGCGCCCGCCCGCTCGACCGTCCGCCTCAACAACCTCGCGAGGGAAGTTGTGCTGCTCCGCAATGCGCCACCCCACGCAGACTGACTGTCTTGCGCGACTCTCCCCCGCAGCGGCAGCGGCTGGTGTTTCGACAACACGCTGCGCGGATACACGGCCGTCGGAAAAGGAATCAGAGACATCAATGCGGAACTGATTACTAGAGAGATGAAACATGAAGAGGATTCAAGGTCATTTCATTATACCTGTCGTTTCACTCAAGAGGATGATAAAACTGCAGAGTCGCACTATAGTTTAAATAAATTCGTTTATATTTATACTTTTTTTTTCTTCAGATAATCTCAGACTAGATGCAAAAGTTGATCTTTGTTGGATAGTGTTGCCAAGCAACTATGTCTACGATCAAATCTACGATTCAACTTAATAGATGGCAAATTTGTGTTATGTGAGGGGACATTGCTGTGGGAAGAAAATTTGCACTGGAACACGTGTACACACCAATAATTTATTTTTGATTTCGCTTTTGGAATCTTGAAGGCCATTATTACTCTCCTTGCCCTGCTGGCTTACGTCATTCGCAAATGACGTCATGTCCCAAGTTGTACTTCGGTGTATCGGACGATCCAATGAGTTAGGAACATAAGAACGGTTTTTGTATCGGACATAAAACGCAAATTCAAATACTTTAATACGATATTTACTTTCCTCCTACAGATGGTGAAATCCTATCAGTAAAATACATTGTCTTAATGTATCTACGGGATCTTTTATCACAAGGTGCGCGGAAATATTCACAGATATTACTTTGGTAAATTTTCACAACGAGATTCGGAGAAACAGAATTCATTATGACTCCTAGTACCTTCGACAAAAATAATGACCAAATCATATGCTTATCGAGTGACAAAACTTTACTAATTCTTATTCTACGTCAGTCTTATCATTATATTTACCGTAAGGACAATTGCCTGATTCAAATAAATATTGTTTAATGCCATTTTACTAACTGCTTCACAAATGTGTTTGCAAGGAACACGTGGCCCCTATGTTTTCGCGTTGTCGCAGAAAGGTCAAGAGAGTATTAGGTAAGTAACACTTTCCGTAACCTCACAGGCAAGGAGTACAGTCGGTGTACCTACATCAAGACCTCAATTTACTCTCTTTTCATCAACCGTATACTTCGTAACTTCTATTTACTTTTTGCAAAGTTTTTGAGAAATAGTGGAAATTAGATTCGAGAAAACTAACATTTCAAATTCACTAATTGAATATATGCCTGTCCATTTTCCATTGTGTGTTAAAGGGAGAACAATTAAGCAGATATATTAGGTATAGGATATTAAAATCGGTATTTAGGATATTTTTAACAGTCTCGGATATAATAATTTTCTAAATATAAGGTGGCAAGTATATTTTACGATCTGTCTCAAACTTGAGACCTGTCTATTGCGATATAAGATTTTGAGATCGCAAGTACACGTGATAACAAAATCTACAAGGATTTTCTGGGATGCGAATTACTGAAAGAATATTTTATTCATTTTAATCTAACAACACAAATACAGAAAAGCATATTAATATTGAATTCATGATTTGACGGCCGCTGAGAGGATTTATGTCACTCCCACAGCTGCTAATGTTCACGATTAATCCCATGGGTGAAAATACGCCTTCATCATTCCATAGATAGAGGGTGGGAAGAAAAAATAATGAAAATCCCCATTATTTGTTTTGACGCCGAAGATGTCGGAGTCGCTGAGATGAGTAGTGCACACGCAGTGTCATGACACTCCCCGTGCCGCTGAAGTCCACAATTAGAACACATGGTGGATATTACATCACTACGACGCCGTGGGTAGGGGTGAAACGACAAATATTGGTGTTTAATCTATTTTTTAGAGGCTTCTGGAACAAATACTGACACTCCTAATGTCACTTAAGTACATAATAACATAATAATAATGAGAGAAAATACACCTTTTGGATAGGAGGAAGGGGTTGAAATGCAAAATTAATCGGTAATGATAGATATTGGTGTTGAGAACTTGGTTTTCGAGGTCGCTGAACACATAATAACACTTTCGAAGATACTTAATTTCACAATCAACCCCATACACCCCTAGGGAAGGGGAGGACAAGTAAAAATATCTAAATTACATATATCAATAACGAATGTTTTCGGTGTGACTGAGAAAGTGGCATTTCTGATGTCGTTTGAATCTAAATTCAGTACCCTTGCCAATAAGAATCCCCTTGCTCCCTTGAACGAGACTGGAAAAGATACTTGCAAAGGATCGATTGCGTATATGATCCATGGTTCTCAAAGTTTCTGCGTTGAATAAATATACTACGTTATGCTCCAGTTCAGATCACATGTGGGGCACGGCACCCTTTGTGACGAGGAGATATGGGCGAGGTGTGATAAAATAATGAAGAAAAAAAACGATATTGGTGACAAATGCGTAGTTTTCGGGGATTCTATAAGATTCTACAAGAATAACATTTCTGGTATTAAACTACTTATAGTATTCCTCAATCTGACTTTTTTCACGGATTTTGAAAAGAGAAATTTTTTGTTTAGTGCAATAAGAGGAGAGAACACAATTATTTTTTGTATCACAGTGGTGTTCTTTCTAAATCTTGAGAAACGAAACCAATACCAATTTGAAGAATAATAATTATATTTATAGAGCACGTTATTTGAATATGATTTTAAAAATAAGGTTTGGCGATTGTTCAAATATAGAGGTGGATTGTCCTTGGTTCGCTGAGATGAAAATTGTTCGCATGATGGGGGATGTACATACTCCACGTGCGTACCGAAACCGGACGGTTTCAAACTCGCTGAGTATTCAATTTTTCGACAATGAATGGTCATACCAAGAACATTTTTCATTTATTCGGCGTGTCGTAAGAAATAAGCACGATCATATTCTCATATTTCTTCTGTTATGTCACTCATGATGTCTACCTTGACTGCACAAGTATCGGTAGCAAAGACGCCACCTCCACGCCATCACAATCAGTTCACGCAATCAGTAAAGTGTCGTTCGTGTTCATTATCTCATAAAATGAGGGATCTCAAATTGAGGAATGATAGATTTAATTGAGAGAAATTATATTTATTAAAAAGTCAAACCCATCGCAGTCACACATTTTAAGAGCGTTTAATACAATGAAACTATAGAAAATTGTTCTACTGCGTAGCCCTTGACTCTACAATACTGAACTCGATCACAATTTTATTAACATCCGGTACATTATATTACGTTAAAAACAGAATATAACCCGAGTTTTTCCCACGAGAGAGCATTGGATTGTCATTAAAGACGACTCATTGATGTCGATGCCCAGGATATTTCAATGCGTTATTGCTTCTTTTCTTGGATGAAGCACCAAAGCGGTGAATGCGGTCTGCGAGCTTACTGGTATGAAACATCAAATAGACAACGGAACAACATTTTATGAACCCATAATCAGACCATCTTTGACGACGCATGTTTAGTATGGGTGATATCAGTATCCTTAGTATACAGCAACCACTCACATTAAAAATCTGCAAATAATCAGAACAATTTTTTATGAAAAATAACAACGGGACCTTGGTTGATACCTAATAAACAACTTCAAAAAAAATTTAATTATACAACCCGTATCCTACATCTTAAACAGGCTCATATTTCAATAACCTCTAATTGCCCTAGCACAGAAACATTCCAACTGAAAGAAGGGTTCGAAGGATTAGGTCCCGACACCCCAAAGATCTTCTAAAACCTTCATAAGCGTTAAAAATTTGACTATTATACTACATCTGTTTATAAGTATCAAATCAATGTAATTATATTTTATTTTGTAATTACAAATATAATGCAATTATAAGTCGTAACATAAGGTCTATTGTACAATTAGTGTAATACATACAGCTAGGATTTCACGAACCGTATTCAGTGTATAATTTCAAACCTTCGAAAAGCCTTAAAGACGAACAAGGAGAAAATAAATTTTGGAAAAAAAAATCCGCCCACTTTTACAAGTACATCCTATTTTTTTTTAATTCATTTTCCGAAAATAATGAAGTGAATAACAGAATAACAAAACAAAAATACTATGTCCGTAAGAAAAATTAATTTCCTCAAATGATATCTTCAAAAGCGTTGATGAATTATAGATGAGGCCCTCGATACAAACGCACTTACACTTCCGTGTAGATAACCTCAGCGCTCTCGATATTCATCGTAACTCTCCATATTTGCGCGAAATGTTCATAAAAGTGGACACCAATTAATTTCATTGGTCAGTGACGGGTTGGTAAGAAAGTATTTGCCGAAGTGTGTATTTTATTTACGATTCGCACAACAAGTTTTTTGGAAAAAAAATTAAACATAAAATATTAAATCATTTTCAACGATAAAGATAGTAAGTACGTTTATTTTCATTAGGATCTACTAATGTGAAACATGTATGGAGGCATTAGCATTTGATATTGCATGACTTTAATAAAATCCTAAACATATTATATCCGTTTTAGTACATCGCTTAAACAAAAGCGTGTTTTTAAAAATGTTTTTATTTATTATTTTATTTTATAATTTTTTGTATTACATTTTTTTATTTCTTTGGCATAATAATTAACCTTACTCGTTCATTTGTAATACTCAAAATACCTTTTAAACACAAACTTCTTTTGATATAAGAATATAGCATAAATGATATAACATCCGTGAGATTCATTTTCCGATAACATAAACATCTTTTGAGAAACGATCGTAATAAGATAGAAGGTGAAAACGAAAAGCGTAGAGTATGCAATGCGTTATACTTACTTGTATGAGAGAGACGGATTGTATTTCAGGGGAAGTTTCCCGGAAATAATTCGCCGCGAGTTATCTCGGAATAAAATCGTCATAAAAAACATTTTAAAAGTTTTTATTTTAAATAGACATAATATTACATTGTCAGAGGGTTTATATATGTGTGTCAAATTTCAGTTCAATCGGTTGAGGGGAACTGGTTTAAAATTCAATTGCAAGATTTGACCCAAACATACGAACCAACGAGTGAAGTTAAATAAAAGCTGGTAATAAAATGAGTAACAAATGATAAATAAAATTTAGTACAAGTTATAATGAATTTTAATAAAATATGATAATAATCAAGAGAAAAGAGAAGTTATTTTGGGACATTTTTCCAGCTTTAACAACGAGTGCTAGTTTTATTAACAATAAGAATTCATTGAAAAGGTAATCTGCCGTTTGTTTTCCCCTAGCCTCGTCAACGTTCCTAATGACTATATCGAACAATTAGACGAATTACGAAACGGGAAAGTTATTAAATTTCTTTAGTTTCATTGTAAGATAAATAAACGTCTATTATACTCACATCCACCCGAACATGTTGTATTTCAACGAACCAATATAGTTGCCAACATGCTTCGATGCAATTTGGTTTGTACGTATTCTCGTTTCGGCGAACTAAGATCCACTTCTACGTGAATTTACTCACTGGACACATCGTGAAATATTTTTGGGAAAAAGCGTGTAGATGGAATGTACGAGGGTAGGCTGAAAAGTAATGCACACATGCTTGTAGAGCACGAACAAAAACAAATAGCAACATCGGGCAAAAATTACATTAAAGTACAATTCTTAAGTTTCAAAATCATATATTTATTTTTCAACATGGTCACTGTTAAGTCTAACATATTTTTCCCAACATGTGACAAGTTTTTTCATTCCTTCACTTAAACATTCTTCCGACTTTGCTCGAATCCAGGGCTTCACATCTGCCTTCACCTCATCGTCCGTCATTACCCTTGAGGTCTCTCTTGAGTAGAAGAAAAAAATAAAAATCACAAGGCGCAAGATAAGGAGGGTGTGGAATCGGTTCAAACTTCGGGTTCCTCAGAGCCTCGCTAGTTGCGCGAGGTGTGCGGACGAGCGTTGTCATGGTGCAAGATTATTGGCGCCAGGCTGCGTCTAACAAGACAAACTCGACGTCGCAGGTATTTTAGAGTCTGTATGTACTGAAAAGAATTTACCGTAGCCCATTCCAGAAAATCTGTCTCATAAACTGGGTGAGCATCCCAAAACCCAATCAAAAGAAGTTTTTTTGCGGATGGTTTTGTTTTGAACTTTTTCGTCTGAGGAGAAGACGGATGTCGATATTCAGCGATCTCTTTTCTCTTCTGGGTCGTAATGATGGACCCATGACTCGTCCCCCGTCACAATACTCAAAACAAAGTTGTCTCTTCGTCACGGTAGCGCTGCAAAAGTTGCTCGCAGCATTCCAATCGACGCTGTTTGTTCTCGTCTGTGATACGGCGTGGTACCCATCGTGCACAGATTTTACGGTATCCCAATTGTTCAATAATGAAGCTAACACGTTCCTTAGATATTCCATTATGGTTTACGATACGCTTTCGATACGATTCTTCGGTCATTTTGAATCAAATCGTCGACGAGTTTGCGATGTTTATCGTCTAAGGCATTGGTCACACGTCCGCTGCGTGTTTCATAAACAATTATGGGTTTTTCCAGGATCGCAACCACAAAAATTTTATTACCCATCGATTTACAGTAGACCTAACAACAACATCGTTCCCATAAACAGCCTTTCAACGACGATGAATCTCTGTAGGAGACACTTTTTCAGCAGTTAAAAATTCGATAACAGCACGCTGTTTAACTCGCGTTGACATAGCACTAGAACACGTCTCCATACTTTCGCCTCTCGAAATTCACAGGATGAAGGCAACGACTTCAAACCTGCGTATGCGTATTGAAGGGGAATGTTACTTCCACATGCCACCTGGCGCGCTTTTCAAGGTCATTTCGCTTGATCTCTACAAGCATATGTGCATTAGTTTTCAGCCTACCCTCGTAGATTGCGGTATCCGAATATTACAACTGCAGTTGTAAGCCGCAGAGGGTAAACTTTTCAATCATCACAGCTATGTACTATTCCAATGGAAACCATAAGGTGCTTGTACCTTACGGACGCATATTCCTGATGGTTACATTGGTATTTGATGAATAACTATAAATAAACTTTATTGACAAAAAAGCAGTTACAAACTGCGGATGGCCACATGGAGGAGGCATTTTGGGGTCTAAGTTCGAGAAATGAGAACCTTATTATGGATGAGTGGTTATTTTACTTTGGGTTCAGATTTCATCAAATAGCAAGGTTAACCGGAGCAATACACCAAATAGTTCCATAAAAGCGAGCCGTATTTTGAAAAATTAAATACATAAAGTAAAACACAATATGTCAAGGAAATTTTATAAAAAATGACAATGTAGTCGATTAGTTGTAAATAGTTCTATTAAACTGTAAATGTAGGGTAATTGTGAACAATGCTCGGTAAATCAATAAATGAGGTATGGAAATAAATAAAAAATGAGATGTATACTAAATAATTAGACGAAGTAAACATTATGCGAACAAATACGTAAATTTAAATTAATTCTTCCGAATTTACGAAAATTAGGCTCATTTTAAAAAGTTTGTTTTTTAACAAAAATGCTTCGGAGTTAAACCGTCTGCTCTTCCTTGAATTCTATTGCTATGGATGGTTCAATTAAATTATAAGATGGTACTCGCTTTCGAATTATGCATTAGGTCATTTTTCCGCGCCGAAGAGCTAAGGATCCATTTTGTTGATAAATCATTTGCCCTTGTGTACAGTTAAAATAGACGATAAATTTATTTACTTACTTGCAGTTATGTAAAATTAATGAAGTTGAATCGATACTTTGATTTCATAGACTCAAGTTAAATATATTTTGAAACTCTTCTCTTTTTTATTTTCGTATTTGAGAAGTTTTATTTGAGAATTATTGTATCAAACTACACTTTCCATTCCTTAGTTATGTAGTGCTTAAATATACATTAATAGACGCTTGTTTTTCATAAATGAGCATATAAAATCAACTGTTCTAATTTTCAATCTTACCGGGGTGATGATGAGAAAAAATTGAAAAAATGGGCGCAAATATCTATCAGCGCTTCATTCTGTCGACATTAATATGTGCTTAAAATTTCATCTCGCTAAGATTGAGTAAGGGCAGAAAATACATGGATGTCAGATAAATACTAGGAGACTTGGAAACCAATGGAATAAGTTCTACAATTATATTTTAAATTATATAACAATTTAAAAAAAATTATACAACTGTATTAAATGTATTTTGAAAATCTTTTTTCTGTCAGGCCCCATAAATTTAACGATATGTGGGAACTCGAGAAGGTAAAAAGGTTTTTTGGACAAGGTCGCAGTATAATTTGGAGTTCTCAGACACTAATGACTACGATGCAAATATAATTGTATTGAATTCATCGTAATTTTGATATTTAGAGAAACACACAACTCTGTACTGGCTTTGATCTAGTTAAAACTGCCTACTGTGGTCGCTGGCTGTCTGGATTGTATGTTGCGCTCGGCTATTCACAAGTGCGCATCTGCAGAAGGCATTCGGACTGGTTTGACCGGTAGAGAATTGCTAAAGTAAATAGTACAGCAGCGCTCGAAGATCACCTACTAGTAGGTATCCATGCTCTTTCCACTTTTTACAACATAAGAGATGAGTCGATATTTGTCCAGAATTCACAAGCAAAACAACATTACTCTAAAGAAAGTCATCAAATAACGTAGAAAATTCCAGTAGCTCTTAAAACCCTTCAATTAACATTCTTGCTCATTCATTTACAAGTTACTTCGATATTCTTAGAATATTCCGGTGACTCAGAATCGGTATTATCCTGTGATTTCGTTGAAAGTGCCGGAACTCATTCCGTTAGTAGAAGAAATTGGAGAGACGTCGCTCGGGGCACAAAAACACGGAGTAGTTATACACAGAAGGCGTAATGGCACAGGGCCAATAGTAAGCCGGTTGTCAAGGCAACTGCGTTCTGAGAGGTGGGGGTTGTTTTGTAACGTTACGCTTCAGAGAATCCATTACGATTATCACGGATCCCGTATTTCAGTAAACATGGAAATAATTGAGCCAGAAACGAGCACATTAGCGAACGAGTGAAATGATTGATTAGGAAAAGGTGTTTTTGTAAACTAGAAATTCACGAATCGTGGTTTTCCCAAAAAAATGTTCATTCTAGCAAATGCGTCAAATTTCTTTATTTTAACTTCGTCTTTTTATTTATCTTTCTCTCAGTTTAATTACCGACCAAAGAATTTATCTACGTTAGAAATGTAGACTCTTCTTAGGTAGTTTTCAACGAATTTAGCTATAATTCTGCATATGGTAGTGTTTTAAGTTAACAGGAAGATGGTATGGAATTCTTTTCAATCAACCAGACCATTGGAAATAAAATTGAATGAATATGTGTAAGTGTTGAGAGTCCGTTTCAATAACATTACGTCGGTGTGAAATTTCAGGACGCTGCATTATATTTTAAAAGCTATATCAATTCCAAACTTTGATTGTTTTTAAAAAGCATTTTTGTACGTTTCTTTTGCGACCTCTCGAATAGCCCTCGAATAGCTGTAATCGTTCCGAAGAGGATGTCGTCTAAAATTCATACCATTAGAGAAGCAACAGACTTCGTGTAAATAAAATAAACGATTAAGCATAATACTCTGTGAAATTTAATACTAATTTTATTGAAGATTCGTACTAATTTTATTGAACTTTACATATAGTACAGAAAATTTGTGTTGATATCTCATGGAGATCTCGGTCTTGCAACAAAAGCATGGACCGATAAAGCTATGAGAAAAAGCAAGCTTCGCACTTCGATTCTCGTGGACATCATTAAATTATTGATTTTATTTATGTTTGACCTGCTCTGATCTATATCACAACACCCCTGTGTAACCGTGTTATTTCGGTGTTCCGATGTTTTCTCGGATAATATTATTTCAATCTGGACATGTCATCGTTCGTTACACTTACAACAGTTAAGATTATGTTGGAGCGATGATCAGCGATACGAGCAAAGAGAATAGTAAAGCGGAGAAGCGAGCGGCGCGACTCCGTTTCGAGTGACGATGGGAGTCATCGTTACGTCTGCGCATGCGCGGATCCTCAAAACCTCTCAACCTGCGTTCACCTGACCGTTAAACATAACCTCACAAAATTTTCTTGTTGAATGCAATTCCATAATCACATCGTCTACTGTGAATCCTTTTTGTCCCATAATGCGACTCTTCGGTGGACGCAACCTATCAATTGCTCAAAATCCATCTCAGAACAAAGAAATACAATCTCGAAAGCCACAACAACAATGGTGACCCTAGCTTTGACAAGAGCGAAGATTACGTACCAAAGGGTTTTCGTTGCTTTTAACATAGTTAGCAGCGCTCGTCGCAGTACCGCCAAAAACACCGACATACGTCATCAAATGAAGGTTAGCGTAACGTTGCCCTTCTCTTTCCCCTTATCTCTGATCGTCGCTCCAACATAATCTTATCCTCAGGAGGCGATCCTGGTTCGGGTTTTTCACCGGTTTTCCTCCGGGTAGTGGCGGATTTTCCATAGGTGGATTTAAGGAGATTCAATTTAATAATGTCTTTTATGTTTTTGGGGAGGATTATATAGACGATTCCCGAATGACATGACCCTTTTTGGCAAAGAGTGGTTGACACTCCAGGACGATGAATATTATTCCGATTGCGAGTATTGTGTTCGTGAAACCCTGTTTCGTATGAAGCAAGATGGCACTTCAGTGGTTCGGTCTTAACAAACACAGTCGTTTCATAAATATAAATGCAGGGAAGTGTTAAAATATGTTATTCCTTAAATAAAGGTTTACTAGATTTTCGAGGATGAGATTTAAAAATTATTGAAACAACCCTCTTTTGAATTCTGAAAGTTTGGTCGCTCTGACCAGAATTGCCCCTGAAGATAATGCCGTATCGTAAATGGGCGTAAACGTTTGCAAAATACACGAAACGGAAAATATGTGGACTAACAATAGTAACTACAAATTCTAAATGGGTACACAATTTACTTAATTTGGTATTAAGATTGCCAACATAACAATTCTATTTGAGGTTGTCTTGAATATGGAGACCTAAGAACCTGGTATCAGAAACAGTTTTTAATTGTGTTCCGTTTATCGAAAGAGAAATTTGGAGTAAAGATTTTGCCGTACTTTTGTGAAATGACATAGAAACTGTTTTGTCTGTGTTTACAATGAGAAGATTTGCATGGAAACAAGCCGAGAGGTTAGACAAAACGTTTTGTGCGTTGGTGACATAGTAAATTAGTGTCATCAGCAAAAAGAACCATTTTTTCAATCTGATGTGGTAAACGACATGTCGTTCACATACAACAAAACGAGTATAGGGTCGAGAATTGAACCTTGGGGAACTCCTCGAGTAAGTGGCTTTGTTTCTGAAAGGCAATGCTGAAGCACTTTAGTTTTAGAATATGATATTTCGACATGTTGGCACCTATCTTTTAAATAAGAAGTTAGCCACTGATGTGCAAGTCCACGAATGCCAAAAGATTGCAATTTTGAAAGGGGAATTTCGTAATCGTTGAAATCAAATGCTTTGGATAAGTCGTGAAAAACGCCCTGAGAATTTTCCACATGGTCAAGAGAAGTGATGACATTGTTTAAGAAAGAAAATATGTCGCTGGTAGTAGAAAAGAACTTCCGAAAACAGAGTTAATCGTAAGAGAGAATGTTATTTTTTGACAAAAGATCTATAAGACACTTATGAACAACCTTTCAAATATTTGTGAGAAAGTTTGAGTAATGATATTAATTGTGTATCAAATAGTAGTAAACTCAACCATTTTCGTTGAAAACGTGTAAATTCAAGAATTCTCTCATCAATGATTTCTCGAAGACGACTTGAGTAGGTAAACATTTCTGCACTGCAGTTTCTTTTCAGAATCATTTATGGAGGGTCCTGGAAGGTAGGAAATGCATATTGCCGAAATCGTATNATATATATATATATATATATATATATATATATATATATATATATATATATATATATATATATATATATATATGTGTGTGTGTGTGTGGTTCCCATGGGTGAAAATACACGTTATCACTCTGTAGATAATGTATTTATTTGCATTTTTTCCGTAGAACATGTTGAGTATAGTTTTGCATCCGTTTCAATTTTTATCCTAAGAGAATCATATATTAGTCGATTACGCAATGCGGGACTGTATCGTCTACTCTCATTGACATACATACAATGTAGCACTACTTTATCTTACTTAACTTCTGCGAATATAATCCAAAATAACCATGTCGAATCAGACATCGCAGTGTACATTTGTTTGGTGTGAACAATTTGCATTTCTTTATTTTATACCCCATGTATGTACATACTCGTGCATTATTCGTTCCTTTGTGTTAACCTTCGATTGCGTAAGTCATCATTCTAATAAATTTTCAATCAGTCTCCGTTTTCTTCCTCTTTCTATAAACTATTTCTTATTAAAACTCATTTTTCCCTGCATCTCAATAAATCCACTTACATTTTACCACTAGTTGAATGAACCCGGTATTTCCCAGGAGCATGAATTGATCGTACATCTTTTGTGTACTTATTTTCTAAGAGCTGCGTTTTAATTATTTATTTTTCTAAACTTTAGTCAGAGTATGTCTATTAAGCTGCAGTTGCACTTTATAGCGCCAAGCCCGGACCTACATAATAACTTGTTCCACACTCCACATCTCCGGAACCAATGCTGCTTGCGGAATAATTTGTTGCTGATATGTTACGCAAGAACGAAATTCGTTGCTAAAACTGAAGCTGGAGTGTCCATTGATTCTCGTAAATGGAAGGGCAACAATTTTCGTTCTTGCGTAACTTGGGTAAACCGGATGAATGGCAACCCTATCCCCATACTACGAATCCATAACTTATTTATACCCTATATCTTCTTTGTACAACAATTTCAATACTATCAATATCAATAGTAAGGTTGGTAGAAATAATCAATTACTGCAGGGAACATTAAAAATCAATTAATGTTATAAATGTTTTCTGTGGCCTCCACTCCAGAAAAAATTGTAAGGACCCCCCCTGAATTAACGAAAAACAAATTTACTATATCCTTTAACCCATTAAGTCCTACCGATTCATTAATACTTGTGTATAATATGTATATTTGTACATTATATCCACCACATATTCATTAATGCTCTGCATATCAACAAGCATTCCTTTCAACATTGAGACTTGCGATGTATTATTTTTCTAATTCGAAAGGCGTCTGTGGAGCGTTAGGCGGGGTTTCCTGTACCGTGGTGCACGTTTTTTAAATAAGCCGAACAACCAACTTCGTTCGAAATTCGCACATGATATTGCGAAAGCAATGCGTATTATTATTTAAGTTAGAATTAATCCTTTAATTTTAAGATGTTTGTGTTACCAGTCATCTTACATTCTGCTGAGTGTTTACACTTCAGGTCTTAGTTTTTTTAAGTAAAAATAATTATATATTTTTGTTCTTGCATTGTACTTGTAAATTATTTTTCTCTTCAATACAGAGAAGTGTGTATCCAATTTATTGGTTTAAAGTGAGTGTTTTTAACTATGAAAGGCTATATTTATTATAATACAATTAGAAACAAATAATAACGAGTTAAAATTATTTTATTTTGAGGGTGAAAATTTTACATGATAAAGACCGGATTTTAGTTCCAAAATTCTCAGTTTTCATTCTCTTTGTCCTAGATTTCATATTTTGTTAATGGCTTTCATAAGAGTAGCTGGATGTCCCGTATATTCAGGATTGTTATATATTTGATAATTTTGTCCCGAATTAGAAAGTTAAGTCCATGAAACTGACATTTTCGGTATGCCCAAGTGGCCTGCTTTTTTTTCGTTTTCATATCATATTTTGTGAAAAATATGTTTTTATTGTCTGCTAAGAAAAATGACGTTCTTAATAGAGCGAGAGAGAGACTTACAGTGCCTTGAGTGTAAAATTTTCTAATCTAGTATGCGGAATGTAAATTTGTGGTTAAATATTGTCCACTCATTTGACCGTCGCAGAAATTCTATACATTCTTGACGAAGGAGATGATGACGCAACGAAAATTTTCATATCACCTTCCGAAATCCATGATATATCACATGATTCCTCAGGTGAGGACGTTGGAAGTAAGTTAGACAATATCTATCGAGTTCAACAAAATGGTCCGAGCGAGGCAGTTCTCTTTGACGACGGAAGTGAAGTGTCTAAGAAACAAGGAAGTGTGGATTTTTCAGTACTTCTGGAAAACGAGTTACTCGCTGACCTTTCCAATGAATCGTATTTTCCAGTTAGTGAACAAATTATCAAATCGGAACCACTTCTCCAAAAGAGAAGGACTTGCACCGATATCGATTTTATTCTTTGTGTTTCCAGAAACGTTCATCAAGTCAATCGAAATGAATTAATGTGGAGATTTGAAGAATCTGGTTGGACTGATTTGAAGAAAGGAATGCAAAGAAAATCAACCCGAAGCCTCTATTCTACATTTTGCAATATGAGTGCTGCGAGTTGTTCGAGTTATTTTTGTGTGATAAACTGATAGAATTTTCTGTAGAAGTGTCAGTGAGGTACAGCAAAAACAAAAATAACGAACGTTTTAATATTTCCGAAAATGATATGAAGTTATCTTACCTTTGAGTGAATATAATGTTCTACCAACAAGAGGAATTACTGGGAACTTAGATTGGATGTGTGCAATGAACTGGTGTGGAATGCCATGCGTTGTGATAATTGTTTGGAAATAATGAAAAATTTTCACTGTGCGAACAATACCTGCCCCGTTGAAGAAGATTATGAATTGTGTCCAAAGAGAAAAATCCACTAACCATAATCGCGGTGACACAGAAATAAGCTACGATGAAAGTATGATTGAATATGACGGTCACCATGGTTGCAAGCAAGTTTTGCATGGCAAGTCAAATTATCAAATCAAACTTGACTCAAATTGTTTACGAATTTTCATGTCATAAAATTTCTTTTAAAAAACATTAAACAATACCACTGAGACGCCAATAAAACATACATTTTAATGAAAACACATGTATCAGGTTTATTTTGGAAAACATTCAATACATGTACTCCATCCTTCACTCAAATCTAAAACTGTTTCATGGGTTCTGAGCACTCTGAATTCTAATTATGTTTGCAAATTTATGAGAGAAATTTTTTAATATTATTTGTAGACGTTTTGCGATACCTTAGTCTAATAAATAGCGTAATGTGAGGTATGTAAACGTAATTTTATTGTAGGTACACGATCTTGGTATTTCGTATGTGGAGTTGGTTTCCCGTTCTTCTATCAATTTTATCCGTATTACCAGTAGCGGCGATGGGGAATCAAAAGTGAGGGCGTAATAACTAAATAATAAACGACGTAGTGGAACGACTCTAGCGTCAGACTGAAGGAGAAGAGTGCCAGGTAAGACCCAATCTAGGGGGCGGCAGTGGGAGGATAGTACAGCGCAACATATGAAAATATTCTTAACTTTCCTGACTACCTGTCGTAATATACTCTGTATATAAAAATGATTTAAATAAACTTGTAAATATCTTAGAATGTGAATTGGTCAAATATTCAATATTGCGTAAATAATGCCTTCGAACTTTTCCACCAAAATATTTGTATAACTGCATCTACCATGCTGTCAAGGACATTTTCGTCCTTAAATAAACATTTAAAACAATATTTTATTGCGAGTAGAAACTGTTCAAATAATTCGCGTACACTTAAAGAATATGTATAATAAGAGAATTTAAATATATCAAATTTTTATCTTGTTTAAATTGGTTTATCTATGTAAACCTTTGATTACATGGGTAAATATTATTAAAATGGGTTACACAGAAAGGAAAACACACCAATATCAAAAGAACCCACCAATTGCCTAATAATCTTGTGGTTGTACAGCGATACCTGGGAAGCGATTAAAGAATAAGGACAGGCACGTTAGAGATATGTATAATAAGATGCTCAACAACTCGTGACGTCTTCTGCTAACGACACTCCTCAACGTCACTTCACATGTAACAAATTTATGGGGCGCTCGTGACCTAAAGATGGACCTTCCGGCGGAGGCTAGCGACCAGCTGGTGGTCGCGTCCGCAAGGTCTTTACTAGGTCGCCAACCACTCATTCTCCACGCACCACATTAGACGAGCTTTCGATCACGTTCTTGCATACTAGTGTCGTCATTCATCTGTCATGTTAACTCTCGGTTTTCACTTTCCCTTATTGCATGCATTGTGCTATCCGTCGCTCAATTGTTACTTCAACTGTTTGCTGACTACCGGGCATGGACTTGGAAGAGAGCCATTAATAGCGAGTACTTGTTTCAAAAACTTCCTGAGAATCGATACAGATATTTCCTTTTTCTTTACACATTTGCGTCCACTTTTGTACAGTTTTCGTGATGAATAATTTTACGAAAACGTACAAATTCGACTGTTTTACGACAGCATGTTCTTCCGCGATGTACGTCAGTGACGAGAAATGATGGTAAAGTGATGGGTAAATGATGACTGAAGGTTGACAAACCAAAATAGTAACTTGCTTTTCATTATATTTGACACAAATGTTTTATATTGTAATATTGATCGACATATTAGTTCACTACTATCTGTTTTCCAAATGTTGTAGGGTGAGGACCCGGTGTCGTATTCCCTCTAGTCCGATGGGAAACAGACTGCGACGAACCCAGGGTTTCTCAAGGGAGGAGAACATGGGAAAAACAAACTATACATTTATGATTTTTTCGCAGTTTTAATAGAAAAATATTTTGTCTTTCTAACGAAAAGTGCCGTAAAATATTAAAATCAGATGTTTACGTCAAAATTAAATAAAATCATATCACATTAAAACATTATTTTACTAAATAGTAATTTTAATAACTGGCAATTGTTATATTCCCTCCAGGGGGCTTACGTCTGGTAAGTACGTGTTTGGCAAACACGGGACCCCGGGCGAGCTGAGTCTTGTATTACTTCCACTTACTTGTGCCATGCTCCTTCCTTTCTATTTCCTGACCTCTCTTGGTCACCTCATGTTCTTTTCGATCCCGACGCCATTAGGGCTAGGGTATCTTTCATTTTTCTCATTTTTGCCCCCCCCCCTCATTTTTTGTCCTACCGCTTATTCTTTGTCCCCCCTCATATTTTCTCCCACCCTCATTTGTTGTCCTCCCCTCATTTTTTGTCCTCAATGTTTTGATGTATGTTTTGAGATATGTTTTGGTATGTTGTAATTCAGGAGGGTTTTTAGTGGGTATGATTGAGTCATTCGGCGAGTCCCACACGCGGGGAGAGTCATGTTGGCTCTCCCTAGTGCGTAACAGCATTTTCCCTACCTGTACAAGTTTTTAGGGTTCCAAGGACCTTTGATGTCGACGAGCCGTAAAGTCCCACAAAAAAAATTGTTCTATTGGATCCTCTCTTGATGCAAACAAATGACAAAATAAGAAAAACGATGTTTACGTACTGCAAGTTAGGAAGAAGGCAAGTTTTATCCATTTCATTCAAATAAACAAAATACTCTGGAAACATTAATATTACACTACATTGTTTTTTTAAGCCTACTCTGGTTTTTCAGAACAATGGGATGATTGTTTGTTTCCTATTGCTATCCGTGATGACTTTGACGCCGATATCAAGTTGATTAAGATTAAAAAATTACGTCGGTTTTTAATTTAAGAAATATTATGATTCTACAATTTCACCTAATTTCTTATTTACGGAGAGATAAAGATCCCTATATCGGAGCTTTATTATTGATATTTAGAGACAAAAAAAAATTACCATTTTGAACACAATTGTAATTTTATCATCTACTCAAGTGAATTTTACTATGAAACATGTACCAGTCCAAACATTATATTTCACCACATAATCTTGACCAATTCGCATCATGTATATTTTTTAAGCAATCAAGAATTTTTTAATTTCAACAAAAATTTGAAAAAGAATACATTACATTAAAATATAAAATTTTTAGAATTAAGTTGTAAGGGAAACTGTTTTGTTATTGAGTTAGTTTCTAGATTAAAAGTCTGAAGCATGTCTTCAAGCAATCTTGAATGCGGGAGATGAAAGAAGTGAAATAAACTGTACGTGTTGTGATTTAGTTTGATAGCTAGAAGTCTCATTTCTATTGTCAAGAGCTATTTTTGCTCTGATAGACCAGGTGCATTGGAAGGTGCGACTGCAAACGACTCCAATTGGTTCCACCCTGTTCACACTCGATACGAGTCTTCCACTAATCGGAACGCCATGCGACTCCACCTATCCACCATGATGCACAGAGAAAGATTTGCTGTATGTTTTACCTCCAGGCTCCATCTTATTCTTAATTAGCTCAATACCCGCTGATTTGCCTGCGTAATAGTATGGATATTTTACTATTCTTTCCTTATCACCATTGATGTATGTTAGAAATATTTAATTTCCTAAAAATCTAGTGGACTCAACTTAGAAAACGCGTGTGCCGTTTCGAATCTCATCACTCCGCTGTTGACACCAAAATGTGTATAGAATGAAATATAGGAAAATCAAAATCGAAATCAAATTTCTAAATATTCGCTCCATAGTGTACGTTGACCTATCCAAAGGAACGCGTCTACCGAATTTCGAAGCTCTCAATCTTTCGGTATCTTCGTTATGAGGCTGACACCAAAATTGCTTAAAAAATAAATGAATTGAAATCAACTTCGAATTTCAAAAAAATATTCGGAGATCAACAGAGGTCAACCTTGGGAAACACCTGTGCCAAATTTAGATGCTCCTGGCTTTTAAATCTTTAAGATACGTGAGAAAATAATAATTTGTTTAACGTTCAATAAAACATTATCTTAATGGAATTTCGAAAAAGAATGGGTGGTGAACTTAGCACCTCACTGGAAAAAGGCTGTCCCGAATTTTGAAGCTTTAGACATTTCTTACTGCGGGCTACGATTACTCAGAAACTTGAAAGTTAATAAAAATGTGAAGTCGAAAAGAAAAATTATCGCTGGATTATCTTCTTAGATATCTTCTGCAAAACGTGAGCTCCGCAGAATCTTTTTTAGATAGATATCTTGTTGGATTCAAACACCAAATAAAAATAGTACCAAGCTTTTGGTTTATTTGAACTCCTACATTATCTCTATTTTACGCCTATTCATTAAATGTAGAAGGAAACATATGATACCATAAAAAATAGCTTACACTAAGTCTACAGGAAAAGAATCCAATTTAATAGATTTTCTGTGTTCGCTTTACTACTCGTAGGTGTCGTATGTTGTAAAGATTCTCATACGGAAATTCTGGAAAATGGACGGAAAGAAATGAATCAATGTGAAAATAGAGAACCTGTTACATTGAGTTTGGAATCATATTATACATGTTTATTACATTGAGAAATCATGGTGTAATTTATAGCGCACTCGCATTTCACCTCTGGTTCAAATCCCGGTTGATCCAAGTAGAATTTGCAGTAGCGTGGCAGGTTCTCTCGGGACACTACCGTTTCCCTTGCATAGGGCTACTACATAAAAGTAGTGCACAGGTTTTTGGCGAACACTAAAGACCCTCTCTAGAAAACTGGCTACAAATGAAGCTCAAGATTGCAAGTTGAACTTTATAATTCATATCTTACTATCTTATGCCAACTATTTTCCCGAAAACTTAGAAACCTATAGTTAAGAGCAGGGTGAACGAATTCACAAGAATGTCCATGATATCAGAAGACACTACGAAAGGAAGATGGGATAATACGCCATACCTGACTGATACTGGATGACTAAACGGGAAACTGAAAATGGAAATCGAAAGCGTTTGCGGAGAAGCATTAAAGAGAAGAAGGAAAGGTTTCACAGGCAAAAGGAGTGAACACAAAATGTTAAAAATATTGTGCAGGATTGTTTGATTAATTTTCAGAAATTATATATTTAGTCCAATGAAATAGAATTTGTGGTTTTATTCATCCCTGTTATGATTTTTAGTATAAATCCTTCATATTTTTCGTACGTGATGGGGGAAATGGAGGTCAGTTTTGGATTTAGCATTAAAAAAATTAAATTCAACAAAAATATCCCATGCAACTAATAGTTGTTTCTTTTTTGTAAAATTTTTCTGTAATTTAATTTCAGTCGAAGTCAAACTATCCTACAACAGGGCTCGAAGGTGTCCAAGGTGTTCGCAGAGAGCAGAGTTCCGCTATTTCTCGGTCTCGGCACTAGGAGGAAGAGATGAGACCAGCATCTCGCTCCGACCGGTATGACATGGTACTCATCTTGCAGCCGGTCGAGTAGGCCTGGGAATCAGTTTGGATGTCGGTGTGTAATGAAAAATCCCCACCCTACCAGGGATCAAACCCCGGCCATCCAGTCAGCAACTCAGCGCTCTACCCACTTTTTTGTAAGCCACGCTGACTCCATTTCATTTCAGGTAGTACTAGGTAGGTAGATCTAAAATACCTTAAATCGGCATAAATAAACAGAGTAACATGTTCTTAATGTGATTTCAACTTGAAAAACATACCTCACCGGCCACTTAAGTAAAATAATTGCAATTATAATTGATGGTGTAATACATTGAATCTTATGGAGGAAACATTTATTTTCAAAAAGAGACGAAAGTAATGGAATATTACTTTGATTTTTAAAACACGAAAGTAATGGAATATTACTTTGATTTTTAATAATTTTTCCGTAATAATATTTGCATTACTTTTATCTATAGGTCACTGGGCATTTGAGAAAGATATTTTTCTTTGTTCCGAGGTGAGATGCGTAAATCACGAAACAGTTTGCGCTCGGTTGCCATGTTTTTACATGCTCTTATGCGTGTAAAAATGTATTTATGTATTTCAAACTAGTGAAGCGAGTTCCTGAATATTGTTTGTACTGTACTATTAACTGATACATACAAATTGAATCGTGTCTTTCTTCATTATTATTCACATTGTTGTGTTTTAAAATACTTAGAATAACAATAAAGAAAACCATTATACATATCAGTGGTTTGACTAACTTGGAGTGCTGGTCCCACCTTAAGTTTTCTCTTTAATTTAAGTTTCAATGACATTAACTCGCCTAGCGCACTGTGTCACTACTAAGAGGTTCATTTTTTGCAGCATTGACCAGAACCTATCTATGCCATTTAGGTATGCTCTCCGCCAAGAGTAATCACAATGTACTCCTTCAAATGTCTTCACTAGAAAATGGCGTGCTTAGTAAATCGTTGTGACTCTGATACAGTTAAAAGCTTGTTTACGTTGCAACAACCCAAGATACATTTTGTTGACAATTGAGCGAAGATATCAAATTATTTATTTTATAAGTCTGATGACTCCTTGGCAAAGCACATGTGTTTATAATTATTCCGACTCGTGAATTTTAAAGCAAACAAACTCAGGTGCTCGCGATCACTTTTCCCTCGCATGAGGACTCGCTGTTACTTTTTAAAGAACACCGTGGTACTCGCAAGCAACAGTTTGAGAACACCTGATTTAGGCCATACATCTTATCTTTGATTTTTGAGATTCACAATGTCAGATTCATCATATGTCGCGCCGCATTATATAAAAACATTTTCACGAAAGCTAGTAATGATGTGTAATTTATTTTAACACGATTAGAAAAAATTAGTAGCATGCAGTCTATTTGAGATGTTTTTGTTTGAATTTTTAATATAATAATTATTAAAAGTTGAGATCTTATATATATTTTTTTTCTTGGGGTTTTAGGGCTCGCCAGCGTCGTCATTAGAGCCCTTGTTATATCGAATAGATTTTAATAAAATAGAGTAGATATTTATGTTAAACTTTAAGATATGAATTAATTTTGTTACATCATCAAATTTCTATTGAAGTGTTTTCATTTCCATGCAATTAAAAAATTTACGTTTTAATTAGCCTTTGACTATAATTCAGTCTCGGTTTCTTATACACAAAAATCATAGCAGTGTAAAAATGTTCGAAGAACTAACACTCCCTTGACGGAAGTAACACTCCCGTTATTTGTAGAGTACGTGTAGTAATGCCGAATTCATCCTCATGAACACAAATCGTAAACGAAAGAATGCAATATGCGTCACCGGATGCTATGACGACGTGATACCTTCTGGGGGATTCGCAGAGTTACACCGATGGCTTGTCAAGTGTTCTGCTTCCTCGATGTTCCTCTCCCTGATTTTTTGGCATGTAATGGATGACGTTCAAAAGTGTCGGTGAAAATTAGTAACTTTTCAGCTAGGGTAATCTCGAACAAGCGAAATAGAACAATTGTCATCAAGCCACACTCTCATAGTTTTGAAGCTTAAGTACATAATGTGAATCAGAACCTGAATAATCAAGAGACTTTGGGTACGTCTTTGTGGAGGGTGCTTCTTTAGAATTTTTGACTGGTAGCAGCCTTCTTTCGTTGATGTGGACTATAATCGGAGATTATCTCAATATATTGCAAAAGTGCCTTTACTCCAAGTCTACTTTATTGGTACCTATATCTGAAAAGTAGTTTAAAAATGTTTTATAAAAATAAGCTGTATATTACCAATCTGAAACGATAGAAGAAAATGAGAGCAAAAAAATACACATAGCAATGAGGAGGATAATATGAGTTCTGGGGCACAGACCGGCATGTCAACATTTGTCCCATTGCGGGGCCTATTTTTACTTTCAACAGTGGTCGGAAAAACTAGCCATTTCCAATCTTAGCGATCATTGAATGGTGGATCAAAACATTCAAGAGCTGTGTGATTTTTAAAAAAATTAAAGAGAGGGTGGTAACAGAAAAATTANCTTTCAACAGTGGTCGGAAAAACTAGCCATTTCCAATCTTAGCGATCATTGAATGGTGGATCAAAACATTCAAGAGCTGTGTGATTTTAAAAAAATTAAAGAGAGGGTGGTAACAGAAAAATTATTTCACTTACTTAGTAGAAAATATACTTATGTGTCACGTATGTGAATACCGATGTGATATTTCAGTCAACAACAGATTTCTACATGTGAGCACCATTTAGCAGGAATCGAGATTAACATCCTTACGAATTCACAACGTCGGTGCGGATATTATCTCGCTCGGATTTTAAAAAAATAATTTCGAATTCTATGTGCAAGGTGAAGTACGTTGTAATCGAAAGTTTCAACGGATTCATGTGTCAATAGAGCTGAATTATTCTCTTCCTTTAGTTTTCGGAGATAAAAGCTATTCTTCAAAGGAGCCGAGGAGAAGTGCTTTATTATGTCAATTGGTACATAAAAAACGTCACATGTTATCCATATCTTCAACAGAGTCATAATGTGAATATTTCTCCTCCTCTGTTCTTTTCTTTTCTTCTTAATTCTCTCACTTTTTCACGCGTATTTCTATATCCTGCTTTTCTTACTGGAAGTGTCCGTACCCAGCACAGGGAAAAGAGAGTAATACTTTACCATTTTTTGTATTGCACTTTTGTATGTATTCCTTATCACTCATAGACCTTGTACATAGCCAGATAAATCATTATATATCTGTCTTTTGTTGCTATTAGTTCATCATTGACAGGCACCTTCCTTTCTTCAAATTGGTTCGCATAATATACCCGTCTTTCTGCGTTAAATGAGGACATTCCCATACACGAGCTACCGTCTTGCCGCACAAACTTGTCCTTCCTATTCATGCTATATGTTGCTCAAAGTTTCCATGTCCTGTAAGTATTTCTCTCTTGCTGAGTAAAACACTTTTCCATCTGCGTTGTCCCATCGTTCTTGCTACCCTCTTACAAGTTAGTTCATCGGTCAATTTCTTTTTTGATTTCTTGGCTTCCTTTGCAAGTTTGTAATACTTCGCGTGAATAAAGCGTCTGGTGCGCTATTCGCTTCTGTTCGTTCCTTCTGACGCCGGCGCCGTCTCCGTTGGCCCCGCTGCGCCGTGCCGCCTACGGATTAGGTCAAGGTATTCTCCATCGACCGACTCGCTGTTCATTCTGCGCCGACCTGAAACTCTTGGAGTGCAAATCTGAGATCGTTTTGTGGCATTGTGACTCCATATTGCGTGCATCGTTTGCATTTGCACCTCAGGGCGGTGTCTTCCCACCGGAACAAAGCAACAGGTTGCGAGGTGATGGGTGCGCTCCTGACGGACGAATGAGGCAATGCGACGTTGCGTCAATGTCTGAGACGCCCGTCCGCTCGCTCGCCCGCCGCCTCCCTCAGCGTCAGAGCCCAGCTGGCGCCTACCATCCGACTGCTTGGGGTTGATCTTGACGAGAAATGATGACATTGACAATGAGAAAACGCGTGTTCTATCTTTTTTTGACTTTTTTATATTCTCTGTGTGAACTATGGAATTCTTCGTATACTAGTAGGTCTTTCATTCGCGTGTTTATGGTTAATAAGTAACAGATGTACGCCTAAAACGAGACCTCGTATTCCGTCCTTCGAGAAATAATATTTCGTCATAGTTATTGCGGCGAATTGCTTCTACGATCTATTGCAAATCGGAGTATGTTTATATATTCTTCTAACATGCATTTTCATCTATGTTCTCCACCTTATCATTTGCCGATCTTCCTCTCATGAACATTCACAATTTTCTTTTTAATACCTCTCCTTCTTGCTCAATTGACTCCGACTCTGAAAATATATATTTTTTAAATTTAAAACAGAAACATCAGAACAATCAGAGAAAATAAATTAGGTTTCAAACAAACTACCTGCCAGAAATGTAAATTACTTCGTCATTTCAATTCCTATCATAGATACCTCACTTTCTCACACCTCTTTTTCTTCTCTCACAAAACCTTGATCTATCGGTGCTTGTTCGACCTTTCATAGTAATCGATAGTTCTTTTTATTACAACTCTAAACATTTTTCTCTTGTCCCTTTAGTAACCAAATGCCCTCGAATAAGCGACACAGTTTTGTGCAGGAGGTCATTGTGTCGAAACTTCACAGACAGGATGTGCTTCCTATACCATATGTTTCATGAGCAAATATTTTCCAAAACTCTTGTACAACGTACACGTTAAGTGCGCTGTAATACAACAAGCAGAGTAAAGTTATGGCATGACATCGGTCATGGCTAAAGAGTTATGAACCTAAATATCGGAAGAATTTGTCATTGGGTTTTATTGAAACCTTGATATCTTATCTTCCCTCCATTCATTTCATTTTGTTTCGCTGCGAGTTCTCCCCACAGAGTGTCTGTCAATTTAAAAAAAAGTACTAAATGCAAATGATATAAAAATAAATAAGTAATATTTTATACATAATAGAAATAATAAATAACGCAATTAAATTAAATATATGAAGATTACGAAAATTTAAAAAATACAACATAAGATAGATACAAAAAAAAAATACATTACAGATAAATATAATCTAGAAAGATATATAGATATAATAAAAATAATAGAATGAGGGTGGAGGGTAAATGTTCGGAGACAATTTTAAAAAACTTTCTCAATTGGCTAAGAGGATGGGATTGTAAGAGAGAATAATTACATGAATTTGACACCTAATTTGCAAACTTTAACATAGAATTTGGTGATGTATAGAGTTTTAAACAAATATTTTTGAGGTGTATTGTTTCTGAATGAATCGTTTTGATTTTATAATACGTGGCATTCCTGTTAATTGATGAAGAGTATGATTAATTTTTGTAATGAATTTAGAAAATTGTAACATATTACGTGCGATAACAAGATTTTATTTTTTCATTCTTTAGATCTTTTGTATATTTACTCTATTTATTCTTGAATATGTTATCACACACGCTATCATTCTACGAAATAAGACGAAGTCAGATCTCTGTTTCATCCCAAAATACATTTATTCTATCAATTTCATCAAAACCGTGAGAGATCATAAGATAAAAAAACTTCAGAAATATATAATAACAATAATATAATATCTTTATTTAGTGGCGAGACTCAATCCACAGGGTCTGCTCTGCACTCTGACACTTCAAGAAAAGAGAAAAATACAATTTATACAAAAGCAGAAAAATTAGGGAGGAGTAACATTTACATTTAAGTCTGTGAAAACAAAACAAGGGACCACCCCAGAAAACCTTAAGCAATTGAGGAAAAACCCAGCAAAACTCTCAATCAGGATGGCGACTTAAAGACAAACAAGTTAATGTTTCAATACAGCAATTACAATAATATTATGATACATACATTAATTTCAAATCTTCAGTTTGATTAACAGAGGAAAAATAAAAAGAATCCCTTATGGTACTATGTTAATTATGAAGATTATTTAGAACTGTTTCTTTTAACGAGCTATCAATACACAGGACTTGGTTCACAAAATCATGATTTCAAAGTGATCTACTGTCACGTTTTGGACAAATATGTCACGATAATATTTAATATTTTATCCCTCACGTTCTGAGTGACTTCATGTATCAGGGATTTATAATTCTTTTTCGGTCCGTTTCTATTTTAGTACAGTGGTCAATGGAGTAAGCGATATTTCTTTCTTTAATTTGTGGATTTCAGTCGTTATCCAAGGAACCGGGAGACTTGTCACGCGTGTTTTTGTTAACGATATATGACGATTTATATGGTTATTAATTAATTCTGTAAAAATTGAGCCTTTACTGTGAAGGGAAAGTTCTGAATATACATGTTACCATGGAATGCGAAGTCCTTCAAGAAAAAATGCACTTTCATCTATGTTCTTATAATTTCTGTATTGAATTATTTTAGGACTATACTTCGGACATTTAAGACCGTGCGGAAGGTAAATAAGATCATGTTTAGAAATTCCTAGAACAAGAAATTGTCTGTGAAAGCGTACTTTTTCTGGATTCGACACAATAATATGATCAATATAAGTCTGAGATTTTTTCGTGTGATTGGTGGAGTCGAGAGGAAGAATTTATAAATTGACACTGAAAAAAAAGAGTAACATCGTTTGCGTGAAGTCATGTGAGTGAGATTGTTGTTAAAATCATCCATAACTACAATGGATTCAAATTTAGTTACATCAGATGAGGATAATTCATCTCAATCATTGACACTACCCCATTTAGAAGGATTGTACACAACTATTTAAAGACACTTCTTGTTCAGTAATTTAATTTCAACAAATAAGTATTCTGCAGTACCATTTCGATTGTCTTCAGAAATTATAAAGATTTTGTAATTAAGTCATCACTAAGATATATGCCAATATACATACA